>JAWMAG010000001.1:3725000-3747500 GCA_037013455.1 Ceratitis rosa | reverse complement strand
GAAAACTTTAACAACCGCAATGCAAGAAAAACGAGTGGAAAAAATCAGCAATAGAAATAGAAAAAATTTACAAATTTTAACAAACAACATATAATTACAACAAAACAGGTAAATGCGAGCAAATAACACAGCAGAACAACAATAATAAAAAATAACAACAACAGTAATAACAACCGAGTACATAATAATAATAAACATAAGCACCGAAATCAGCTGCTGAACTGAAAAGCAAGCAGCAAAATACATACATACATACAACAAATTACAACAATAAACAGCACGCGCAAATTGTATGTAGTTTCTTGGTTTCAAGGAAAAAAGTGAAATTAATTGGTGGTGGCTGCATGTAGGCAACCAGGCAGTGGCAGCAGCAACAAAAAAAAAAAAAATACCGACATTATAAAATTTGCAATGACAACACGAATGTATATAGCCAGCATTGTGAACCGCAAAATTCAGTGAAACAGCTGTTGGTTGTTTGTTGGAAGGCGAATTATAATCCAAAAAAATGGCAAAACTTCGTAAAACGCAGTTTTAAGCTAAAAACCACTCAAATCGACTCACCTAGAACACTACATAAGTTAACTGAAATCACAGCTAAAGAAAGACCCTTTAAAAAATAACAATGCCTGATAAATAAATATTTGTTTATGAGTTAAAATTTACATAAATGAATAGATAAATGAAAAGATAACCTAAGAACTGTTATTTTTTTAAATGTTTTTACTTTTCTTATAAAGATTTTTTATAAAATTTTGAATATTTATTTTTCCACAGCTAAATATTATACATAATTGTTTTAGAAACCGCTCACTTATTGAATAAGTAACTTCTAAAGGCAGCGTGTGCGTGTGTTTACAAGTGCCAAGAACAGTCGAGTATTTCGCGTGATAATAAAAAAAAGAGAAAAAAACAAAAAAAAAACAGTAAATAAAAAATAAAAGACTTAAAAATTACAAATCAGCAGAAAGAACAACAAAAACAACGGAAGCAAAAACACAAATTTAAGCTTCATATACAACAAAAAAAAAAACAGAAAAGGTAAGTTTCGAACGCTAAAAGTAATTGTAAATAAACAAAAGTTATGTAGATATATAAGAATGAAATACAAGGCATATAAATTAATAAATATATTTAAAATAAACTTAATACATCTATGACTCTGTATTTAACATTATCTAGTTAAATATAAAAAAGAATAGCTATAATGAAAAAAGTTAGCACTAAATAAAACATAACAATTTAGTGCTGGTATAACCCTGAATAACTCTAAAAGTAGCGAATATACTGAAAGTTTACTCCGAATATTTTTTATAGTTCTTTATATATACTAGAAAATTATCTAAAAAAAGTATGAATTTAATAAAAAATAAAACAAGTACATGTATTCGATGAAAGGATAAAACAATAAAATAAAACTAAATTAAATGAATTAAAAAAAAAGAAATAAATAAAATAAAATTAAAATAAAATAATTAAAAAAAAAGAAAAACAAATTAAAGAACATAAATTTATTTAATAAAATATAAATATATAAGATAAATTAATTTAAAGTAAAGTAAATGAAACAAATAGAATAGAATAAAATTATTTAAAATAAACTAAAACAAAATTAAATAAAGAAATGAATTTAAATAATATAAAATAAGATAAATTAATTTAAAATAAAGCAAGATAGAGTAGAATATATAAAATAAATAAATATTAAAATAATATAAAATGAAAAAAATAATTAAAATAAAGTAAAATAAAAGAAAATAGAATAGTATAAAAATAAAATAAAATTAATAATTTTAAATAAAAGAAAGGAAAATAGATAAAGTAAAATAAAATAAATAAAATAAAATAAAATAAGTTAAAAAATAAAAATAAATTAAATATAACAAATAGGATAAAATAAAGTAAAAAACAAAATAAAAATTATTGAATTAAATTAAATAAAACAAAATTAAAGCAAATAAAAAATCTTATAAAAAAAAAATAATAATAAAGTAAATGGAATGAAATAAATTATATTGTCAAATTCGCTGGAAAAATATTTAACTTTCATTTTTAGTAAATAGATATTGAATGAAAACATTTAAGTAGTCTGCCCTAGAGGCTTGAAAAAATGCACTTTTTCTTAAATCAATTCTAACACTATCCAAGAATAAGTCTTAAAAATTTCAGTGGCCAATTTGACTTATTTTAGAAGCTAGAGCAGTTTTAGTGGACGGGCGTCGAGTATGTTCGAATGCACGGCCAGAACTTTGAAAGAATATATGTTCGATCGAAAAAAATCAAAGTGAACTAGCTTCAGTATTAAGTTATCGTTTATTTGAACTAAAAATAGAAAATAAAAGTATTACTTCAATTACCTTTTTTTGCAAATTGAAGTCTATTTTTTTCAAATAAGTGAATTTTTTTTTCAACTTCGTAAAATTTTGTAATTTTCCAACTTTTTCAGTATTTTTTTAGTTAATATAGAAGAGACATTCATAAAATTAAAAAAAATTTAGCTTCGATTGTTTCAGATGCCTCGCACGACCTCCATCACTGGCACCGTTTCACGAGTTTAGACTGCAGCCACTTCAGAAAACTCATTAAAACATTGAAAAATTTCAATATTTTTTGTATACTAAAATTTGTTTTCTGAAGCTTAAATATACAATAGTAAACTATTGTCTGAGTTTTTGTTCACCGCAATAATTTCCTTACCATTCAAAAAAATTCCTGAAAAACATTTTTCATATTCTAAAGAAAACTACTGCCTTAAGAGTAAAAATTAAAGTAATTTTTTAAAAATAGAAAGATTTTTTTTTTAATATTTGAAGCTGTCTAAGAAAAACCTATTATATGCCCTTGTATGGACAGCAAATTCGTTTCTCATTCCCTTACAAGCTTCTTGGCCAACAGGGCGTATACGCGATTGTTTTGAGCTGGTTTAATTGGCCTCACGATTTTTTTCGCTGCTTTGACTACTTTTAAGTTTTTGTTTGTATCTTTTACTGTCTTCTAGCAACACACCTATACTTTAAAAAAATTTCAAAGAATTATCAAAAACATGTACAAAATTAGTTAATAAAGTGCTTGTGTGCTGAGTAAATGAAAACAATTTTATTTTACTTCCGTCTTGTTTATGACGTGCTACGGTTTTGATTGTTTATCGTTTATTTTTGTTTTTTTTTTCCCTCATATTTTACTACTACATTTTCCGCATATTTCGAGGGAAAACTTTAAAGTTTGTATACAATATGAATTTATAAACACGCGCACATAACCAAATACATAATCTGTATGTATGGAAGCCAAGTAAAACCGCAGAGGGTTTCATAACTCGCAGCGAACAAGTGTTGGAGGCTGTGACTCAAGGTCGTTGCCGCCAATTGTTGTTGTGCCAGCAATACTGCTACAGGTGAACAATGCAATTATGTAGTTGTCTATCTATTTGTCAATATGTCGAGTTGTATGGTATATCTGTGACTCGCCCATCTTTATTTCAAACATGCAGCGCGAACTTAGTCTTAAGCTGCTGTAGGATTGTATAAAGTATACTGAGTGTGGGCCATATAGGGTCACAGAGTTAAATACATATATACATGTATGTATGGCATGGCATGGTGTGCATGTTTCTTTCCAACCAACTGCCATCTAAGCTACTTCATGTTCATCTTCTCTACCTTATTGTATGTAAATAAAAAAGTTATTCAAATATCTTTACGCCCTCTTCATTATTTGTGATTGTTTGAATTTTCACTGTGGTGTGTATATGTATATGTTTCCACCTCCCTATTATTTCCTCTACTACACATGTTGTTGTGTTGTTATTTTTTTTTTAATTTTTGGTGTTATATGTTTGCTTACCTTAGTAAATATTTTAGCGCACATTGATACATAGCATAAATATATAGTATCGGCAAAACTCAGTTGCTTTTTGCGTGCATATAAATGAAGTTTGGCGCTTAAGACTTTTATTTTCCTCACAAATATTATATGTACATACATGAGTTTGTAGTAATCCAAACGTATTTCATATGTCATGTCATTGGCCTATTGTGGCATTCGTTTGTTGTTGCTTCACTTATTGCTGCTGCTGCTGCTGCTATGCGTCGTCTTTTTCATGTTGTTGTTCTCATATTTCATTGTGAATTAAATAATCACTACCGGATTTAAATACAATTCTCACACAAAACCTTATTGCATCGCCATGAGCTAGTAATGATTTATATAGACAGACATAGATATACATATATGTATTTATATTTATGTATTCTCACTTTATTCAGTGCATATTTGTTGGTTTTAGGAAATCATTTCATATACAGCTGAATCAATTTGTGCTTTATTGTCTAATCAAGTGTATTTTAATTATGAAATTATATATTTAATATAAATTTTCGTTAGGAAGTTGTTGTTTTTGAGCGTATTTATTAAAATAATTTATTTACTGGAAATAAATTTTGAAAAATGAAAGATTTTATTCACATTAAATTGTGAGATTTATGCATTGGAAATATAAATACAACTTTTTATTATCAAATAATATTAATAATAATTAAGAGATGTTGTGTTTAAGCCACAGCAGGAGTGTCGATGGCTAAAGGTTGTTAATTAGCACATGAAGCGTTTGTGTGCCGTTCTTTGCTATTTTCGGATGAAAGAAACCCTGAAAGATCAAACTGATGATTCTCTTCTATTACTTTAAACTAGAGGTTACCCGCGACTTCGTCCAGATATCTAGCAAGTTGAAGTATGAATACAATTTTTCTGAACAGGTTTTCACACATCGACCATGACTAAGTGCCACTTACATATATATTAATAAAAATCGAACCAACTTATCTGTTGGCCACTTCCTGGAAAAAAGTATCATGTAAATCAAACGAAAAACGAACTGGCTTTTTTCGAAAAGATCGGGGGCAGGTTCCCTTCATGCAAAGTCCATTTCAAAATTCAGGTCTCCACGATCAGTGGTTTAGCCTGCGGGTTGATCCGTCAGTCACTCAGGACCAAGCCTTTTATATAGGTATATACATAGATATATTCGATTAGAAAAAAAGAAATACATTATTTTTGCATAAAGTTGAATGGTTTAATTTTTCTTTTCGTATCCAGCCTTATTCACATGGTTTTTTGTGCAATCTTTATCTTGTACAAGTAGAGAAATGCTTTACTAAAAAAAATAATTACTTGTTTCCTTCTATCATGAAGCACTTTAATTTTTAAATTTTTCGCTGTGAAAGTATTTGAGGAGGCTGAGAGGTAGTCTTGAGTAAACGTACCTGCAAAATTATTTATTGGCCTGCAATTAGGTCTTCAACTGTTCTGTAGAAACTTCAGGATTTTTTTTCTTGCTTCGAAGTATGTGGAAAGTGTCTCGTTGCGTCATCACAGTAGTAGTACGTGGAGCTTTCAGAGCATTAAAAATTATCTTCTAAGGAGGATCTTTGAAACAACTTTCTTATTACCTAATGGTAGCCTTTCATATTTCTAGTCTTTAGTTTAACAGCTCAGTACCTGGGTTCAAGTTCCGCAATTTCTTCCGAATATCGTAAGCCATTCAATTGGTTACATCTTACCAGCGTGCTCTTAAGTGGAATTACAAGGTTTTCCAGTGTATCTCTTTCAGTCTGTCATCATGCGTGTTTAAAAATATCTATTTGAGATTGTATATTCCTGATAATTCTTCAGCTTGCTGATTTTATATACAATAAAATATTCTGGGAAATTTCCATGTCAAGATAGAATCTGGTTCTTTAATTTACCCGGCTATCCTTATCCAGCAGTTCGGTTGCTTATCATCCAATGTGAATGTCTTTTTAAAGTCAGATCTTTCTGAGAATATACTCGTGTATGTATATTCCTTGTTTTTTTAGACCACAGACTTTATTTCCTTCAATTATCAGGAGTTCTATGAAAATGCTTCAGCGTATCTCCGTACAGCATGCTGACACTACCCTTAATGCTGATTGTTATAATTTTACGCCGATTAACTCACTTTATGGTGTCTGTCCATAACTCTGTACCTTAAAATGGAATGTAAATAGTCTTTGAAGCCAGTAGTTTTCGTTTTCCTACATAGATATTCCAAAATGGGGCCTCAACTTGCTGAGTCTAGATGTTATTCGAGAGTCACTTTCCGTAGCGTGTTGGAATTGTGCTAACTAAGTTAGTCTGCTATCCAATTTTACATCTAAATAGCTTATAACCCTTCGTATTTTCATAATTTTGGATTCAGTATAAATCTTTGTTTGCTTAATTGTTAATAGTAGCAGTTATAGCTATGTTGCTTGCTTCAGACCACGTGATACTTACTTACTGATACTTTTAAGGTTGTTGTTGCAACCGAAAATTGTTCCCCGAATTGGTTTTCAAAGAATATCTCGGCAGTGACAGTCCTTGGCCGAATAAAAATTCCGCTCGTTCCGGTATAAAGACCCAACTATCGCGGGATCTATTATTTTAGTCGCCTCTACGACAGTCATGCCTTACCACGGGTAAATTCTTGAGCTCCTATACTTTTAAGGTTGTTTTCTGCGGTGTGGGTTAGCTCAGTTGACTTTTTTACTGCAAAAAGTTTCACCTGAAAAAACCTGCTGCATTGTAACAGTCTGACGCTATCTGGTATTCAACTAAAAATAATATGTTGCGACGCTCACTCTGTTAGCCATTTTTGAGCTTCTCATAGAAATTGTAAGTCCCTTTTCAGTCGTTTCTGTGCTTGAGCTTTAGCTAACACGTAAAGTTCGAAAGGTAATGTTTTCTGTTTCTTACTTCCTCGCTAAGCGCTTGGCTAAGAGTTGGCGAATTTCGTTTAAAGATTTCGCCTAACAAGGTTTCTGAGAATACTTTTACTCCTTGAGAACTTTTCGTCGTCCGAATTGGTGTCATAGATTTGATTTCTGGCCAGACCAACATCTAAAAATTTTAAATAAATATTTCTTTTTTATTATGGTCGCCCTTTATTAGGAAATGTCAGCCTCTCCGAATGTATATCTGACTTGAAAATCAAAGCTCTTCATAAAGCTCCATCAGACGTTCGGAAGCGGCTTGTAATAAACTGCAGACCAGTCCATTTTTTGGAAAGCTATCAAGATCCACAATAAAAATTGGAAGAGGAGCGCGGCCAAAAATTACTTCAGCGGTATAAATATGTTTGTATGCATAAAGCTTTTCTAAATTCATTTCCAAGGCAAGGCTTGAAATAAGGACAAGGTGCCTCTATCAAGTTGAAGAAAATGGATTGAAATGTGCTACCAACTTGTTTCTAGTTAAATTCAACTATATATAACCATTAGATTTTAATTTCACTCAGATACGCATTTTAACAATTTTTTTCACTTTTCTTCGGTAAGAAAGACATACGAAATGAGGTATTATGTATAATTACTGAAAATATTAATCAAATCCTGGCTGGTTTTGGCTGTTTTCGATTCTGCTATGTATTAAAGACACATAATTTTTCAATGTTAGATAGAGGAGTTAGGTTAATTTAGTTATATATAATAATATTTTAACGTAAAATACCAAGTTGAAAAGTTGAAATGATGACCTTTTGGTTGAAAAGATTTTTTATATAAATTTTAGGACTAAAGAAAGGCGGAGTTTTCGTAAGTAAGAAGTCAAAAAGGTTATTAAATATTTTCTTTATTTTAATTTAAATTTAATTTAAAAATAGGAAAATATTTTTACTTCCATTTCTTTATTTAATTTTAATATAAACACTTAATAGAAAAATAAAAAAAAATAAGATAAAGCTTTTGTATATATTTCACACACGCGTCTGCTCGCACATACATATACACATCACCATTCACGCATTTTCGCCAAAACTTGCAATCTTGCGTATTTCCATGCTTTTTGCATTATTTTTTTTTTTGCTTACCAACTCAAAGCATGTGATTGTTGCAGCATCTTGAAAGCTTGGAAATCACAGCAACGATAATAAAACACGATTATTATTATGCACCAGTACCAGTTTTTGCAGCGAAGGCAAAAAAGAAAAAAATTGCATTTTACAGTATACAAACTCATGCACACACATTTATGTTGGTATGTATGTATGTGCATACGCATAACTGCAGCTATGAAACGGTAACAAAAATAAAATCCGCTAATAACTGGGTATGCTGAGGTGTCACTCAACAGCAGAGGCTGCTCCACCTTTAGGCAGAAGCGACGCACAACAACTTACATGTTGCCACATAATGACGATAGCAACAGGAGTGAAGGCAATTTTTACACAGAAACATGAGTATGGATTATTGTTTTTTTTTTGTTTAATTTAACCGGTGTTTTTGCTGTTGTTTTGTTTTGGTTTGTTGCAGTTAAAATGCATGTGTTTTTTTCATCACTTTTCAACTTTTTTGCAGCTGATTAAATTTTATTGCCATACTTGTTGTTGTTCCATGCAAGCGCTCATCTTCTACTTCCTCCGGCTGGTTGTGTCTGTTCGTCAGCAGCAGCAGCAGCAGCATTTTTATTGAGCGTGGGCGGTAATTAACTTGCAAATTTAAGCACAAATGTTGGGTGTTAATAAAAAAAGAAATAAATAAAAAATTAAAAATGGATAAAAAGAAAATATTAAATAAAATAATAAATGAGTTGAAATATATTTTTTTAGCAAATCGTGAGCATGAAGTATGCTCGGCTTGTTATTAGTTGATTAGTGCCTCGCATGATTGTTTTAATCTAATATAAATGAAAAACTCTTACAATAAGTTGTATTATGAATTTTTAGTTTTCAAAAGAGAAAAAACAATTTAAAAAAATAAACTCTTTAACTATGAAAACTATTAATTTTCACAACTTTAAGCAAATCTTGGCAACATAAAGTAGCTGTAATTGCTACAAGTCTTATGTGACGTCACTTTTTGAAAATAATTATTATTTTTTCAAATTAAAAATGGAGAAAAAAATGCTTATTTCCGGTGTTTAGCGTCTAGCATCATGTGATGACTCAAAAATCCGAATATTTTTTCAATGTCAAAATAGCACTTTGACTGTATATATATTTAGAAAATCATAAATTTATATTTGAGTAGACCAAAACAGACATTAGCCCTACCCTATAAAGCCAATGTCGTGGCAATGCGCCCACAAAAATCATTAAAAGACGATGACTTAGACGAGAAGATATCAGTGCTGTGGGTTTTGAGCTAAAAATACTAGCAAATGCTTATAAAGTAATTAGCATAATTTAAAATGAAATATATGTAATAGGAAAATAAATAAGGTTTTCGCTTCACACTTTTTTTATTAATTAAAAAAAAAAATTTTTAATACAACAACAAAAATATATATTTTTTTAAATACAAAATTTTTTATTTTAATTTACAAAGATTAATTATTTTAATATAATAAAAAAATATAATAATATATATAAAAAAATATAATAATATATAGGTATAAAAAGATATAATATGTGACAAAAAAATTATATTTTATATTTTTTGTTAGGAAATATATATTTAATATTTTTACTTTTATTTTGGCAAACTTTATTTAAATTTTCTATACAAAAAGACTTCTTCAAGCGAGCGCGTAAATTATCAAGAGCGCCTTAAATACAAAAAAAAAAGTTTTTTTTTTTAAATACAAAAAAATATTTTTTTTTATTTACAAAGAATATATATGTTATTTTAATTTACAAAAAAAAAATTAATAATACATATAAAAAAATATAATAATATATAGGTATAAAAAGATATAATATGTGACAAAAAAATTATATTTTATATTTTTTGCTATGAAATACTATTCTTTTAATATTTTTCCTTTTATTTTGGCATATTTTATTGAAATTCTCTAAACAAAAAGGCTTCTTCACGCGAGCGCGTAAATTATCAAGAGCGCCTTATACTCATTTCTTGTGAAAAAAATCGCAAATTACTCAGCGACAAACGGCGTTCACGAGAGTTACACACTCAGCTGATAATAACAAAAGCAAATATCTATGCAAATTTATTACAAAAAGTGCAATAAAAACTATTCTTTTTTTGCAAAAAGTGCAACAAAAATCTCTCAGTTACTTGCCCGGCATGTGAATGAGTTCCATCTTATGCAATAATTGACACAAAAGAGTTTGAAGAAAAAAAGAGAAAAAGAAAATGCAAAAAAATTGCTAAAATTAGCTAAAGAAAGAAAATACGTAAATAAATAAAATAATGTGTTGCAAAAAGAAAATGTGTAAAAATACTCCACACATATAAAGGTTCATCGAAACTTAACATAGAGTTGTTGCAATGTGAGTTGAAAAAAAAAATAGTCGCACTGTTGTTGTGCGCAAGCAATAAACTTGCACTTACTGTGGATAAAATGTTGTAAAATTAGCTAGCAAATGCTAGACTTCACACAATACACCAGTACATACATAAGTGGCTTAAGTAAATGCAGAAATGGTGTTTTTTTCCCTTGGTGGTTATCTCAGGGAAGAAATTATTACAATAACCACAAGAGTTTCGACGACCAACCACTTTTCCATTAAAGGAGCGCTGGGCACTTTTAAGTACTCATCGACAATCAAGATACAATCCACGAGAAAAAATTAATGAATTTATTTAGTAGATTAAGTTAGGTTTATTATAATGGCTGATTTTACATAATCTTAGACAACTTTGATAGTGGTGATGTGACAAAATTTTATGCCTTAGTGGATACATAAATGCCAATAAAGGCAGGCTCAGAAAAACTTTTACAATTTAGAAGAAGGTGTTAGTCTTCTTAGACCTCATCGACTCATTCATGAGCCAGGTAATTGCTCCTATCATTTAAGTATTTTGTTCCATCCAGTCCTCCTGCAAAGGTATAAAGGTAGAGATTTCCACTCGACGCCAGCTCGAGTATATAGTATTACGTGTAGGTGGGAATAAAGTTGATCCCATTAAGAACAGCCAATATTTGGCTTTAAGCTGCAGAGTTGTAGTCGATAGTAATGCACCCAAGATGCTATTTTTCTGCCGAAAATGACTCTGTAGCAACAAAAATTTATCCATGCTACCCATGCCTTTTTCCTTCTTTACTCTGTGTTTGCTTTCTAGGAGAGTTTTTTATTCAAGATTGTTCCTAAGAATTTTTCTTCATCGTAGAAGGCAAACACCTGCTATCGAGGGAGTAACCGTTTTAAGGATTCTAGATTTCTTCATATATAATAAAAATTCGACCGCACTGGAGTTTATGGCAAGATTAGTTCTCAACGCCGTACATGAGATCATATAAGTGTATTTAAGACTTTACCCCTGACTGCGAGCTGGTTACTATTGACAATCATAATTCAGCGAAGAGGGTAGAACACCTTCGACAATGCTGTCGCATAAAAGATGTGAGGGGGTATGACTCAAGTTACAATTAACTTCTTTATACTCGGCTGTACAGTGATAGAATATATGAGATTTGTTCGGCCAACGGCTGTAGGCAAGGAATACAACAAGCGAGACAGATAAAGATATATGTGTATGAATATGTCATAAAATGACGAAACAAATCGATTTAGCCAGCCGGTAGGTCGGTATATGGGTCTATCCATACGTCCTTATGAAATTTACTGTAAATGATTGAAATCAGCTCAAGCTCACACCTACCTTCAATTTAACAATAATTTTGAAAAGTCCAAAAATGACGGTAATTCAGTTACTAAATATATGATCTACCGCTGAAGCGATTTTCAGCCGAGCTCTTCCTCCAATTTCTTGTTTTGCGTCTTGATGTTTTTCCATCAAATGGAGGGACCTACAGTTTATACTAAGACGCTTCCGAACGGCTGATGGTTTTTTTTACGAGGAGCCTTTTATTTCATGTCCAAATACACTCGAAGGGGTGGACATTCCCTGCCTAGGGGCGACCGCAATTAGAAAATTTAACTTAATTTTTTATTTAAATTAATTTTCCATAACTTTTAGATGTTGCTGGCACCAGGATTTGAACCTGAGCCTTCCGAATGTCAGTACGCAATGCTAACCACTCGGCTATCGTGGCCGTCAGGGATGGAAAAAAATTTATTGTGGGTGTAGCACCATTCACTTTGGGTCGGAAAGTATATTTCAGAAACCACTGAACTAGGACAGAAATCGTTAAAATCTGACATTTATAATTCTCATGGTCTGAGATCAATACAATCAGGCAACAACTAAGCAATTATCGCATATATTGGAGCATTTGCTTTCAAACCTTTACTTGACTCAAGATCGAGTGAGTACTAAAGTTCTCCTAAAAAAATTGCTCAGTATAGACCTCCCTTCTATATAGAATCTCGTATTCGGTTCATTACATGATTATTTTTAATATTTATTATTGAAAAGTAGAAAATCGCATGGGGTAAATGAACTAGTATTTCAGTGGTATGAAGTTGATGCATAAAAGTACCATTGACGTTTCGCAGGACAGCGCTTTATCGAAAATAATAGAGAAAAAAGTAGCTGCGGTAGTTAGTGCAAAAAAGCCAACGGGGATTGTATTAAGGAAATAATAAAAGATTTTTAATCACAAGTCTTCGTAATTTTTTTAATATTTGTTTGAAAACAATCACTTTGGTTAACATTTTTGAATTTAAACTATTCAAATTATTATTTTTTTTTTTAATAAACGCTTTAAGCTGCTTATTTATGCAAAATAGCAGTATCATTTAAAAAGATAGCAAAAGTATAATTTCCAGGTTTTATTTAATTTTTGAAGTTTTTTTTATTAATATTTATATATTTATTTTTAATTTTATTTTTATTAAAATATTTATTTTTATAATTTTTTTTTTTGCTTGTAATATTTTTTATTTCTTTTTTTAATGAAAAATTTCGTTTTTGCAAAATTTTTAAAACATCCCACACACACAAACAGCAGCCAATAGCTCGCAGCATGACTACAAAATGTGTGCCGTGATGTAAGCCGCAGAGACGCCCGCTCTTTGTCGCCATTACGCTACCTGTTTATCTACCATATGTAGTATGTGTGTGTGTAAGTGTGTGTCGGATATAAATTATATTCTGTTCTCCAAAAATGCTAGCCAATTTGTTTTGCTGAAATTTTATGTCATTGGCAATTATCGACAGAAAAACATCGCGTCTTTTGCTTTTTCAGCTTTTTTTTATTTTATTTCTCACTTCTCGCTGGCAGCATTTGGCTACCCATACATATGTGTAATATATATGTATATATAATATTTATATTTTATATCTCTTCCACCGGTTTTCAACATTCTATTTTACTGCTTTTTCGTTCGCGATTTTTGAATTTTTTTTAAATTTTTCGCCGTTGGCAAGGAATGGTTGGTAGTTCAGTTTAATTTCAAAAAAAACAAAATCCAATTGAATTGACTTAACTTGACTTGGGTTGTGCTAATGACTGCCTGACAATTCGTTGGCTGCCATAGCAAACCTAGCTGACTAGATGGTTTGCTGCTTGTCCGTCTATCTTTATGTCTGCCCATCTATCTGTATGTTTGTTCGTCTGTCTGTCTCATTGACCGCGCCATAAACCGTTGAGTCGCTGTGTGTGTGTGCGAGCGCGTTGGGTGACTATGTGCTTAGCATTATTGATTAGCTAATGTGACTGTCGTGTGCTAAATAGGTACATAGTTATATGTATATGTGTTGACTATGTGCTTCTGTCCCACACTGCATACGTACGTGTGTGTGTGTGTGTGTGTGTATTTTTAGCTAGAATTACTATGATAGAAAATCAAAAATGCGTCGGTTGAGTATTGATTGCTTAGACATTCTGATTACAACAATGCTGATAGACGCATATACATATAAGCATGCATGTATGTTTGTATGTAAACTTCTATGTGGGCGCTATTATACATATGTACATACATTCATAGTCGTGTATTTTTTTTTTTTTGGCCGTATTGAAGGTGTGGAGTGCGTGTGCGCGACCGGAATTGGGTCAATTAAATGCAAGACTTGGAATTTATTGCTGCATGACAGCAAAACATTTGTATTGTATATTTTTTGTCTGTTTGCTGTTTGCTGCCTCGTTTTACATAAATTTTTACAGACGTTGCGGTTAGAAGTTGGACACACATAGGCAAAGATTTATTTTTTGCGTTTTTTTTTGTTGTTGTGCATTTATATATATATATACATTTGTATATTTGTCAGTGAAGCAAGTGACATTTTGGTGTCAATTTAAAATTGGACTTTTAATTGCATTTTTTTTTTGTAACCATTATATTTTATATTTTTGTTGTTTAAATTTATTTATTTTTTGTATTTTGCTTTCTACATTTCACACATAATTTGCATTACTAACTGCTGCCATGTTAGGCAACATCTTGTCAATTTATGTTGGGAATTTCCGTTGTCATTAATGCGAAATGTCCGGAAAAAATGTGAGTTTTTTTTTTAATTTTTATTTACTTAATTTATTTTTATTTTTATTTAATTTATTTTTAATTTTTATTTTTATTTTCATTTTTAATTTTATTTTTATTTTTACTTTTATATATTTTATTTTTATTTTAATTCTCATTTGCATTTTTATTTAATTTTAATTTTTATTTTAATTTTTGTTTTTAATTTTATATTTATTTTTTTCACATTTATATTTTTTGTTTGTTATTTGTATTTTTATTTTTACTTTTATTTCTATTTTTGATATTTTTTTTTGTTTTTGTTTTTATTTTTGCTTTTATTTTAATATTTACTTTTATTTTTATTTTTATTTTTATTTTTATTTTTATATTTTCTTTTTTTATTTACATTTTTTTAAATTTTAAATAACAGTAAATAAAAAAAGGTAGCAAACCGATCATGTAAAAACCGTCTATTAAGATTATAAATAAAAAAAAATTATGAGTTTCTTTAAATTTTATTTTATTTTTTTTGTTCTAATTTTAATTTTTTAGTTTTTTTTTGTTGTTATTTTTAATTTTATTTTTATTTTCATTTTCATTTTTACTTTTATTTATCTACTTACTTTGTTTTTTAATTTCATATTTTTAATTTGATTTTATTCTTTTTTTTACTTTTATATTTTTTGTTTGTTATTTTTATTTTTTTTTTAATTTTAATTTTAATTTTATTTTAATTTTAATTTTAATTTTAATTTCTATTTTTATTTTTATTTTTATTTTTATTTTTACTTTTAGTTTTAATATTATTTTTATATTTATTTTTATTTTTATATAATTTTTATTATTATTTTTATTTATGTACTTATTTTTTATTTTTTTATTTCATATTTTTAAATTAATTTTGCGTATGCGTACGCGAACCGAAAATGTTTACATTTAGGCATATTTGGTATGTTTGTAATTTGAGTTTGTTGCTTGGCTGCTGAAATATTCAACACTAAGCTTGCAAAATATTAGTGCGGCGCAATCAAGTTCGGCGCTTAAGTCTTTTGATTGCAGCGCGTTTGCACTCCTAATAGTGAATAACATTAATGAAAACAGCAAAGGTGCAATAAGTTTATTACTTTATTTGAGTGCGTATGTGTGCGCATGGCATTCGAGTTTCTAAAAATTTTATTATTGAAAAAAAAAATTTTTGGGAATTTTTTTTGAGACTATGAATGCTGTCTTAAAAAATAATGAAAACGTTAAAAATTTTGGTATTAATTTTTTTTCCATTAATATGCAGTTTCAGCACCATAAAGAAGTCCTTTTGTATTTATATAGTTTTTTTTTGTTGGAAAGCGTATCCTAACTTAAAAAGATATAAACAATATAATAGTTAAAAAAGATAATCAAAATAAAAATAAAAAACTATGAGGAAAACCACAAAATATTTACAATATTTTTATAGAAATTACAAAGTTCAAAGAGTGAAATACTGTAGACCGTTGCAAAGCTTAGTGAGAAAGGAAGATACAATAAAAAAAAAAATAAATTAAAAATCATAAACATTAAAAATAAAAAAAAAGTTTCCCGAAAACAAAACTAATGTTGGAAGCAAACAAATAATTAATTTTTTTTTTCGCTTTATAAGATTGCAAATGTTGGCATTTCAGTTTTGGCAAACGTCATTAAAATTAAATGCAAAAGTTGCTAAATTATGCCACAAGCAAAAAATAAATCATCAACAACAACTACAACAGTACCTACGCATCAGACAGCAAAGGTCAACAACTGTTTTAATTGAGCTTACCTGTGCCGCTAATGTTGTTGTTGTTTTGCCTAAATATTTCTCAGTTCCTTGGACTTTTACCTAATGGTTTTTCATTTTGTTTTTACGTTTTGTTTTCGTTTCGCTTTTAATTGTTATGGAAATTTGCATTGTCTTTATAGAAATTAGAAAGTTTTGTTGCCTCAAAAAGGCACAGTTATTATGTAAAATTTAATTATTTGTTTTTTTTTTTTTTAATTTTGAATGAGTGCAAAAATGAGTTGTGCTAAACACTTGATTGCATAACATTTGTCAATGAATTTGAATACGAGAAAAATAAAATAAATAATTAGAAAAATAATTATAATTGAAAAGACAATAATTTTTAAAGAAAAATCTTTGATTTCGCTAAAAATATATTTATTTTTATTTTATTTTGATAGAAATATGCCTCTGCATAAAACTCTTTGCTACAACTTCTTTAATAATTTTGTTATTTTATCATTTCTTTTATACATTTTTTTTGCATTTCCTGCTCATTAAACTCCAAGGCATATAATCTTCGCTTCGAAGAATTAAAAAAAAATAAATAAAGTTCATATTGTAAAACTATTAATTTGAAAAGTCATTACACTTTTGCTTTCCAACCTCCTCAGCCGCGTCACACACACTTTTGAAGGTCTTTCACTCTTGGCTTCTGGCTGCCATCTACAATAATTCATGACTTTAACGAATTACGCCAAATTATCACTAGTCATTCAATGGCCTAATAGGCAACTAAGCCGATTTACACTAGCTAAAAAATTTTTATTTTAGCAAAAAATAAAAGAAAAAATGAAAAATTCAGTAAAAAAATATACAACAAATTAAAAAAAATTTAAAAATAATAAAAAATAAAATAAAGTTAAACAACATATAAGCAATAATATATAAACAGAATGAAAGAAAAAAAGGAAAAAATTAAAAAAAATGTTAAAGTAAATAAACTTAAAATTAAATTTCAAAATAAAAACATATAAAAAATAAAATACACCTGAACTTCTCGGTAAGCTCAAATATTTTTTCCTCTTTATATTCTAATTCTTCTTGCCGTCGTTGTCGTTCTAAATTCCTGTTGCTTTACAAATAGTGTCGCCTTTCAGCAGTTGTCATTTGATGGATGGGGACCACCAAACGGCTGAGTGGTTCTTAGAATTTTTTGCGCAGAACTTAAGCTATGAATAAACGCAAAGTGATATGTGCGCAAAATGTATATATATGTTTGCGTTTTAGGCCAACAAATATTATGGTAATTCAGTTGAATGTGGGCAACCCGATTGCCGTGGAGTGCTGAAGAATTTCTGGTTATAAAAAAGTTAAAAAAGTAAATTTGAGCTTATCTGAACTAATTGCCCTGCAGACCGGACGTGGTAGGGGGTTTTTTTTCTCAACACACTCTCCTTTTCAATTTACTTGAATCTCTTACCGTCGAACCATTTTTTCAGCTTAATACATAAAAATGGTACTTTCTGCTTCTAAGGAAACTGTGGTCCTTTGGTGCGCCTTCACTCTAAGAAATTCACTGTCTGTGAGTATGCTAATGATATGGCTAACGCGCAAAGTTTCCTAAAAATATTAGAAGGGCTGAGGAGTAAATAAAATAAAATAAAATGAAATAAAGTAAAGTAAAATAAATAAAATAAAATAAAATAAAATAAAATAAAATAAAATAAAATAAAATAAAATAAAATAAAATAAAATAAAATAAAATAAAATAAAATAAAATAAAATAAAATAAAATAAAATAAAATAAAATAAAATAAAATAAAATAAAATAAAATAAAATAAAATAAAATAAAATAAAATAAAATAAAATAAAATAAAATAAAATAAAATAAAATAAAATAAAATAAAATAAAATAAAATAAAACAAAATAAAATAAATTCAAATAAAATAAAATAAAATAAAATAAAATAAAATAAAATAAAATAAAATAAAATAAAATAAAATAAAATAAAATAAAATAAAATAAAATAAAATAAAATAAAATAGAATAAAATTAAATAAAATAAAATAAAATAAAATAAAATAAAATAAAATAAAATAAAATAAAATAAAATAAAATAAAATAAAATAAAATAAAATAAAATAAAATAAAATAAAATAAAATAAAATAAAATAAAATAAAATAAAATAAAATAAAATAAAATAAAATAAAATAAAATAAAATAAAATAAAATAAAATAAAATAAAATTAACCAAAAATACAATAAAATAAAATAAAATAAAATAAAATAAAATAAAATAAAATAAAATAAAATAAAATAAAATAAAATAAAATAAAATGATATAAAATAAAATAAAATAAAATAAAATAAAATAAAATAAAATGAAATAAAAAAAAGAATTTAAATAAAAGAATGTAATATAAAATAAAATAATACCAAAATAAAGTAAAAAAACTAAATTAAATGAGATAAAATGAATTAAAATAAAATAAAATAAAATAAAATAAAACAAAAGTAAATAAATCAAATAAAATAAAATAAAATCAAATAAAATAAAATAAAATAAAATAAAATAAAATAAACTAAAATAAAATAAAATAAAATAAAATAAAATAAAATAAAATAAAATTAAATTAAATTAAATAAAATAAAATGAAACAAAATAAAACAAAACAAAAAAAGAAATGAACTAAAATCAAATATTTGAATGCATATTTGGATTGCAGGATCTAAAAAGGTTATTCATCCTTAAGTGTTCGTTTAAGTTATGTTTTATTGCAATATTTTGTTTTGCAACAAATACAGTAATTAACACTTAGCGTTTGTCTACGTTGCAATTTTTCAAGTGCTTTCATTTTCCAAATTAAAGAGAAACAAAAGCAAAAATGAAAATTTCCAGAGATACAATGTAGCAAAAAATCAACTGCGCACCTTGTCTTTGAAAATAAACATATATGTAGATGTACATATGTTTGTTTGTACATTATTTTCAGTTGCACAACAACCAAAAAAAACCACCGAAAAGCATTTCACCATTTTTGACTTTGGAGGAAATTTCATGGATGAGCGCCTGCCAAAGTGTTAAGCGCTTTTCTGGCATTTTTAGAGTAAAGTCGTTTGCGATTGCAATCGGAAAATTGTCTGCTTTCCACCCATACACATACACACACTCACTCTCATATGCGCAATACACACAAATCTAGATACTTTCACACTCTGCGCACTGTCTACTTTTAGCAGACTACACGCCATAATTCACTACACTCTTACACTTTTTGCTTGCAATGTATGTGTCTGTTTGTTTGCAAAAACTATCGAGTATGAAATTTTTTGGGAAAACACTGCTTGTCTGCTTGTTATTTTAATGGTTTGGGAGTAAGGACCGCCACGGTCATTGCCGTTTGCACCCATTTAACTTCCAAGTTGCTGTCGGTAGTTGCTGGCAGCGATATATTTTTGCATATGACAGCCACAGCTACTAACACACCTTTTTGCTGCAACTTCTACGCTTTACCTATTTTCCATTAAACCTTTTGCTAAACTCATTTAAGCAATATTTTTTCGGTTTGAAATTTGCATAAATGAGCGTGAAAGTGTTTTATTGCATATGAAGATGTAATATTTATGAGTAATTCAGATATTTTTATCGTAAGATTTGTTAAATTTGATGAGCTACTATTAAATGTATTAATATTTATAAACCTACTATGTGTTTTATGGCGTTACACGATTTTAAATATCACTTTTTTTATTTTTACTAATTTTGCATTCCAAATAGCGGCTGTTATTTGTATATTTGGTTATTTTTCCTTGCATTTACATATTTTCATAAATTTTTCAAATACAAAACTGTACGCTGATTAATTTAAATGTCAAAATGTCTTTTAATAAAAACACAATAAATATTTTTGTCTTACATAATGCTTGTATATTTTCTCTCTTTTTACATAATTTCTTGCTTTTGTAATAATATTTAATAATAATCACTAAAAATAGCTAACTCGTATGTTTTAGGCATTTATTTGGCTTTTATATTTATTTTTATTTTCCTTTTTTTTCGTTATTTTCGTGCCTGAAACTCCGCTGATCATGTGTGTGTTTATTAAATTATGCCTGCTACACCGTTATATTTCAAAAAATAGCTGCCCTACAGATAGGCAAAGAAATAATTTTTTGTTTTTTAGTTAACTACAGTTAGTCACAACGGACCAAGTTGCTTGCTTAAGTCTTTGTTTTTCTCTACTCTGTAAAGCAGGTTGCTCGCTTAAGTCTTTCTTGCATATTATGTTATACATAGTTAACCCAAAGCATATTACATGGTAGTAAAATGGTGTCATGTGTTTTATGAGGCGTTCATGTGTTTGTAATGGCGTTAAGCATGTGATGTGTGCACTCATACATGTAAAAATTATGAATTTCTTTTAAAATATTTCCTCATAATATTACACAAATATGATTGCATATGTGTACATTTGATGCAAATATTTTATTAAAATATGCAAGTTTTCTGCGTGTTGGTTTTTGATTTGGTTGAAATTTGAAATAAAGCTCAAATATATGCTAAAACTGACGGAAACCAGCATATAATCATTTTCAAAAAATGTTTCGTCGAAGCTATGGGTTATATTTAATCAATCTTCCGCTAGAAAGTTAACCAAATGGGTATCGTACTCGTATTTGTTCTGACAGTTCTTAATAACAAAAATATCTTTCATCTAAATCATATACCACAAAAAAAAACTACCTTTAAAATGAATATTTATTCGATATAAATGTGGTCAGAAATAGTGTCATTGATAAGAAAATCTCAAGGGCTTGAAAAAAATGTTCAGCGTTTTTGTCTTTCAAATTGGACGAAGTATATATTAGAATAAAAATCCTACACTACACATTTAAAGCATCAGCTGTTAAGGCCTACGTCATTAAGGGGTTAGGGGTAGTCAGAGGCACGAAAAAATGAGAATTTTCAGTATTTTTTTTGCTATTAAATAATTTTATTTTACAAAAGTAGTGATATGGTATTATTAAACAATGTTTTGACTTGAAGTCACGAAAATTTCGAAAAAAAAAAAAAATTTATTTCCGAAGTTACAGCTGTCTGTGTTAACCCAGTTCCAAAAAAAGGTCCTTGCGGTGACAATCATAAGTCCTTGGAGATTCATCTGAAATCAATCGGATAAAAAAAAATAGTTTTATAAATAAATAATCCTGGGCCTGATCGAAGGATTTTATTTTTTTTCAAAAATTAACAAAATGGCGGCCTCAGGAAATTTTTTTCTAGATTTTTGGCAAAAAAATCAACAGTTAATTGGTCTTAAAAAATCGAAATTTTTCACAAAATAAAAATCCTTCGATCAAGCCCGAGTTTATTATGTATTCTACAAGCTGTATAAATTTCATTAAAATCAACTGAGCGGTTTTCGAGTTACAGTTGTCACCAGTTCAAAAAACATAGTTTTGAGAAAAACGCGTTTAAAGTTTCACACAGCGCTTTGAAAGGCCCGAGCTCTCTTTGTTATTTGTCGAATAACTTAAAAACGAATTATCGGATTAACTTGAAATTTTCAGAGATTATTTTTAAGATATTATACTTAACGAAAATGCAAAAAAAAAAATTTTTGAAAATCCTGACTACCCCTAACCCCTTAACTTAATTTAATTTTATTTATTTTAATTAATTTCAATATTTTTAAATTTTTTTCATATGATTTAAATTTTATTTTAAAATAGTTTACTTTATTTTATTTAGTATTTATTTTTATTTATTTTATATTAATCATTTTTTTTATTTAATTTTTAATTTATATTATTTTATTGAAATTACCTTAATTTAATTATATTCTGTTTAATTTTTAATTATATTATTGGTGTATACGTCAGTAAAGTATGTAAATTTATTAAACTTTAATTAAATTTAAACTTTGTAATATATTTTGTTATTATATTTAATTTAGTTTAATAAAATTTTTTCAACTTTTTAATTTAATTTCAAATAATTTTTTATTTATTTAACATCATTTAATTTATTTCTAAATTTATTAAATTTAAATCTATTTTTTTTTTATTTTATTTATTTTTTAATTTAATATAAAATAATTTTTTTATTTATTAAAATTAATCTAATTCCTTTTTAAATTTGTTTAATTTAAATCTATTTTATTTTTTTTTATTTTATGTTTTTTAATTCAATTTTATTTTATTCCATTTTATTTTATTTTATCTTTAATTTTATTTTTTTGATTTTATTTTATTTAGACTTATTTTAATGTATATAATTTTGTTTTCCTTAATTAATTTATTTTTTGCTACATTTTAATTTATCTATTTTTTTTATATCATTTTATTGTTATTTGTTATAAATTGTTATTTTATTTCTTTAAACTTATTTGACTATATTTTTGATTTTATTTGTTTTTTTATTTATTGGAATTCACTTAATTTATTGTTTTCTTTTTCTGGGCATGTTGTAATCTAATAATTTATTTTTATTTTT
>JAWMAG010000001.1:3655000-3720000 GCA_037013455.1 Ceratitis rosa | reverse complement strand
GTTTGCTATAAATATCTAACTAAATATGCCACTGAAGTTTGGTATTCAGTCCACAGGATAGAGTTTGTATATAAATTTGGTTCTCCTTTTAAGTGTAATCCTTGCATGAAACTTCCACCTGAAGCTCTCTCCTGAAAACAAACTCTCGATCAGGTAAAAATTATATATATAACACGGGCTTACCTCTTCCCTCGGCAAGGCACCTGCTAAGATCGACATTCACAGGCATAGCAAAATCTCAATCCTTGTAAGCCATAAAAATAAAATAAAATATAAAGTAAAATATATAAAATACCTAAAATAAGTAAAAATTAATTTAAATTAAATAAAATCAAAAAATAAGAAAAATATAATAAAGTAAAAAAATATAAAGTAAAATAAAATAAAAGAAAAGAAAGTAAAATAAAATAAAATAAAATGAAATAAAATAAAATGAAATAAAATAAAATAAAATAAAATAAAATAGAATAAATTAAAATAAAATAAAATAAAATAAAATAAAATAAAATAAAATAAAATAAAATAAAATAAAATAATATAAAATAAAATAAAATAAAATAAAATAAAATAAAATAAAAAAAAAAAAATAAAATAAAATAAAATAAAATAAAATAAAATAAAATAAAATAAAATAAAATAAAATAAAATAAAATAAAATAAAATAAAATAGAATAAAATAAAATAAAATAAAATAAAATAAAATAAAATAAAATAAAATAAAATAAAATAAAATAAAATAAAATAAAATAAAATAAAATAAAATAAAATAAAATAAAATAAAATAAAATAAAATAAAATAAAATAAAATAAAATAAAATAAAATAAAATAAAATAAAATAAAATAAAATAAAATAATATAAAATAAAATAAAATAAAATAAAATAAAATAAAATAAAATAAAATAAAATAAAATAAAATAAAATAAAATAAAATAAAATAAAATAAAATAAAATAAAATAAAATAAAATAAAATAAAATAGAATAAAATAGAATAAAATAAAATAAAATAAAATAAAATAAAATAAAATAAAATAAAATAAAATAAAATAAAATAAAATAAAATAAAATAAAATAAAATAAAATAAATGATAAGACAAGGAAAAAAATCATTATACAAATATTGTCCGTTTGGTAGGGGAAGAGTTCAGTTACTAAAAAAAATAATAATGTTAGTATCAAGTATATTTTGGCGGTTTTTTTAAGGTAGCAAAGTAGAGGTAGAGTAGAGTATTAAAACTCTATTTATTCGACAGCAAATTTGGAAATTTGTAAAACACTTTTTTATTAATATATTAGTTGGATAAGGTAGCAGATATAGATTTGCTTTAAGGTTTGTAGTTTTTATCTTGGCCTTTATTTTACGTAATCAAACAATATATTTTCTGAGTCAAACCAAAATGGTTCAGATCTGCTACTATTTTTTCAAATAAAATAAAAATTAATGTACTCTCTTGTAAATCTGCAGAGAAGGACTCTGTTTTAATAAATAGGTATTTCATATCATTGCGAAAACAAATAAAAGAAATAGAAGAAACTTTTAATCCATTTTAATTTTGTATTATTTATTGATGATTTTTTTCCTTAAGAAATATATATTTTTTAGTAGATAATTAATGCTGAAAGTTCCAAAAAAATTGCTCTTTATTGATTTAATTAAAAATTTGTCGACTTAAAACGAAAAAAATATACAAATAAATTGAAAATAAATTTAGCACGTAGCATCAATTACAATGCAGATAGATATGACAAGTTCATTATACATTTTTTGGCTCATCTCTTTGTTTTTTCCTGATTTTTATTTTTGAAAATAATAAAAGCTTTATATAAAATTATTTGACAATTATAATTAATGTGGAAAACATGCACAACAAGGCAAATGCTGAATAAGTTTTGTAGTTTTGAGTTAATATAAATCGCATACACTACGAAAAATGCATAGAAATATGCAAAAGATGTACGTAAATATGACAATAACAATAACAATTGTACTTCATAATAATTGGAAACATTTTTAAGATAGTTAAAATTCTTTTAAATCAAACAACAACACTTTTGAACACTAAAAATTTTATGTATTGGATGTGTGTGTACGCACGCATGCGCGTTGCTAGTCAACAGATGCATATCGCACTTAGCGAGAAGAAAAGCACGTGCAGGTCATAAAAAGTAGCTAAGAGAAATGTAAGTAAATAAGTAGCAGAGTAATAAAAATTTAAAATAATAAAAGCAACAATTTAAGCGTGCAATGACGCATGCTACCAAATGCTACGCAGTATAGTCAGAGTACAACAAGAAGAAAAGTAATAAATAATTGTGTACATACATACATATATGAACAAACATTGCTTTCTTACAACAAATATGAAGCCTAAAAGCAAACTTATTTATAAAAAATATGTATATATATATGTATGTATGTAGCAGGTGATTGACCGTTTAACTTTATGTGTTTGCAATAGAGAAAAACAGCAGCAACAACAATAAGCACTCGTTGTAGTAAAAGCAATAGCGCATCTAATGAATGGCAAAACAATTGGCGTACAAAGGCAAATACATACATACCATATATAAGATATATACAATTACAATTGTATAAAATTATAAATTGTTAACATAAAAGCAAAAAATTTCGTTGCAGTTAATAATAATAACTATTATATCTACATACATACATACCATACACTCATTTAAAAGAAATAACAAAAATTTGAAAACTCTTTCATTCAAATTATTAATTTTACTGTCACTAGACTTTACAAATTTGTCGTCGATAAAAGAAAAGTGTGCAGTTAAAAAAGTAAAGAAATGAATAAAGTAAAAAAATTTCACTTTGCATGCGCTTACATACATTCAAATAACATATGTTAAAAGCTCTTCGCATTTCGTTCACCACCGTTGTTGTGCGTGTAAGAAATTTTGTTATAAGAAAAGTTTTAAAGTCGAAAGAATTACATATTCTATGCACGCACGTACCTAAATAAGGATGTAAATAAAAATCAATTACAAACATATACAAGTATATAAATATATAATATGTAAAAAAGAATAGCTGTCTTAGCCCATAGTAGAATTCTTAGCCCACTTTTGCCGTTGATACATTTGAATTTACTACTGTTAGAACGCTCTCTCTCTCTTTACTCAAAATTTAACTGTTTTTATGTTTGTCTAAAAATAGTTTATCTAATTTAGCAGTAGCTGGCTTTTAATAGTCATTCATAAAAATATTTGCGCAACTATGCGGCTGTCTGATTTTTGTGACTAGCTGAGAAAGTCCATGAAGGTATATGTATTACTCATTATAGAAAAAATTAATATATAATTAGCTTAGAACAACGCTGAAGCCATTTGTGGCCAATTTGCTATGTGAGCCTTGAAAAGAAAGAAAGCAGTATATTTAAAGTCTCTTCAAAACAGCTAATGAATTTTTATGATAAGATTTTATTTCATGTCAGAAAGGCACTGAGAGGAATTTTTAAGATCTGTCTACTCGTATGTACGAAAGCTTGTTACTTCAGCCAGAAGCGGGATACTTTACCTTCCTTTTGCTCCATTTCCAGCTGTTTCTAATTCCACTTCTACTTCTACTTCTACTTCTACTTCTACTTCTACTTCTACTTCTATTTTTACTTCTACTTCTACTTCTACTTCTACTTCTACTTCTACTTCTACTTCTACTTCTACTTCTACTTCTACTTCTACTTCTACTTCTACTTCTACTTCTACTTCTACTTCTACTTCTACTTCTACTTCTACTTCTACTTCTACTTCTACTTCTACTTCTACTTCTACTTCTACTTCTACTTCTACTTCTACTTCTACTTCTACTTCTACTTCTACTTCTACTTCTACTTCTACTTCTACTTCTACTTCTACTTCTACTTCTACTTCTACTTCTACTTCTACTTCTACTTCTACTTCTACTTCTACTTCTACTTCTACTTCTACTTCTACTTCTACTTCTACTTCTACTTCTACTTCTACTTCTACTTCTACTTCTACTTCTACTTCTACTTCTACTTCTACTTCTACTTCTACTTCTACTTCTACTTCTACTTCTACTTCTACTTCTACTTCTACTTCTACTTCTACTTCTACTTCTACTTCTACTTCTACTTCTACTTCTACTTCTACTTCTACTTCTACTTCTACTTTTACTTCTACTTCTACTTCTACTTCTACTTCTACTTCTACTTCTACTTCTACTTCTACTTCTACTTCTACTTCTACTTCTACTTCTACTTCTACTTCTACTTCTACTTCTACTTCTACTTCTACTTCTACTTCTACTTCTACTTCTACTTCTACTTCTACTTCTACTTCTACTTCTACTTCTACTTCTACTTCTACTTCTACTTCTACTTCTACTTCTACTTCTACTTCTACTTCTACTTCTACTTCTACTTCTACTTCTACTTCTACTTCTACTTCTACTTCTACTTCTACATCTACTTCTACTTCTACTTCTACTTCTACTTCTACTTCTACTTCTACTTCTACTTCTACTTCTACTTCTACTTCTACTTCTACTTCTACTTCTACTTCTACTTCTACTTCTACTTCTACTTCTACTTCTACTTCTACTTCTATTTCTACTTCTTCTGCTATATTTTGTGAATATTGAACTTTTTGTTTTTTTTTTTTAAGAAAAATCCGCTGGCATTTATGTGTCGTACCTATTACAAAATTGAGGAAGAGAAAAATATTTATTTTGTTAACCATTCACTAAGGAAAAACTGAAGTCAAACCCGCGAAAAAAGCATACATCACGATTTGTGTGGCAATCGAATGCCGATTGACAGCAACAGATGACTGAGATCGCTGCAGCAGATAGGCGCATCTTCACATCACTTCGCTCTCAGCGCAAGCAGCAGCCAACTAAAATGACACACATTGCGAGCACTTTCTATTTCAGTGGAGCCGCTGTAGCAATTCAAACAAAAAAATTACAAAAAAATGTTTGATTTTTAGATAAAAATCAATAAAAATTTAAAATTCAGGCGCGAAGCAGAAGAGGAGGCGCCGAAAAAATTATTACGCTACAAATGCGCAAATCACGCAAAGTGGAAGCAAAAACCAAAAAAAAAAAAAAAAAAAAAAAATGACGAAACGGAAAATAGTTGACAAATATCGAAGAGTTCGATACAATAGCAAAAGCAACAACAATGATGAAAGAGGCGCCCACATTGCTGGCAAATCGTGCTTTGTTGCCTTGTAATCGTCTCACCATTATTACGATTACACCGTTATCGTTTGTAAGTATTGTTGTTTGTTGATTTGTTTTTGTGGCTTGGTAGCTCTTCACTTTGTTAGTGTTCTTGTTGTTGTATGTTATTTAGCGATTGTTGACAAAATGTCAACAATGCGATTAGCTGCTGTAATTGGCATAAATAGACATGCATTTGCTGTTGAATGCGCACGTGTGTGTGTGTGTGTGTGTGGTTGCTATGAGAGGCACATAGGTACTTGGGCACAGTGTTACTGAAGTGGCAAAATATTTATTTCGGTGGAGTGCATTTTTTGATTTTTTGATGTCGATTTTAATCTTTTTTTCACTAAATATGTAGTGTTGAATGAGAAACATAAATAATATTTGTAAGCGTTGAAAAAATATTTCAAGAGGAACAGAAATGTGTATTGCAAATATGGAGTAATTAAAAAAAATTAATCAAAAAAATAAATAAATAAAATATATAAATAAAATGAAGATATTTAGAAACTTAATACTGTTTTAGACAAAATTAGATATTTTTTAACCCTACAAAGATGTTACAAAAGTCTTTATTTTTTTAATTATATTTAATGCTATATTTTTCTTTCTTTCGTTACAGGTAGCCGTCAAATTCTTATTGAAATTCAACCTATCTATTTAAATATAAAATTTATCTTTCGTTGGGTGAGTCTTAAATAAAATCACAAATAATCAGAATAATGGTTATTTTTTACATTTAAATAAGCAAGAATTAAATAAATCGGTTGATAGATATTATTTTCAGCATAAGAAATTATAAATGAACTTCAGTAATGAGTTCGGATCACGTTTTGTAGTTTTACGTAATTTTATTTATTGTAATTTAAATAAGAGTTCTCTGTATAATATAAAAATATTTTAAGTTATTTTTTTTTTGATTTATTTAATTTAACTTTTTTTCGTTAACATTGGGGTACAAATTGAATCGGTTAATCCAGCCCTATTCTCCAGACTTCGTTTTCTCTGAATATTGGATTTTTTTGACGATTTGGTGGATCACCGATTCAGGCCTTATGAAGATATCCAAGAATGGCTCAATGATTGGACCTAGCAAAGAGACGGTATTCTTAAGTGACCAGAGAGATAGGAAAAAGTAGTTGCTTCCAGTGGACAATACTTTGAATTCCGCATTTTTTACTTTTTTCAATAAAAAACCAGCTTTTGTACACAAAAAAAGTAACAACGAACTGAATCCATTTGTACTTCAAATATATGTTTCTTTAATTTTGATTTAATTCATTTTGTATTCTATTACTTAATTTTTATTTTGTTTTTTTTTTTTGTTTTATGTTTTACTTGTTTTTATGTCAAGTATTTATTTAAGGGAATTTGCTTAAATTTATTTTGTTTTTTTGCTACAATATTATATAATTTTATTTTATTTTATCTTAAACTATTTAATTAATTTATTTTATTTGATTTTATTTTATTTTCTTTTACGTTATTTTAATTTATTTTATTTTATTTTATATTATATTTTTTAACTTTATTTTTAAAATTTTTTTTAAATTATTTTATTTTATTTTATTTCCTTTTACGTTATTTTAATTTATTTTAGTTTATTATATTTCATTTCTTTATTTTGTTTATATTAGTTTTTATTTTATTTTTGTTTATGTTAATTTATTTTATTTTATTTTAATTTATATAATTTTTTATTTTAATTTTATTTATTGTAATTTATTTTATTTTATTTTAGTTTATATTATTAATTATTAATTTATTTAATTTTATGTTATTTTATTTTATTTCATTTCATTTCAAGTAACTTAATTAATTTAATTTTTTCCTTATTTTATTTATTTATTTATTTATTTAGTTTTATTTTATTTTAGTTTGGTTTTATTTTGTATTTTATATTATTTTGCTTCATTTTTTTATTTTGTTTAATTTTTTTACTTTATTTTATTTAGTTTTATTTATTAGTTATATTTTATTTTATTTTTTTATTTCATGTCATTTTGTTTAATTTATTTTATTTTAATTTACTTTTTATTTCTTTCATTAGTTTAATTTATTATATTTTTTGTTTTATATAATTTATTTTTTTTAATCTATTTTATTTAATTTAATTTATTTTATCTTTTTGTTTATTTTCTTTAAGTTTGTTTTATTTTATTTTGTTTAATTTTTATTCAATTTCATTTCATTTTATTATATTTTTTTATTTTACTTTAATTAATTTTTATAAATATAATTTAATTCAATTTTATTTAAATATGTTTTATTTTATTTTGTTTGTTTTTTTTAATTAGATTTATTTTATTTTATTCTATTTTATTTTCTTTTTTTCATTTTATTATATTTTAGTTTATTTAATTACATTTAATTTCATTTTATTCTCTTTTATTCATTTAATTTTATATAAATATTTCTATTTTTTGTTTTTTTTTTATCTTGTTTTGAATAGCTTTATTTAATATTTCTATTTTTATTTATATTTTTATTTAAATTATTTATTATTTTTATTATATTCTTATTATTTTTGTATGTATAGACTCCATATTCCATATATGTAAATGCGGCAATTATTTTATAATCATTATCTACACTGCTTCTGGTTACATAATTAAATGCCTTGTCTAAAAAGCGCAGCTGTCACTCGTGTACCTACCTTAATTGCATCCCTGTTTTCACTTTTGTTTATTTTATAGTTTCCCAGGCTGCAATATAAAATCAATATAAAATTTTGCAATAACTGCACCCAAGCAATGAAGGAAAGTAAAAGTGGAAAAACGAGTACAAACATACACATTCAATCATTGACAGCTATTTAACTCAAATTAATGTATATTTTTACGTGTTTTGGTATAATTAAATGTGCATAATTGACTTCGAATATAAAAAAAAATCCCAAGTAATTAAATTATGTGGCTTACAATTTTATGATTTGACTGTAAATCTCATAATGCCAATTTGGGCATTTTGCACTATTTGAAAAGGCTTTAGTGTTTGGTACTGTTTCGATATGATTTGGGGTATTTTCTACACTCCACTCGAAATTATATTTTGCCAGAACAAATATGGGCGTCATCACTCCTCACCCATACACCAGAGGCATCACATCACTGTCCGTCCGCCACTCTTTGTCAAGTGTCAACACTTGTGCGTACATTCGCCTGCCAGCGAGTTAAAACAACTGCCAACTGTCAATTGTCAATTGTCAACTGTTTGATGTTTAAATGAGTTTGTTTGTTGTTTTTAATTTTTCCCTTTATAAAGTCATAATAAATATTTACAAATGCTTGCGCTCATACAAAAGAATGCGAAAAAAAAGAATTGAAAATTTCGCACGAATACAACAACTACCTGCCAATAAACATAGTTGTATGTATGTAAAACATAAATATGTACAAAATTAGTACATGTGAGAATGCCGACAGCGGATGATATGAGTGAAAAAGGTGTGAAGAGTCGGGAGTGCGTGCGAACCGTTGAGCCTTTGTCATTCATTATTTGTTGTTATTGGGCATTTATTTATTATTTGCATATGGTATTTATTACATACTCGTATATATTTACTTATTTGCCTTTTGGTTGTGCGTATGTAGGTGATGTGGGTACCGTTAGGGTGTAGTGACCGCAAGTGTCATATTATTGACATGAATTTTTAGCGTCTTTTGTTTTTGTTTTTTTTCGTAAATTTTGTTTTAAGCCTTTGTTATTCTTTGATGCTGAAAACCGTTAAGAAAATAATAAATTATGGTAATTTAGTATTATTAATATTATTTAAATATTAAAAATGTATATAAATGTGAGAAGTGGAGATGATGAGGGGAAACTTATAAAAAAAAACCTTTACGTGTTTTTTAAAAATAATTTTTTTCAAAGAATTTAACGTTTTTAATAACTTTAATGTTTGGTCAATTATAGATTTATATTAAAAATAATACAAACTTTGTGAAAGTTTTCAAATATGAATGGCGCTTAAGCGAATCGTCAACAAAATTGATGTCAATCTTCGCTTAAATAATAATTGTTCAATGCAAAAGGGAACATTGAAAAAGTATCTCCGCACATCTGCTGTTGATCTCCTAAGAAAAAACTTGGCTATTTTTCAGGGTTCCGGGTGAGAAAAGCGAAATTTTTGGAACTCAAAATGTTATTTTTGTCAGCATTCAGATCCCATACGTAATCCTAGCTAATTTTTTTTTATTATAGTTATTAAGGCAATCTCCTGGGTTGGCTTTGTCTTGTGCATCTTGAACGAAAGCAAGGAGATTACCTTAATATATATGGAATTGATAAATTTGTGAGAAACGTCTTGATATATTATATCAATAAATGGAACAGATCAGTCGATGGAATTTAATGAGGAGCCTTTATTTCATGACAGGAACACACTTAGAGGTTTTGACATTCTGAAAGGCGACCACAATTAAAATTTTTTTATAGATAAAATAAAATTAAAAAAAAAAAACAAAAACAACAACAACAAAATGTTTTTTATAATTTGGATGTTGATGTTATCATTGCTTGAATCTATATCCGTCCATATAACAGAATACACTCAGTTTTGGCAGCTTTGAAGTTTGCACCATCTCGGAAAAAAGTCCTTGGAATAGAGAGTGATAGAGAAAATCTTCTTCGGCTGCAGAAAGTATGAAGTATTTAAGTTACAAAAAGTGGTTTAACGGGTTGGCCAAGTGGGTTTTAGTGGCTTTCAACCAAGTCAACCAAGTTTTTACCATAAAGGGAGTTCTGAATAAGCCGTCATCCAAGATGTATGTGGTCTGGCATTGTCATAATGGAACATAATACCTTCTCTATTGATCAATTCTGAAATACTTTTTTAAATGTTGAAGCGAGTAACACCCTATACTCTATATCTTTCGCATACTTTTAGGCATTTGGTTTTGCTTTCACATGCATGCTTATATGCTTTAATGCAATTCTCAAGTGTACAGTGTGCTTGCCTAGACGCTTAACAGCATCAGGAAGGGCTGAAATATGCCAGTTTCTACTAGCCACAGGTCTTTGATAAATTTCCGTCGTAAGAATGGAATGGTTATCTCGCACTATCTCCAACACAGGAGGATTAGTCACCTCATACCATCTGTAATTTCTCACCCTGAGCTTGCCCCTGAGCTCCACTCAACACATATACCAGGTTAAAAGAGGAATAGTCATCGCACACCATCTCTAAATGTTTCCTATGGTGTTTACCCTCGAACTCCTTTAAGATTATTTAACATAATCTTTCCCTTACTCTAAATTCCTCTTTTTCTACCTCCAAGCTTACGCAGAAGAGCTTGTTGTAAACATGTTATAGGTATATTGACAGTGGAACTTGGGAATTGATCGTTTTGTAAGGTTGTAGTAGTTCATAATGAACAATTCTCTTCCATTCCCCCGATTCATTCAGCATCCCCATATTTGCCATCAATTGAAGCTTTTGAAGACGTTATGGTTTGACTTAATTCTTGTTCTTTCGTTTTATATTCTCGCATTTAACCCATTTTTTACAACGAGTTGCTTTAGAAAATCGTTGTAGTTTTCGCGTTTTAGAAACGTTTCGCTGACGGTAATTTGATGAATTATATGCATTGATTCCTGCGGTATCCTGACAAAGAGCTGCTCTATTGGTTCCAAATTGTCACACGATTGATACCAAATGACTCCGCTTTACTCCGACAGTTCGCATGCCGACCTGGTTTCATCAATTACAAAGCTTCATCAGCTTTTTGAGTGACTGACAGAGCAGAACGAGGTATATTTTAGAAAATTCTTTGTATAATTAGAGGCTTAAAATTCAATTTCCTCTAGCTAAACGCCAACAATTTTCATAAGTATTTCATAATCACTTAACACTTATTTACTTATTCAAATATTCCCTCCACTTTGACACTCTGGGAAGCATTTTCAACATTTTTGTTGTTTTTTTCCACAAACTCTTCTGTATTTTTGTCACTTTTTTCCTCCACAGGGTAGACTTGAACGACTGATTGAAACAACTAAAGGCAGATATGTAAATTCGCTGTCAACAACTGCAATTCTAGATCATGAATAACACATGCACATGTGTACTACATACTCGTATATAAAATAACAGAAAACAACAGCATATGCCTATCTAAATACACACATTCATATGGTACATACCGCACTCATTCACTCACTCACCGATGGCAACATTTAAGTCTCATTTGTATGCTTGAGCACCTTGAAATTTGTTGACATTGTATGCATTAAATTTTGTTTCATTTTTATTTTATCTGCTTCTTCTCGGCGGCCGTATCAACTCGTGTGTAACAGTTTTGCATTGTAAATGCATTTTAATAAGCATTTAACGTAGGCGTTTTCCATAGCAGTTCTAGTTTTGTTGCTCTTCACTGTGCTGTGTGCTGGTTACCTGGTTGCTAAGCTCGCTGATTGGTTGTGATAGCGGTTTGTAGCCTACTGTTTGGTTACGCCTGCGCACTGTAAAGAATTTAATAGTGCACTAAATGCGCTGTGTATGTATGTGTGTATGTACCATATGTGTGTATATATGTAGCTGAAATTTATTCTTGATTTAATTTGCTATTTTTTGTGAACTTATTTTAATATGCGTTTTGCATATAAATGCAAGTGTTACAATTACATACATACATACATACATACATACATATACTATAAGAAAATTTCCATGCAAGTTTGTGCCTTAAGTCTTTTGTTCCATGGCGTTGCTTCGCTCTAGAGAATTTACAATAGTTTGGTGTGTTAAGGCATGTTTTGATTTAATTATGTCAGCAACTATTCGCTTTTATTATTTCTCATTTGTTGAGTGTGTGATCTTGAATTTTACGTGTGAAGAATGCAGCGCACTTTGTAGTGCTTTACTGATTGTTTTAAGGGAATATTTCTTGTGGGGAGGATACAGTTAAACAAAAAAATTAAGGAATTTAATCAATGATTAAAAAATTTAAATTGCAAAAACTAGAAGGTATTAAATAGTTTTCAAATGTAAATGAAAAATAGTAAAAAATTAAATTTTTAAAATTGAAAAAAGAAAAAAGAAATGAAACAACAATTTGTTACACGATTTAGAATTTTATTAAAATTAAAATTTATATATTTCCTACAAAAATAATATTTAAATACTTAACAAATTTTTAAATAAAATTACTGTTAATTTTTATACTGAAATTTGCAGTGATATCCTAGAAATACTATTATTATCAGCTTTCTCTGTGATTATCAGACAAAATTTATATTAATTCGACCGTAGGGTAAATACATTTTTTTTTATAACAAAAAAATAGTATTGAAAATGCTGAGCAAATAATTACATAAATAAATTTTAGAGCAGAGCTAAGGTGTTATCGTTATATTGAAAAAATAAACAGAGATTTTTTCTTATGAATTTTAACTCTCACAAATATTGTATATATATATATTTATATTTTCAAAATTATAAATATTTTTCCTAATGCTACTAAATTTTTTTTGACGTACATAATCTATTTTTACGTGTGTACTATTGCTTATCTAAAACCAATGAAAATTTGAAACTCAAAAAATTCTTTCAAAAATCAATGATTGAAAATAGTAGTATTTTTGTACTATTTTATCTAAGATTGAAAGTAAATTCGTTAAATATTTTTTCGTGTAAAATATTGTTTATCTGAGATCCAGAAGAAAATAATTAAATATTATAGACATTTTTTCAAAATTCAGCCGAAAATAGTAGTATTTTAGTACAACATTTTGCAGGATTGAAAGCAGTGCTTAGCAGTAACAGCAGTTCTGGGTGCAATAGTGAAAATAGTAGTATTGGTTATAGCAGTAAAAAGTAGTGCTACTAACAGCATTAAAGATAGCGTCAGATAGTACTCGTTTAATAGGAATACCTAGTAAGTATCAACATTTTATTAGGCAGAAATAATAGTTTGGTTCTAGCAGTATTAAAATTAGTTGTAATAGTTGAGAAAATTTAGTAGTGGAGGCAATGCAGTCAGTAGTAACGATTTAAATACAGACTACAACTACTATGTCTAGTACTATTATTGATGAATAGTAGTAGCGTCATAACAGTAGCTGGAAAAAATTATCTAAGTATAAATAAAAGTAGTTGTAAGAAAAGTAGTAAAAAAATAGTAGTAGAACACAAAGTAGCAGCTTTTTAATAGCTTTTTTTATTGCTATAAAAACAAATTCCCGTTATATTACTTCTTAAAAGGCTTTATTTATCATGAAACTGGTAAAAATGTTTTAATAGTGGTAAAAGAATAGTAGTAGAATAAAAAAGTAGTATTTTTTTAAAACCTTTTGACTAGTAACATTATTATTGAATGTAGTGACATCATAAGAAAAATTATTTAAGTATAAATAAAAGTAGTTGTAGAAAATTAGTAAACAAAATAGTAGTAGAATAAAAAATAGCAGCTTTTTTATTGCTATAAATAAAAATTACCGTTATTTTACTTCTTAAAAGGTTTTATTTATCATATCACTGACTGGTAAAAATGTTATATATGGTAAAAAAAGTAGTAGAATAAAAAAGTAGTATTTTTTGGAATCCTTTTTTTCATTTTGTAGAAATAAACTAAAAAACTCGTCATTTTAATTGTTGAAAGCTTTCATTAAAAAAAATTTAAGTCAATATTTACATTTCAATTAAGAACGGGGAAGCACTTCAAGAAATGCAATATTTACAAAACCGTAAAAGGAATAAAAAAATAAAACTTAGCAGCAAAAGAGTTCTGTGAATTAATTTATTCTTGCCAACCATGCAACCAACTCTTGATGGATTCACCCCAGCAAATATTGTAGCTACAGTGAGTGAGTGATTTGTCTTATTTACGTAGCCCATTTTGAGGCCAAGAACGTAGCAAGAATACGAAAAAAAAAATTATGCAAAGTGCAACTTGAAGTGCCAACGGTAATAAATTAACCACAAAGATGTTGGGGGGAAAAATAAAGTTATCAAAATTTTGTATGCATCTTTGTATTTGTGGGTTTTATGGAGATATATCCTCGCAGACGCACAGACCAACAGCTGCAGACAAAGAGCACTTGAAGGTGGAGTGCTTAAGATTTTTTAACTGCATTAAAGCAGTTGCCATTTTAATTACGCTTTTACAGTAAAATAATTTGTTCGTAATTTTATATTTACATTTGTTGTTATTATTTTCTTTCTGGTCACTTGCAATAAAGTTTGTCATCTTAAAAAACCGTAATTTTTATGATTAAATGCATATCGATGTATTTTTATATTTACCTTCTGCGCAAGTGGCGGCCACAAAATGCATTAATCCATGAAAACAAATTGTTTAATGTTCTGTTTTATTTCGAAAACATCCTCATAAACACTGTAAAGTAAAAAAATCTTAAAGAAATAATTTTTATGACAGAGAAAAAGTTGTTTTTACAATGTAAAATTTTTGAACACACTTCTGAAAGACATTTCGCAAAGTAACCAGAGACTGCTTCTTTGTTGTTAATTAATGAAATGCCATTTGTTCTGCACAAAATTTGTCAAATTTTATTACAGACAATACATTTTAGTAAGAAACAAGGAAAATTTTTTGTTGAAAATGCATCGCTTGCTCTTTCACTCGAACTTATATGACAAATATTTATTTTTTACACTTTTCTGCGATTTATGAGTGCACGTCCTCGCGAGTGGTATGAGTAAAACAGTGCAAGGCGGAAGCGATTCATTTCATTATTTATGTGTGAGCTTAGCAGAGTAATCCGTGTTTTGTAAGAGAAGGTTATTAATTTGTGCATTAAATCATGTTGATTAACAAAATTTTTAAGAAAATCTGAAATGTAAACTGAAGCGTTTGTTGTCTTGTTAAATATAGTAAAATGAAAAAAATAAAAAAAAAAACTAAAATAAATTAATTTATATAAAATAATAGAAAATTAAATTAAATAAAATAAAGTAAAATAAAACAAAATAAAATAAAATAAATCAAACTAAAATAAAATAAAATAAAATAAAATAAAATAAAATAAAATAAAATAAAATAAAATAAAATAAAATAAAATAAAATAAAATAAAATAAAATAAAATAAAATAAAAGAATTGAAAAAAAAATTAAATAACATAAAATAAAATAAAGTAAAATAATATAAAATGAAAGAAATTAGATAAATTTAAATAAAATAAAAAAAACAAATAAATGGAAATAAAATTAAGTAAATTATTTCGTTTACTTTAATTTATTTAATTTTATTTCCATTTATTTGTTTTTTCATTTTACTTAAATTTATTTCATTTCTTTCATTTTATATTATTTTATGTTATTTAATTGTTTTTTTTCAATTCTTTTATTTTATTTCATTTTAATTATTTTATTTTATTTATTTTTTTTATTGTATTTTATTTTATTTCATTTTAATTATTTTATATTATTTTATTTCATTTTTTTATTGTATTTTATTTTATTTTATTGTATTTTGTGTTATTTTATTTTATTTTATTTTTTTATTTTATTTTATTTTATTTTTTTTATTTTATTTTATTTTATTTTATTTTATTTTATTTTATTTTATTTTATTTTATTTTATTTTATTTTATTTTATTTTATTTTATTTTATTTTATTTTATTTTATTTTATTTTATTTTATTTTATTTTATTTTATTTTATTTTATTTTATTTTATTTTATTTTATTTTATTTTATTTTATTTTATTTTATTTTATTTTATTTTATTTTATTTTATTTTATTTTATTTTATTTTATTTTATTTTATTTTATTTTATTTTATTTTATTTTATTTTATTTTATTTTATTTTATTTTATTTTATTTTATTTTATTTTATTTTATTTTATTTTATTTTATTTAGCAAAAAAAATGCGAGTCTTATATGGAGAATATTCGTATTCACTAGTTGCTTATTGATATAATATATTATACGCTCTTCTTTAGAATAAAGTAGTTATCAAATGTTATTTGTATACCCAAACACTTGAAATCTACTTGTGTTGGACGTGCATTCATTTACTATTCTCTCAATCTTCTGGTGTTAAGCTTCCTGCAGCACAAACCACATTTCCTCAGGCAATTGTGCAGCATATAACATTTAAAAAAATTGACTCATAACTTCAGAAAGTTATTCAAGCTGTCATTGAAAATCTCAAGTACGCACTTCAGTGTTGATTCTTTCCTTTCATTTTTGCCACTCACATTTACTTTGGGATTTTTGCTTGCCACTCATAACTTGAGTTTTATTTACACGCCTGCAGTATGGGACTTCTGTTCTTGTTTATACAGTTGTTGGTGTACTTTAAAAATTCTGCTTGCTTTTCAAAAAATTTTAAATTCATTTATTGTAATTTTAATAATAAAATAAATTTTTTTCAAAAAAAAATGTTAATGAAATAAATACAAAGTTTTTACCTAGAATTGTTTTTTGCAAAAATATAAAAAAGTATTTCAGTAATTAATTTTAATTGGTTATTAATAATTTTAAAAACTTTTACTGCTCTTTTTTAATTAATTTTGTTAAAAAAGCCAAGCTCATGTTAAGCGAGCAGAAAATTAGCGAATTAAAAGCGGATTAGAAGCTAATTACTGAAAGGTATACCACAAATAATCGTAATATATATATATAATATTAAAGTGTGATACACTTTATTTAACAATAATGTATATTTATATATTTAAAAAATGTTCCAAACTCCTACAACATTTATACACAACCAAATCGGGTTTAAGGCGCGTCTGTTGTTTATTATGCAACTCGCGTCTTTGCTTTGCTGTTGGCTCTTGACACAAACGACAAAAATTCAACGACAACAAAAAAAAAATAATAAAACAACAAAAGCAGTTAAGCAGAAATTGATAAAGTGAGAAGTAAAGGCACAAAAATGGATAATACTCAATCAAAGCTTATACAAACATATATAAATATATGTATGTATTTGTAGTTTATTGTATTTATTTAAGCATTTGCTCAGGAATGTGAAACAGCCAACAGGTGTTGTGCCTCTAACATACATATCGACATATGAGTGGTGTCGAGCAGTGTTACTCAGTGTGACTTGTTTCTTCATAATTATATACCTATGTACTCGTTTGTATATTGATAATTGAAAATAATTCTTATGAAATTTACTCAATTCAATTTTTTGCTCTGCCAGCGCTGCAGCAACTAACAGCGTTTACCTTACGCGCAGGCGTTACCTTACAATGAAAAACGCGTGAGTGGGCAATGCAGTATGCAAATTTAATGTGTATTCATTGGCAGATGTACATATGTAATTCGTATATGCATGTGCATATATTCATATAGCTTTTCTTTTGCTTCTGTGTGCACAACTTTTTTTTTTTGCAATGACAAATTAATCGAAGGTTGGTCTTCATTCGCGCAGTGTCGAGTGTACAAGCTTTCCCCCAACACTACCCTTGCTCTGCTTATGACTTCACCATGGTCTCCACCCGCTGTCGTTTACACTTTTTTTAGGCGCGTACTTCTGGGGCAGTCGCCAAAACGTCGCTCAATACTCAATTTTTACTGTCTTTATGGCACAAAAGCCACATACAACTCACGGCCTGTCAGTTGGTGTAGAAGTAACGCACTAAACGCTACGCGACGCATCGGAAATTAATTTGAATAAAAGTGGAAGAAAAAATGAGAAAATTTGAATTTTCACCGTAAAAATTGTATTTTGAAGCCATCGAAGTCGCGTTCGCCGCTAAGAATTTTTAATGTGAAAATTTCACATTTGTGGAAAATATTCAATGTGCATAATTTTACAAGTGACAGGGTGTTTGTTAGTGTGTGTGTGTGCGTGTGTGTGGTATAAAGCGCTTTCTCTGCATACATATACACAGTTGTATATACAGTGTGCAGTGTTCTTTTGATACTTGTATGGTGTAGCTATGTTCTCACATATAAAAACAATTGTTGCTTTTTGAGTTTTTTACTTTCCACGTTTTCCTATAATAATTTTTTTATTATTATTTCATATGCACAGTGAATATTATCGCGTTTCAAATTCTTTGAAAAATTAATTATACTTCTGCAAAATAAATATTTATAAAAAAAAAAAAAATCTACGTGCGTGAGTTTGTCGCTTAAGTCTTTTGATGCGCCTGTATACACGCATATATAAACACATTTTTGTCTACTACAATTCGTCATAAATACTCGCCGGTCATCAGCCACTTCTCGTGTACCTCGTGATTTATTGCCTTCTGCCTTCTGCCTTCTACCGTTTGTTCTTGCTCTACGTATACGCTGCGACCAAATTCTGCTGGTTTTGACGGTGACACACTCAAAAGTATGGGCGTGTTGTGGCTCATTGCAAAGTACCTGCCATGTGCTGGGTAATAATAATGATTTCTTTTATTGTTATAATTTTTTTTCTTTTTTACATCTTTATACATATATTGCCTGTCTCTGCGTAGTTATGTACATATGTATGTTTGCTTGTGCTTTTGTTCTGTAAAAAAATAAATTCTTACATTCTTTATGTGTGTTCTACATAAACGTGCTGCGGCACTTGCTTTTGGCTTTAAGCAGGTGGGTGGTGGTTTACATTCATTCATGCATGCATACATACAAATGTTGGTATGTGCGTGCGCTTCTATATATATTTATCAACCCACAATTGTTTGTAAGCAATTATTCGCTTCATTTTAATGACATTTTTCGCTACGTATCGTTTGTTATGGCACTGTTTATTGGGCTTTCGGCCAACTTTCACCGCATTCACAGGTGTTTCGAAGCTTTTTTTTGATATTTTTTGAAGTAATTTTTAATTTTATTGAATACTTAAATGTGGTTAAGTGATTCAGTGTATGACCTGGTTGAATGACGGCTGTAGCATGAGAATTTGTGCTACATTTTTTATGCAGTAGAAGAATGATGTTATGGTTGGATTTTAGTTCTGACCTAAAGAATTTTTATTTTGTACCCTATACAGGAGAAGTTTGAGAGTGCGAAAAGTTTTTGACTATTATAATATGTGGAATTTTGTTATTATATTTTTTGTATACGAGTATATTTTGTTCAGTTGCAAATCTCTAACACTATTCTGAGTCAATGAGAAAAATACAATTTATTTAAAATTGAACTTTACAATTTTTTTAGTGTATTAAATAAGTTTAACCGTAATATTTAAGTATATATAGTAACTAAAAATCGCCTTTTAGGATTGAAAATCATAATTCAAAAATAAAAACTATTGTTGTAATTTTTTCACTATTTCCAAAAAAATATATGGTCTGAAACAGTTCCATTTAAGCGAAAACCCAAAAACATAATTGATTTGATTTATTGTCTTTGGAAATATGCACTTAACGTCATTTCCTTCATTATCTGTTGATTTCTTTATAAAAAAGGGTGTTGGTAAGGGAGACCATATACACAAAATTTATACGAAATATGCAATTAATAACAATTAGGAGCTGTCAATTATCAGATCACGCCTAGGTTCTAGATAGTGCCTATACCAAGCATCCATTTTACTTTTTTACTCGCTCAAATTTTATGATACCTAAACTGATGGGCGGCCTTAAGAGACGAGTGGTTGGCGTAGCGTACTTCCACTATGAAGGCCATGATGCGAGTACTGCTTCGACCAACATCAAAAAGTTGAATTTAATTAATTTAAAATAAAATAAAGCAAAGGCTCTTCATAAAAAACCATCAGCCATTTGGTGATTGCTTTGAATAAACTGTAGGTCTTGTAAAATATCAAGACAGATATATAAATATACATAATGGTCGTTTATATACGCAGAAGTGTCAATTATGTATATTAAAGTACTGATTTTTCGACTGGTAGCACTGAAATATACACAGAAGGTGCAAAAAATATCACAGTAGAGTGAGTGAAGTAGTTTTCTAGCGTGACCTTGATATTCTCATTCGAGCTGCCGGACTCTTGCTGGATGCTCCATGCTGAAATTTCTATTATCATAGAAGCTGTAGCAGAACACTTCTTAATATTCAGAGTCAATCAAGCAACCATAAGAGCTAGAAACTCGATCACATTAAACACCAAATTCATGCTGGACTGTCGCAAATCGCTTCGTGGCTGGTTAGAGGCGCCGTTGGCTCACTTTCAGAAGATGATGGCAGAGTAGTTGCAGTAATGAGAACTTGGCGGAGACAATGTGATTGCTCCATTACTGCTTCAAGTAGATTTCAACCTATTAGATAAATTTAATCCATTAAAATTCAGCTGTAGCCCAAGTTAAGGGATTTAGATGAATAAAGTCGGAACACTTTACGTGTTATCACAATGAACAAAATTCTGCTAGAGGCAACAATCGCTAACTTTAAATGAATTAAATTATTTTATTGTTGGTATGCTCACTAACAAAATAAATATATAGTCTTACTAACAGAGCTATCTGACAAATACAATTAAAATCTGGATACAATGGCAGGCTCCGCTTCTACTTATTTCTACTCGACTCCGGCATACTTAAGGTTAGTCTTATATGCAATGAGTCCCCGCACGATACTAAAGACCTCTACTCATCTAACATCCCTCTACCCCTGATTCGAACCCATCGAAAGATCACTTTTTTGGTCTTCACGTTTTTTGACCTCGATGCCTTCGACTAACTTTGCTTGCTCCTAGGCGGTGTTAAGCAAGCCGTTAAGTTAGCAACAGCAACAAAGAACTATTAGAGCTGTGGTTGCACTAATCTACGGCAGCAGGACAATCGGTTACCATTTACTCCGACAGTCAAGCTTTTCAATGTAACGGTACCACGTCAAAAGTGGCCATAAAATGTAGGAACTTTCTTAACAAACTCTCAACGAAGTACAGTACTGCCGTTTACTGGTTACCTGGATACAGGGCATGGTAGACGAACTAGCAAGAGAAGGAGCGTTTCTATTAACTAAAAAACACCCACGATGCTGGTTTACCTCTGTCCATGGCAAATTACATGCTTAGACTGGCTTTTACCAGGGAAGCTGACTCAAGATGGTTGAACGAGATCATGTGCAACGTGACCAAACAGCTATGGCCAAAGTTGGATGCGAAAAAATCAAAGCATAGCAGAAAGATAGAAATGGATTTCGAATAAAATTTAAAGAGAAGAAGAAAAAATTGAAAAAATATGCATGTTTGGTATATCATCGCCGCTTAGAGAAAGAAAATGAGCCAAGGAATGTTTGAAGAGATATTGAATATATATTTTCAAACCTTTTAAAATTTTGTAGAAAAAAAACTGTCATATAAAACAAAACCAGGAAACTGTACAATAGAACAAAACACAAAAAAATATCGACGCCTTGCAAGAAGATTTGGTAAAAAAAGTTTAAAATTATTTCAGCCTCGTCTGGTTGTGACCAAAGACACTGAAGTGTTCAGTTTTATTTATGTTTCGGTTGATCAACTCAGCATTGGTACACCGGTAATTGTTTATTAAGCGGTTACATCTAGTTAGGAGAGCTAAAAAATAAGGTTTTTCAAACATTTTTCACGAGGAAACTGTTAGCTTTATTATTTTGAACACTTGTACACATATTATGGCACCTTTGAAGAGTAGTCAACAATTTTTTATTTATAAAAATAACAGTTTTTGAAGCTGCTACAGCAGATCTTCAGGGACCCCTTCCAAAAAAGGCGTTTTACGGTGACCATTGTATTTCTGAAGCGAAACATCTGAAATGAAAAAATCAAACGGATTTCGTTAAAGTAATTTATAGCCTTGCGATTAATCGAAGGAATAAGACAAAAAAAATCAATTTTTCTACATAATTTCGCTTTTGAATTTCGTATTAAAAAAACCTATTGAGCGATAAAAAGCTTAAGTACTGGAAAATATTGTGCTGAAGCCGGTGTAAATTTGAGACTAATCGGTTCAGCCGTTCCTGAAAAATCTTTGCCACCGACTTGAATAATATAGTAGGTTTGAGAAAAATGAGGTTAAAGCTTCGAAAAAGTTTGCACAGAGTTTATTTTTCAACTCACATCGGTTCATCTATTCCGGGGCCATATAATATACCCTCTGCGGCTTCGGCAGCTTCCAAAACATCGATCTGGTGTTGTCTACGAACCATTCTGAACCGTTTTTCCCTCTCGCGTGCTCTCATGCGCTCTGCGTTCATCCTCTTTTTGGGCATATGAATGTGCATTGGGTCGTTATAGATATACGTGTAACTTCCAAAATAATAGTCGGATCGACTTGAAATTTTCAGAGTATTTACTTGAATGTACATTACGAAAATTAAATAAAAAAACGAGTTTTTGAAAATTCTAAGTAGATGAAACCCTTTAAAACAATTAATTTTTTTTAAACAAATATACATACTTAATATTAAAATTCCACTTAAGGCCAGTGCAAATATTTTCAATTACTCAACCAAACAAAAAAACAAAAACAAAAAAATAAACTTAATAATCAGTTAGCTTTCAATTGAGAAATTCAAAAATACTGCATATCATAGTTTCATTGCTTTTAACTGAAATTGGTTCTTTCGTTTTTTTCTACTGAAATGGCTACAGGAAATTGCTCTTATTTGTTTTATATCGAATTTATAAGAATTTTAGTGGTTATAGGAATTTTTTTTTAATTTTTCATTAATAATAAAAAATAACAAAATTATTAGAAAAAAATCTAAATACTTATTTAATAAAAAATATATAGGTGAAAAATATAACGTTTGAAAGCTATCGAACTTGAGAGTTCTTGTGTGAATTCATAAAATGCTAGCGCTGTAACTACCTTATTTATCTTATGAAATCTCTTTAAATAAAAAAAATGACACTTCAAACGCCCACAAAATATTACCAAATATTTACACAACTCATGCCTGGAAATATTTTTTCATAACATTCTTATTCATGAATATTTATTCAAACAAAGCCGAAGGGCTGCAATCAAAGCCAACTGGTCATTGGAATGCCCACCGTCACTGCGTGTCGACAGTCAATCATCAAACACTGTCGGCATTCGCTTTGATGATTTCCACAAAAAATACCCACACAGCTGGCCAATGTCGCATTGCGGTGCACTTCCTGGTGCCACAAACCACCAAAAAGGTCTTTCACCTCTGTGTAGCCCAAACAATAATGCAATGCAACTCAGCAGAGAGAGGCAAACACTCAACACCTTCAACATACTTCAACAAGATAAATAAATAAATATTCACATAAATATGCATATTTATTATTACTTCTGTTTTGGACACTGGTCAGAAGGGAATGTATGGAAACACAAAAATTCAAAAAAAAAAAAAAAAAAAAAAAATAATAAAAATAAAAAAGGAAGCAACTAAAAAATCATCTGAAATAAATGCAAGCGAACAAAATTACGTAGGCATTCATTAATTTTAGTTTTTTGCGCAAATCCTTTCTTCAGTGTTGAGTTGTTAAAAAAATAAAAATAAAATGAGCAGCGCAGTCTTAAGGAAATTTCAAAGCATTGTCCCAGCTAAAAATCCTTTCATAAATATTTTTTTTTAATTTTTTTGTACAGTTAAGTTGTTTTTTCTCTTTGCGCATTTCTTAATTTATTAATCTTCCACCGAAAAAAAATGTTATTATCATTCTAAATGTTCCACGCCAGAAGAACTCTACTGCAAGAAATTGCTGCATCATTAAGAATTTTGTTCGTCTGATTTTTCGCTCCTTATTCTCATTCATAAAGTGTCGTTTTTATTATCACATTCAAGCAATTTGGCTTGACCGTAATTAAACTTAAATTATATTCATTGATTTTTTCTGGGAAATTGAGGTTATTGTTAATAATATCATAATTTTTAATTTGACATGGAATTTCAATTTTTAAATCTTTTTCTTCTTCTTCTTATTCTTTTGTTTTTGTAGCATCATGGTGTCAAGGCGTAAAATTCTTTCACGTTCTAGAGATGATCTAAATTTGGATCAGACTTTTAGTCCACAGGAAGAGGAAGAAGATGTATGGTATCAGAAGGAGAAATTATATAAGGTAAGTGTGAGATATTTGGCGGTTGAGTTTTAGAGAGGGATGGAAAATTAATAGATTTTTGTTTTTAATATATCAAATAAATATAATTGATAAAATTTCTGGGATAACATTACTGATAATGCTTACTATAAAGGTTTTCTACATCAAATATTTTGGACGTAAATATTTATTTGTGTAAGAGAGCTTTTTTAAGGACTTTCGATCTGATAGATTTTATTAAAAAATGTGGGATTTGAAAAGGTAGATTCCTTTGCTTTAAGACTGCGTTAAGTCAGCTAGTGCTCTGCTAAGAACTCTCTGAAGAAATTTGTCTTTCGTTTTCAGGTGAAGTTCAATTCTCGTCCTCATATATGCAGTTTTGAATGTATCTTTCGAATACTGGTAACTTATTTTTGATATTCATTATTTTAAACGTCTTCTCTTGATTCTGGAACTCTAATGAGCCATCTTTAGACTCGACTTTTTCCCACTTTTCGGTCAATGCATTCCACAGCCATATCACTGCTCGCTTTGGGAGGAGCAGAAAATATCCAACCAGTTATTGTCTCCGTAAACTGAAGTTCAGTGTATTCCATTAAGCTAATTCCGCATAGATTGTATGAAATGTTAGTCTTCAGCTACAAGTTCTGGTAACTAATGCAGTTGGGTTAGGACTTCCCACTAATATCATGGGCAGAAGTTTAAGGCATTTAAGTGAGTGGATGCTAAGCATTATCCACTAGAAAGATTAATGTCTAACGTCAGATTGCGTATTCTGTTTATCTGTCTGCAATCGTTTATTTGTAGAAATGTGGACTTTCAGAAGCTTAAAATATAAGATTCCATTTGGACAAATCATATGCAGAGCATGTGTATTTGACTTTGACGTCGATGGTCTAGATTTGCCTTGCTTGGCTTGTCTTAACTTATTAATTTTTCAACTGCCTTGACAGCACAGTGCAAAGACAACATCGCTTCGTACTTTGAGATAGCAAAAGGTAACTTCTTAAGAGGTTTCAGATTTGATTTTTATTTATTTATTTTCAAAAACGAAACACACACAAAAAAAATGAAATTTGTATTCGATATTATTTCATGTAAAAGTTGGCCGGGTCCAAGCTGCAATACAATATTCACCCACTTTCTCCACCATATTGACCGGCATCTTACGAAAAAAATCTTTATATATATTGACTTGCAGCGATGCTTAACCCAAAATCTCGACTATTTTCATATGACCTGCACTAAACTTGAAATAATCTACTCACTGAATTCGGCTTTCAGTTGAAGGTTTGTTTCGTGTTTCGTTGAAACCAAATGTCAGCCAATTCCAGCTTTAACAAAAAAAAAAACAAAAAAAAATATAGGCAACGCACGGTAGCGCACGTCATTCCAAGTAACGTGCCGCTCTTCGTCGCCTTTGAAAAAGTACGCACACTGATGCTGCCGGTCCATAATTCACATCAAAGAGTGGGTTTTGTGGAATGTATTATGAGTTCTTGCAATACCTCTGGTCACTCTTTAATGCCAATATGGTAATCTTGCTTTCCCACCTATCCATTCTACCAGAAATGCGCTTTGTCGCTGGACACAATTTTTCAATAACAAAGTGGATTTTCATTCACCTTTGTTACCACCCATTCACCAAAACACCAGTTCTTCCAGCTGTTGTATTTTAAAAGGTTTAACACCCAAATCCTACCGGAACATTTTCCACGTAGTGGAGTTAAATCAGTAGTCTCCTTTAGAAACTTTAAAAAATGCTTTTTTTTCTTAAATCTTTTATAAAACTATCCAAGAATAAGCCTTAAAAACTTCAGTGGCCAATTCAACATATTTTAGAAGCTAGAGCAGTTTTAGTGGCCGAGCGTCCAGCAGGTTCAAATGCTCGTGCAGAGCTTTGAAGCGCGTTTTCTCAAATTTTTTTTTTACAAGTCTTAGAAAACGGTGATTGGAAAAAGGAATATATGTACTCCGACCAAAAAATATCATAGGGATCTAGCTTCAGTAATAAATTCTCTTCTATTTTAAATTTAAGCTATTTTTGAAGTGCATTTTTTTCTTCGAACTCGAACTCGAAAAATTCGGAATTTTCTAATTTCTTCGGTATTTTTTCAGTTCATGTAGAAGAGACATTCATAAAAATTAAAAAAAAATGGTTTCGATTGTTTCAAATACATCCCAAGACCTCCATCCCGGCACCGGTTCACGTGTTCAGACTGCAGCCGCTTCAGAAAACCCATAACAACTTTGGAAAATTTCAATATTTTTTATACTCAAAATTGTTTTTTGAAGCTTTAATATAATGAAACTTTCATTTATCATGATAATTTCCTTCTCTTTCAAAATAATTGCCGAAAAAATGTTTTTTTCGGGTTCTAAAGGGATCCAAATGCTGCAAACGACGCCGAATCGATAATTCACGATTAGCATTAACATAAACGGATTCTCTTTCCGCACTCTACATATACATATGTGTTAATAGTTTAATGTTCAGTAATGTTCGAGTATATGTGGTGTGAAATTTAATCACAAAATATTCTGAATAACCACCCCTGAAGGCCGACCATAGTGACCATGAAATAGAAGAAGTGCACGTTACACTTTCTCAACCGAGCATTTATTTTGATAATAAAATTCCATAATTTACAGCCTTCTTTGATTGCAGTTTCACTAATGGTTAACTTATAGACCAAACTGGTCATTCTTGAAAGCGACCGAATGCTCGAAGTCCTTGGGAGCTGTTGAAATTTAAATTGACAAAAAGAAAGTTGCAAAAAAATTTGTCTTCATTTTGTGAGCAATCAATGTCCATTCTATGCTTCTTTAATTTTTTGGATCATACCAATAGTTTATAAATGAGTTCCGCCTGTTTGTGGCATTAAAAAAATTAAAAAAATAAGGCTCTTAATATTTAAAAAATATTTGAAATTTAGAGAAATACAATTATTCTTTTAGAAAATTAAAAGGAAGTGTCTATCAAACCATATAAATTAAAATATATTTTCTTAGTTTTTAGATTTCCTACGAGAAGAAAACGGTGATAAACACACATCGTTCGCATATACGTATATCGCATTTAATTCGAAAGAAAATTCAAAAAATGTTATATGGAAGTAATTATTATAGAAAAATGAAGTCTACTGCTTTCGAGTTATGTCTTGAGCCTTACTGGTAGCTCCAAAAATTTCTTTGAATAAATATTTAAATTGTAAGACGCATCAGTTTCACTTCCACTTTCTTAGTCAAAATCTTTGCTGTGATCTTTGAAAACGATTAGTTAGCCAAAAATAATTTTAAAAAAATTATAAACGAAATTTCTCTCGTCTGCTTAGTAAGTTGTATCCATTTCAATTTTCATTATTACACAAAACCATTTTCATTTTATGCAGCCCACTATTTTTTCTTTTTTTTTTTCTTTTTCTTTTTTTTGTTTGTTTGTTTAATTTTCTACTAAATCCGCGTTTCGCACCGTTGATCAAAACCATTTAAGTGAGATTAATTGTATCGGCTTAACATTTTATTACACGCAATTAAAGCAAACGGCGAGTGTAAGTAGACAGTAAAAATGAAAAGAGAAATGTGAGGCATGAAAGAAAGCGGATAAAATAAGAAATAAAAAAAAACGTGGAAGAGAAAAAAAGAAAAATATAAAAATAAAAATTTGCTGAAAGAAAATATAGCAAAAATATGCAAATGAAATATAAAACAAATGTAAGAAATAAAGAAAAATTAAAAAATACTAGTTATTAAACAAAATAAAATATATAAAAAAGGTTAAAAACAAAATTAAAAAAGAAAAAAACAAAATAAAATATATCAAAAAGGTTAAACAAAAAATTAAAAAATAAACAAAATATTAAAAAAAATAGAAAAAAATTAAACAAAATAAAAAAATTAAACAAAAAATTTCAAAAAGTTATAAAAAAATAAAAAAAATTAAAAAAAAAATAAAATATATAAAAAAGGTTTAAAAAAGTTAAACAAAAAATTTAAAATGAATACAAAATCAAATATATAAGAAAGGTTCAAAAATAATTAAACAAAAAATTAAAAAAAAAAACAAAAAATTAAAAAAAAAATGGAAAAAAATTAAACAAAATAAAAAAATTAAACAAAAAATTTCAAAAAGTTATAAAAAAAATAAAATAAATTAAAAAAAGTATAAATAACAAAAAAGTAAAAAATCCAAAGTCATCAACAAATCGTTTACTTACAAGCAAATTTTAAATAGCAACAGCTGGCGCAAAAGAGTGAATTGCAAAAAGAAAGTTGTCACAAAAACCATAAATACAAAGCAACTAAAATAAACTTGATTTTTTTTACAATAAATTATTACAAAAAAAAAAAAATAAAAAAAAAAAATATAAAAAATATAAATAAAAAAAGTAAAACATTTTAAACCAGCCGGTAGTTAGGCGTAGTAACTGAGAAACTAGCCGACTCTGCAGAAAGCGGTAGACAAATTGAGTGGTAGAAGAAGAAGAGCACATCGGATGAGTGAAATAAATGGGTTGACTAGAGTTGATTGAGTGACAAAGTGACTGAGAAGCGCCTGCTGAGCTAAAGCTTGTGATGAGTTACATATGGTATAGGCAACCGATCAGCTGAGTAACGGACTTCCCAAACGAGTTATACTCTATGAGCTTTGGCAATAAATTAGCGCGAATGAGCACGACTCGTCTTTGGACGCTGCAGCGTTTGGTGACCAAAGTGAAATTACATAAGAAATTATTGTCGATGTTACACGCCAAACACTGCTCTCACCGTACATATGTTGTGTATATACATACATACATACATACATACAAAAAAACTATTAATTTCCCCAACAATAATTTAGCGTTTTTTTCTTCTGCTGGAGGCAAAGCACGTTCGCATGCGAAATATATGCTATTATAATAAATATAAATGCAGACGTGCATGCATGAATATACATACATACATACACATGTAAAAACAAAAACAACAAACAGCACAAAATGCCAATGATTTTGTGGATGTTGATGATGATGATGATGATGATAATGATGGTGATTGCTGTGTTAAATATATGTTTAAAAGACAATATTTATTGACAGGTGAAATGATGACATGCGTTGCTTATACAAATGTGAACACACATACATACGTACATACAAGCATGTAGCGGTTACCAGCGATATTTCGACGTTCGTTTGCTTTTGCTTTTGCTTTAATTTTAATTTTTAATTTTTACTTTTTTTTCTTTGCTAACATTTTTCTATCTTCAATTCTCTTTTGCCTATTTTCCATGTATTTTACCTACAAGCGTCGTATGTGTGAAAACTGCTCGCTGGCTTGTTTGCTTGCGAACGCTAATAAATGCCAAATTAAAGCGTGATAATTTTAGTTTGAAAACGCGAAAATATACACGAATTAGTAATAACGATAAAAAGCGAACGCACACACACGTGCACATACGTGATGTATGTATGAAGCTTAGATTATTGTATTTAATGTTTTGCGAAAAAAATTGTACGTTTGTGCAAATAACTTTTAGATAAATAAACAAATAAATTGTCGTTTATTGGCTTTTTTATTTTTTATTTTTATTTCGGCTAAAAATCATATACATATTTTTCATTTAATTTTTTTTATTTTTTTTATTTATTTTTTTAATTTTTGTTTATTTTCTAGTTTTGTGCACTGCATTTTTTTGTATCGCGGAAGTGGTATTTTATTTATTTGTCGCATTTAGTTTTATGAGCTCTTAAGTTTAATTGTCACTTTAGTGAAATTATAATTTTAAAAATAAAAGGTAAAGTAATTTCCATTAAACGTTGAAAAAAATAATTTTTTTTTTATTGTGATAGATAGTTTTTGCAAGAATTTGCGTGATTAATGGATGCTGATTATTTAAGGAAAAAACGACTAGATAGACTATATGAGTACGTGATTCCAGCTAAATTTAGTTATACCATGTTTTGGTCAATAATAACACTGTTATCATGCTTCAGCTACAAAGTTCAGCAAATTTGTCCTGCTGTGACTTTTTTCTCTTCCCTCGAATGAAGAGATTTATGAAAAGATGTTGTTGTTGCAACGGTTTCCCAACCCCACTTAGGAACAGGCGAGACTAGTCTAAGTCAGCGAGATCATCTAATAGCAGATCCAGGAAAGTAAGCAGTTTCGACAGGCTTGGATCAAAGGGAAAGGCGATTTAGATGAGCGGGATTTAGGGGTCCAGCAAAGAGGTGCTTAGTGTCATGCGGGTTCTCATTGCATACAGGACATACAATGGGTATTTTGGGATCAAGTCTGGAATTAAGTTGACAAAAATATCTAAAACTTAAAACTAAACTCCGCTACTATTACTCGGATCCCTCCAGGCAGCTCCGAGAAAACCTTTCAATGAAGATGTTTGCGGACTGACTATCGGTGAATGGCGCTTAGAGATTGTCCTTATGCCTTCCTGTCTAGCGGTTCTTGTCTATAGTGCTAATTAGTCTAGTCTAGTACTCCCTGCATGATGTGGCTGGGTGAAGGTACAGCCTCAAGTAAATGTCTGTTGGAGTGCTCCCTTTGGTAGTATCCCAGTAGGTCGTGCTTGCATTGCATAAAATTATGTTCCTTAACTTGGAAGCAAAGATGTTTCACTATGCAAGTGTTGTTCCAGTGACAAATCTCGACACTTAACAAACGCTTGCCAATCACGACTCGGCATATTCCGTACGTTACGCCGCATGTCGTGTCGGTTAGGCAGGTGGAGGGCATTCTTTCGGCTTAATATTATTATTATAAGGAGTTTTTTCATCTGCGTCTCGCTGTCAGACAATAGAAAGTGCTCTCCTGCGACAACAACTGATGTGAAACCCCAGAAAAGACTGCCTAAAACTAGTCGCTAGTCTTCCACAATGATATTCCAAAGCTAGTAATCACACAAGTGGTCAAAACCTATCTGGATGGCATCGTATGTGAGGTCCTCAACTATTAATATTTGTGTCGAGACTATGCGCTCCCAGAGTAATACTTGTTCTGGTCAATCCAGAAGTCCTTTAAGGGATTTCGCTTCATTTCAGTTAAAGTACACTGTTGAGCACGCTCCCGATTGTGCTCCCCTGTTTATCCCAGATATGTTTTCCCGATTGTTTCAGTTTCTTTGACATATCTGCACTTATCTTCGTGGTCATCAGGGAGGTCACAAAGGAAATCTGCACCTGTTTTTGACTCCTAATTGTGCATATTTTCAGTATAACCATTGGCCTTGCCTTCCGCCCATTCTTCCCTGCTACTGTAGCTGTAGGTGGATTGCGTCTTGAAATAAGGAATTGATTTTACAGCCGCCCTGTACATTTAGCCGGATTTCTTTTAAAACTTTCGGCATGTAGGCGTGTCCTACACATTTCATGGCCTGGACCTAACTATTCAGAATATTTAGGCGGTTAGTTGTGAGTGCTACTTCAGAAGTCACTTGTATGTTAATTGACTTCTTTCAAGTTTGCTTTTCCGGGCTTTTGTAATTTTGTAGTGCCTGCTATACCCAATAAACAGGTATATTTCCCTTGATCCAGAAGTTTAATGTGGCACTTCATCTTTAGTATCGGCCACCATGCTATCCATCTATACATTAATATTGATCGTACGAGGCTTGTGGAAAACCAATGCAAAATGTAGAGTCGCAGGCACTATTTTGGCGCAATACTTCAAATTCGGAACGCTTTGTTGGTCCTCCAATCAATATGAGCCATCCAGCTAAGTTTTTTATCAGGCACTACTCTGAGATCTTTCACCGAGGGCACTATGATATTATCATATTATTATTAAAGATGTTGGATTTAATCGGGAATTTTTCTCTTTTTCGTGAAGACCTCTGATTTTTCCGGGTTTACAGTGAGTCCTTGCCTCTCAAACTACTCAGCTGAGATTTCCAGTGCATTCTCTATTAGCCATGATAGCCAATTATGATTTTTGCCTGAAGATATGATGGCAAGATCAACTGCTTAGCATGCTATACAATTTTTACTACAATTAGCGTGTTATTTTAATTCGAGTATACTAAGTTAGCCTTTAGTTCATCTCAAAAGATAGCTTGGAATTCGAGTAAAAATTAAATTTGAGAATGAAAGTAGTCTCCAGGTCAGTGGGCTCAACTATTTTGATCGAAATTCAATATACGTTTATAGTATATTTGGAAAATCCTCTTAACAAAAAACAAAAAAAAAAAAAAAAAAAAAATAATAATAATAATAATAATAATAATAATAATAAAACACCATATTTAAATTCGCAATGAAAAACTTATGATACCAGTAAACATAAAAAACAACATTAATTTTCCACGAACTTTAACAACTTATGCAAGTTAAAAATATTTCACATGCAACGCTACTGAGCATAAATTGCAAAAGCGGCTACCATACTGAGGAGAATTGCACAAACAACAATGAAAAAACATAAAAAACTTCTCTGAACGAAGTGACATAACACTTGCAATCTTTGATGAAACCTCTCATCCCTCTATATATGCATTTAATAAATCCTTACTCGTTGACACTTTGACCCAACAACCACAACAAATAAAGTTATGAAATTTTGAGTAACCACACAATGGCGTTGATGGAAATTAACATAAAGAAAGCGTTGAAAGTTCAAAAAGCCAAATAAACATACACAAAAGATTCTCCGTATGTTATGTAAGTGATTAGCCTTTGCCACCTCTCAACAACACACCCACATGTACGCTGTATGTACGTGTATTTATGTTTGAAAACCTTTTATAGCGCCAAATGGAGATATAACTGCATAAGTTTACACAACTTGCAACAACACAATTAATTGGCACTCAACTCAGTGCAGCAGAAATTACAACAAATCATGAATGGAACTTTACAATTTTCATAGTTCACAATATCTCTATTGATTGTTGTTATTGTAAATATAAAAGCAGCTAATGAAGTGTTGGCGCAATTATATAAGATAATTATAAAAAATTTATAAAAAAAATTTAAAATTTAATATAAAATATTCATAACGTCATAATTGCAATCAGATGCACCACCAACGTCAGCATTTTTCTATCAATCAAAATCAAAACAACGGTAGACGGCTGGCGGACAGCGGACAGCGTGGAAGCGAGCAGCTTGAATGCATGCATTTGAATTTGAATAAATGAATGAGCGAGTGACTGTTCGATGATGAAATGCTATTTAATAATGAAAATGCAAGTGATGATGCTGCATTCGTAATAGAAATGTTAAGAGAAATATGAACGAGCAAATGTGCATACATACATATACCTATAAGTTATGCAGCAGCATATATTAATTGTGTTAATGAAAAGTGCAGTATTTACGTGCAGCGGTGTATGTATAAGCTTATGACGTTGAGATTCACTCACGTTTTCAATTTCATACAGCTGGACTTTGTTAAGATGATTTAAGACGAATGCATGACAACAGGAAGTGGGCAAAAGGAATAAAATATAAATCAACAAATTAAATTTAAAATTAGATAAAATGAAATAAAAAAACATAAAGTAAAAAAAAGTGTTAGAAAATAAAATAACATAAAATAAAATAAAATAAAATAAAATAAAATAAAATAAAATAAAATAAAATAAAATAAAATAAAATAAAATAAAACAAAATAAAATAAAATAAAAGAAAATAAAATAAAATAAAAGAAAATAAAAGAAAATAAAAGAAAATAAAAGAAAATAAAATGAAATAAAATAAAATAAAATAGAATAAAATAAAACAAGATAAATTAAAATAAAATAAAATAAAATAAAATAAAATAAAATAAAAAAAAATTAAATAAAATAAAATAAAATAAAATAAAATAAAATAAAATAAAATAAAATAAAATAAAATAAAATAAAATAAAATAAAATAAAATAAAATAAAATAAAATAAAATAAAATAAAATAAAATAAAATAAGGTAAAAGGAAACAAAATAAAATAAAGTAAAATAAAATAAAATAAAATAAAATAAAATAAAATCAAATAAAGTAAAATAAAATAAAATAAAGTAAAATAAATTTACATGAAATAAAAAAATAAAATTAATTAAAATAAAATAAAATAAAATAAATGAAATAGAATAAACTAAAACAAAATAAAATAAAATAAGATAAAATAAAATAAAACAAAACAAAATAAACTAAAAAAAAAATCAAATAAAAAAATAAAAAAAAAATAAAATAAAATTAAATAAAATCAAATAAAATAATATATATAAAAAAATTAAAAATAAAATAAAATAAAATTAAATTAAACTAAATAAAATAACAAAATATAAAATAAAATATAATGAAATAGGATAAAATAAGATGAAATAACAGCAAGCAAAATAAATTAAAATAAACTAAAATAAAATAAAATTAAATTAAATAAAATTAGAATAATTACAATAAAGTTAAATTAAATCAAATAAAATAAAATAAAATAAATTGTAAAATCTGTAATCAACTCTAATTTTGTCTAGAATTCCAAGTTATCTTTTGGATTGGATTTCAGGCTGAATTAGTATACTCGGGTTAAAATATCCTGCTAATCTGGATTACACTGAGCAATCATTTTAATCGGCTATCATGTATGGCGGCCGACACCAACGATGAAGTGCCGCATTGTACCACTGGATCAAGGAAAATCCACCTGGGTATACTAGACGCGGTGAGAGCCACCACAACAACCTCAACAAAGGTTCTAGAAGCCATCGGTGACTTTAGGCCAATTAACATACAAGTGTCTTTTGAAGCAGTACTAACGATTAGCCCCCTAAACTTCATAGATAGCTGGGTTCAGCATTCTAACTGTGATATGGCGACATACAGAAAGTTATAAGACAACTCGAGCCAAACATACAGTGCGACCGAGTAAAGAAAACCTTCCACCAAGTGCAAATCACCTACTCCTTCCCTAGCTGGGAAGAATGGACAGAGGTGAATCTCTATACTGATGGGTTCAAAAGCAAAACGGTACAGGATTAGGTTTCTTTTGTGTAAAAAAAAATATTAATAAAGAATTAATTAAATAAAACTAAAATAAAATAAAAATTTATTGGAATAAAATTAAATAATATAAAATAGATTAAATTAAAATAAAATTAAATAATAATTAAAATGAACTAAAATAGGACAAAAATTAAATACAATAAAATCCAATTTTTTTCAGATATTTTCTCGCATTATTATTGTTATTACCTCAATAAAATAATTATGCTCTGCGCATTAATAGCGATGCATTTGTGATACTGCGGGTGTAGAGATAGCTTTTTGTTTACATACTCGTATATGTTTGTATGTGTGTATATGGGCATAATATGCTTATAAATTCAGCGACACGTTTCTCGTTGCATCAATTCGTTTTTCAACGCGTCATCTCTAATATGATATGTACTCAAAGTAGCATACTTAGACATTATGTCACTCGAGTTGGTTTTTTTTTTATTCTTTTATTTTGATTTTTTTCATTGTTGTCTACTTTTTTATTATTGTTATTATTTTTTTTTGTATCTATTTTTCTCTAAATACGCTTTTGTTTTCATTACACTTCTCACTCGAAAAAGTTAAGTATTTAAATTTTCTCAGCCTCAAACGCTTAACTTTTGTTGTCTTCTACTATTTCTTCTGCTACTACGCTGTGTTTGTGTGTGTGTGTGCGCCTTTCCATTGACTTCCTCTATTATTTGTCGCGATTTTCCACAGCCATTGTGGCACCAAAGCCACACATTTCATTTTGTTTTGCCAGTTTCTTTTTACTTCACCGTAAAAGCGCTTTGTTTGTGAGATTTAGTTGTGTGTATGTGTGTGCGTTGCATTTCCCAGCTGATTTTACTTTGTTTCCTATTCACTGTTTATTTATTTACTTCTTTATGTAGTATAACTCTTTCATTTAAAATTTGCATTGGTTGATTTTTCATTTATTGTTGTGCTTGTGTTGTTTTTGTTCTATTTTTGTTTTGCTAACCCTGTTTATTCCCATCGTAAACTGTTGCGCCTGAGAACTGTGCCTTTAGCTTGACTCGGCTCGGCTCTTGACTTGACTTGTTTTGTCTGCCTGGAAAAATGTTGCAGCCCTCCAGCTGTTGTCTGCTCCATTGCTATTTAGCTGTTGTTGTTGTTATTGTTGTTATTTCTTGTTTGTTGTTTGATGGAAAGCGTTGCCATTTAACGTCAGCCCGGCAACTGTTGATTGAGTAATTTCATTGCGCCGCCGCTGGTTTCTTCTTCTGTCTATACAGTTTTTCATTTTTTCTTGCTTCTTCTTTTTACCTACTCTTTGTCGTTGTTGTTATTGTGCATATTACACAGTCGAGCTTTCGAGGTTTCGGTTTCATTTTTCGTGTAGTGATTTTTCCCCACTAATTTTTTGTTTGTTTATTTTTCCAAACTTTTCCCATTTATTTGATTTAAATGTTTATTTTACGGTGTTTTTTTTTGTGTATTTTTTATTCTATTTTTTTATTTGTGTGTGTTTATGATATCAGAGGGGGTAGGAAAATGTGAAAATCTGCTTTGGAAAATATTGCTTGCCTGAAATGTGTGTGAAAACATAAATTTGTCAAGCGGTTTTGCTAAAGCGAGGCGAAGAAAAAAAGGCGTAGGAACTGAAGCGTCGGAAATTAGGTTACCGAGCTAATATTGCCTCATACATACGACAATAAAACAGCAGCAACAACAGCAGCTGTTGAAAGAACAATAGCATTTGACGTAATATGGCTTATATATATGTATACCTATACATATATAGAAGCATTTGATATTTATGTGCGAGCTCGCCGCCTACCAGCAATTTGCCATTTTTGGTGGCTTAGTTTCATTTGCAAGCGTTCGCGCACGCTCTCGGCTTAAATTCTGCTCGGCGCAGCGCACACACCTTCTTCCATGCGGCCTGTGCGGTACAATAATAGAAGACTTAAGCGCCAAACTTGCTTTTTTCATATAAATTTTTTTTAATTTTTCTGTTCTACATTTTTTTATATATTTTTTTTATGAACTTTTTCTTTGTTTTTTTTTTTTTTTTGTTTTGATTTCCCGTGTAACTTACATACATTCGTATAGTATATAGTCTACCATTGCTGTAACATTTAAAATTTATGACTTTTGTCATAAAGTTTTGCAAATTTATGAGACAATTGTTTGTCGTTGTTGGTGTTATCGTTGCAACGGCTACCGTTGTTACCCATTGCTGTTTAATCGTACTATATTGCCAGCCGTATTTTTTTTTTTTGTAGTTCTGTTGTAACTTTTGAGCTGATTGAATATTCGTAAAGTTTTTAATTTTTTTCTTTTTTGTTGTTGTTATCGTCAAACACAAGTCGATATGAAAATGAAAGTTGTTTTTGTCAATGCAACGCAACAAATGTATAGCATACGTGTATGCATTTGACATAAGAGTGCAATCAACCGCATGGCATGACTAGATTGAGCATGACAGTGGTGGCGATTATATTGTTACGTAGAAGGAAAAAAAGATTAACAGCAGTGCTTTTTTAATTTTAATTTTTTTATACCTACGTTTTTTTATTATTTTTTTATTTTAACACCAGTGATTTAAATTTTTTTTATACTATTCTCACCTTACTATTTATTTATTTATTATTATTATTATTTTTTTTTTTTGATCGAAAAGTCAATGAATGTACGCACACCCCTAGCATATTAATTGCAACTTCTTTATTTTTTTTATTAATTTTTATTTGCTGCACTTTTCATTCTTGATTTAGTTTTTTCTTTTGATTTACCGTGTCACTTGCATACATACTTATATACAGGCTTACATTGCTGTAACATTTAAAATTTATGACTTTTGTCATAAAGTTTTGCGAATTTATGAGACAATTGCTTGTCGTTGTCGTTGTTGTTGTTGTTGTTAGTTTGTTGTTATTGTTGTTGTTGTTATTGTTATATTGTTGTTGTTGTTACTGTTGTTGTTGTTGTTGTTGCTGTTATCGTTGAAATGGCTACCGTTGAAACCCATTCCTGTTTTACTTAAAAAAAATCATTAAATTTTGACATAAAATTTTAGTTCTTCCACATTTTAAGATATTTTCATTACATAAAAAACACTTATAAAAAAATTAGATTCCTTCATTTTACGCCACCAGTGTATACGCTCAATAGTAGATATGTAAATATATAGTTGTTTTGTAAAAACCAATAACCTCAATAATTTTGATAACGAAGTGGTTCACTTTTTCAAAAACAACAGGATAGTCTGGTTTAATTACTCGTTGACAGCCTGTCACAGTATGGTAAAATACGCGTTTATGGCAAATAAATTTACAGCTATATATGTATGTACAGCGCATAGTGAGCCACACAAAAGCTCAATAAGTTTGACAAGTGTTTCTTTGATAGTGGAGTTAGCGTATATATTAGTTTTGAAATAATATTTTATTTTCATTAATAATTCTCTGTTCCTAGGCGGTGGGTACTCTAAGCACCCGAACCTTTTTGTCGAAATTTATTTTAATTTAATATTTTTATTTTTTTGCTTTTAATTTTTTGTTTTTCTTATGTTTTATCTTATTTTATTTTACCTTAAATTTTATTTTATTTTAATTTTCATATTTTATTTATAATTTTTATATTTTATTTATTTTTAAGTATTTCATCTTATATTATTGATGTAAATTGATTTTATTTCATTTTAGTTCACTTTATTGTATTTAATTTTTTTTATAGTTTATTTTACATTATTTTATTTTAGTATTTTTAAATTAATTTCTTAATTATTTTACTGCAACGGCTGTGATAGCCGAGTATTTAACATAGCGTACAGCCACTCGGGTAGAAGGGTTCAACCAATATTGAAAATTATAGAATATTAATTATATATATACATATATAATTATTTTACTTTATGAGCTTAAGACCTAGTAGCTATAGCTCCCAAACAAATAGCTTATAAGATTTATGTTGTAAGCTATATCTTATATAAATAAAATAAATAAATATTTTACTTTATGTCATTTTATTCTATTTTATTTTAATTAATTTATTTTTTGCAATTTGTTTTATTTTATTATTTTTTCTTTTTAATTCACTTAATTTAACTTAATTAAATTTTTTATTTTAACTTATACTATTTTAATATATTTGATTTGAATTTTTTCATTTCATTATATTTAATTTTTTTTTATTTTTATTTTTAATTTATAATTTTTATTTTATGTAATTTTATTTTGTTTTGCGGTATTTAACTTTATTTTTTTAAGTTTATTTTATTTTAATTTATATTTAGCTTAATAATTTTTCTTTATATTTGATTCTATTTCGTTTTTTTTATGTTATATTTTTTATTTTATTTTGCTTCACTAAATTAAATTAAATTTTATTTTATTTTATTTTGTTTTATTTTTATTTTATTTGATTTTATTTTATTTTATTTGATTTTATTTGATTTTATTTTATTTTATTTTATTTTATTTTATTTTATTTTATTTTACTTTATTTTATTTTATTTTATTTTATTTGATTATTTTTTAATTTATTTTATTTAGTTTTCTATTTTATTTTATTTATACAATACATTTTTTATATAAAAAACGCGGAAGCCAAGACAATACAGTCAAACAGCAATTGTTGAAAATCAAAAGCAAAGACAAAAAAAATTTCTGAGAAGGCTTGAAAACAAGTGGATGCGACACTTAGTGATGCCAACAGCTGATTTAACGCGTGGAATTAGAAACTAATGTGGCGTAAATGGCTTTAATCGGCATTGTAATTATTTTCTTTTCATTTCGTGCTACTGATTTGAACACACACATCCACACACATACCACTGGAGATTTTGTGAGTGCAACAGTGTTGCAAGCAGCCAACGGCGAAAGTTGCAACATTTGCCACAAATGATAGCAAACAAAGCTTATATACAATGTGCATGTACTCGTGTATGTGCAAATGTGTGTGTGTGTGCATGTATGAGTAATTGTTGCTTAGCCACTAATTGCCATATTAGTTGTGGTTTTGTGCAAGAGCGTAAAATGCGCGATACTGAAATTTAAAACGAAACTTTTAACAGTATTGACTGTTAAATGCTAAGTAAATCTTTATAAAATATAAAATAAAAAAGGATGTAAAGAAAAACAAGTTAATCAAATATATATATAAAAAGATAAATACAAATGAGATATTAAAATAAAAAATTATATGATATTTTCTTCTTCAATACTCCCCTCTGCTGGTATATTATTTTTCTTTATGTGTCTAGCAATTTTTTAACAACTTTATATTACTTAATAAATCAAATTTGGTGCCTGGCGCATACAATTCAATATAAAAAAAATTTAAAAAATTAAAAAAAAAATATCCTACTCGCGGCCTCTTTGTTGTAACAACGCCACTCCCTTTAAAATGGCTTAAAATGTCGAATCACTTGCCACAGCCAAATGCTGAACTCTTCGCTCGTGACATAAAAAATGCAACCGAAATTTTGAAATTAAATAAAAAAAAAAAAAAATTGCCAGCTTCCACCACAAAAATGCGTGCTCTGCCCATCTGTTGTCATTTTGGTTTTCTTTTTTTTTTCTAAAGCTAATCTGGCTTTATGCCGCCAGTGACACTTAAATTAAATTATTACTAAAAAGAATTTATGGAAACACTTCAAATCGTGACGATGAAAAATGAGAAAATGGCAACAAAAATCATAAAAGAAAAATTCAGAATAACTTTTCAAAATATTTGCTTGTTCGGGAAAACTACTAAATATTGTATTTTAAATATCAGCGTGGGACCATCTTAATTTAAGATTAATAGTCAATATATAAAATTTAAAAATTTTAATTTCATTTATTTGCTTTTTTCATATAATAATACTTGATTGCAAATAGTTAAAATTTTATTTTTATATTTATAAGAAATAAATGAATTTCCTTTCACAAAAATTAGTTAAAAGTAAAAAAAAAAGTAAAACAAATTGCAATATTATTCGGTTTTGTATCATAGACTGAAGTTTTCAAAATGTTTTCATAAAACATATGTTATTATATGATTCAAAATGTTTTTTTTTAATTTTTGTGAAATTTTATGAAATTTTAACATTTTTAAAAAATTAAGATTTCGATTTTAGATTTAATATTTCTCGGTTTTTTTTTGTACTACATTTACAAACATTTCACTTTCTGTCTTAAGGCTTTTGTCAAGCTTATCTAGCATCTTCTTAACGGAAGTACCAGGCACAGAAAATAACTATAAAGCTATATTGAGTGACTATGAGAAGGTATAGAAAGCATAACCACGAACAGCCAGTGCCTTCAAATAGCTCGAAGCTTGCTGACATTTCAATTTGGATTCACCATAATCTAGATGCCCGGCTGAAAATGATCCTATTGCCCGTATGGCTGATCAAGTTGGGAATTTTTCTAAATTAATGGAATTAATAATACCATGCTCTTAAGGAATGATTGGTAGGTAGGTAGGAGAGCTTCACCTATAATTTGAAAAAAGGTCAGAAAAAACCGGACAATGACAAGATAAAGAGCTAAATTATTTTATAGGTTTTAGATTAGAATATTCAAATTATGAAAGCGTTGACCTTGTGGTAAGCATGCTGCTAAGATAAATCTGCTTTATAACAGCTATTGCGCAGCTACGTGCTACGTACGGAAAGGAATAAAGAAACTAAAAATTATGGAGTTTTTTATTTATATATTTGAACTAAATTTTAAAATTTTATAACGCAAATTAAAACATTTTATTAATAATAAATATTTTAAAAATCTGTTTTTCCGTGAAGCCTCACATGAGCAAATGTATCTGTCTTGATGTCCTGACAGTATATGATTATTTTTGTGGAAAACGTGTTTTTCAAGCTCTTAATAATAAATAAAATAATTAATAAATAAACAAATAAAAAATAAAATTAAAATAATTAAAATAACGAAGCGGATATTTAATTTTTATTATGTTTGTCTATTACAATGTCTCTCCTAATCAGCCGCCTGCAGTTGAAGAAAAACTACATATATTGAATTTTAGCTCTATTCTTTACACAAGGATCGCCTATTTCACACTTATGCATTTTCTTATTTTCTTTAATAATGAATTAATTTAATAAATTATTCTTTGAATAAAAGCTTCATGAAAATCATGCAGACGGCGGGGCGTATGAGTAACTTAATCGGATATATTTCCATTAAAGCGATTTAAATGTTTCATAAGATAATTTTTATTTGATGTATTTTAGTATCATAAATAAATATAAAAGTCGACATTTTTTCGCCAAGAACAAATCTGACCCCAATTATGTAGAGAAAGCTCATGCGATATTTGGAAGCTTTTGATTTTTTTTATTTAAACATCAAATTTAGTGATTATTTTCGAAACCGGTTAGAAAGCAAATTCATAAAAGTTTTAAGTACGAAATATTCATTTTATATTAACAATAAAATTAATGCAATTTTTTAGAAAAAAATATTAAAATAAAATTTAGTCGTTGGAACTGATAGCAACAAGAAAATATAGAATTGTAAATTTTTTTGGTTATTCCCACATTATTTAGTCTCTGAAAATGCTATTATTTATATATTTTCAATTTTTAAGGATCGTTAATATTTTTTTTTATAACAAAAGAGGATAAAACATTTTTCTAAAAAAAAAATAAATAAATTCACAAACATTGCCGCTAAAGTTTTTTTTATAAATTTGTATGTGCCATTGAAAAGCATTTACTAATTATTTTCATATCAATGAACTATAAATTATCTATGTTATGTTTAAATTACAATTCCCACAGCGAACTCTGCTCTCACTCAAGTGAAAAGTGCGTAGAGAAACGAATGCACATACATACATAAATACATGCACACTTATGCTTTATTCATGCCGCAATAAATATCTGAACGGTTGTTGCACTGCAAATTACAAAATATTTTATAAGAGTAAAAAATTGTAATATGTATGTATATGTATATGTTTATGCGATTTTAGCTGAAAAAGTCGTGTAAAAATTAATACATTAATTGTGTGAATATCTGGCAATTGCAGTTGCAATTATATTTACTCTTTTTCATGTTGCACGTGCCACATACATATACGTGTATATTTGTTGCTTTTTGTTTTGTATATATATTTGCTATAAACTGCCAAGCAACGCATGCTGTCTTCGCACAGCAGCCGATTGACGACTCGTGTGGTAACAAATTAATAAAAAATGTACATTTAATTTATGCAAGCGTGCATATATTTGTAACTTTATATTGGATGAGTGCATAAGTTCGTGCCCGATTTCAAGTGCAAACTAAAATTGAAATTTTTTGAAGAAAGCGCTTTTATTAATCAATTATGTATTCGCCATCATGTTCGGCAATCCACTCCCAACGTTCAACCAATTTACGGATGCCTGATTCATATAAATCGCGCGGTTTCTCGTTGAAAAAGGTGTCCAGGTGGTTTTTGACGTCTTCCACATTTTTAAATTTTTTTCCATTCAAATTGTTCTGCAGCGATCGAAACAAATGATAATCAGAAGGTGCAATGTCGGGTGAATATGGGGGATGCGGCATGATTTCCCAATTCATCTCCTTCAGTTTGACCAGGGTCTGTTTTGCAACATGTGGCCTGGCGTTGTCATGATGGAAAAGAACTCCTTTGCGATTTGCCAAAATCGGACGTTTTTCATCAATTGCTTTATTCAATTCGACCAACTGCTGACAATACTTGTTGGCAGTGATCGTTTCTCCAGCTGGCAAGAGCTCAAAATAGATCACGCCTCGGATATCCCACCAAATGCACAGCAGTACCTTCATCGGATGCAATCCACCTTTCGACATCGGTTCCGCCCCTTCGTGTGCCTGTTTCCATGTTCTTTTGCGTTGAACATTGTTGTACAGGACCCATTTTTCATCACCAGTCACGAGCCGATCCAAAAAAGGTTCGTTTTTGATCCGTCGAAGCAAATAAATTGCTGTTGACATACGGTCCACTTTGTTCTTTTCACTCAACTGATGTGGCACCCATGTATCGAGCTTCAATGTGTACCCAACCTTTTTTAAACGACGAAACGCAGTTGATTTGTTGACGTTCAATTCACTGGCAACCTCTTCCGTAGAAATACGTGAGTTATTCGCAACTAAAGTCCTTAGAACATCGTCAGCAAGCTCAGAAGGCCGTCCACTGCGAGGTTGATCTTCGAGGTTAAAATCTCCAGAACGAAATTTCGCGAACCATTTCTTTACTGTGCGGAGTGCTGGAGCACGGTCCAAATAAACTTCGCGAATATCTTTAGTTGCAGCGCCCACTGTTTTTCCTTTGCGGAATTCGTATAACATAATATGACGCATATGATCTTTTTCGTTGTTCATCTTCCATGCGTCTTTTCACTAAGCAACTCAAATCAAAATGAAGTTATTTTATGCTTGATTTACAGTTCGGACTGTCACCTTCCCAACGATATATAATATGTATATATTTCTTTCACGAGCGCCACTCTCAAACGATTCGTACGGCATCCAGCGGAATCGGGCACGAACTTATGCACTCATCCAATATATTCGTACATATGTATATAGATATTGAGTTACTATGCACTCGTGTATGCATATATATAAGTATATACACCTGTACATCTAAGTCGTGAATGGTGTCAATTGCTTGGTTTTAAGCAACTTCAAGCGGTGTATACATATTCTTATTCAAAAAAAAAAAAATAAAATCAAAAAAAAAAATTTTTTTTAAATCAAAAAAAATATTAAGAAAAAAACATTTTTTAAATGTTGTAAAAAATCGAAAAAAAATTGACAGACAATTTGAATAAATATTTTTGTAATTAATAACATTTAATTTGGCATTAATGCCCGCAGATTAGTAACGGCATTTTGCTAAAAATTTGTTGGTTTAATTTTTCATTCGTTTATACTCGTACATATTCTATATATGTATGTATGTGCATATGTCATTGCTTTTAGCGTTTCGTTCATATACTGATTGCTGAGCGTTTTGTTTTTTTTTTTTGTTCAGCCGTCGAAACGTGAAATCAAGTTTTGAAGATTGTCGGTTTCATTTGTAAAAATTTAATTTATTAATTATCTTTGCTACACCGTTAGCATGCAAATTTTAATTTAAAATTAGCGCTGAGGTAATTATAAATTAGATATAAAAAGTGGTTTAATTTATCATCACTTTTTTAAATTCTGAAAAGATGTATTTATTTCATACTTCATATTTCTATATCGTTAAAAATTTTTTTTTATTTTTTTTAAATAAAATCCCTTTTTTATTTTTTTTTTAAATAAAATTTTTGCTAAGCTAATTTTTAAAATTTTATTAAATTTTTTATTAATTGCAATATTAAAACATATATGTTTAATTTTATATTATGATAAATTTATTTTCAACCAAATTATATTTTTAAATTTTATTTAATTATTTTTGTTAATTAAAATACTTAAAATACTTTGTTTGATTAAGCTAATTTTGCTTTAATTATTTATTAACTCAAATTTTGTAGTAAAATTTATTTTATTATTAATAAAATTTGCAAAAATATTACATATAAATTTTTTTCATTTTTATTTTAGATTTTTTTTTTAATATTATATTTAATTATTATTATATTTTTTATTAATATTATTATTTAATTATTATTTTTTTTAATTTCTTCAACTTTTGTTTAAAGAGTTTTGACTGAAATCGGCATAAATTAATGGGTTTCTTTATCATTTAAAGACATAACGACTCTCCCTTTGCGTTTATATGTAACCAGCCTGTACTGTTAGCAACTAAAGCACTTTAGCTTGTTCTCTACGATATTTATCAACACCAGCTTACACAAAAAAAAAAATGTAAATTAAACCCAAAGAAATTGAAAAAAAATGCAACAAATCATGCATTTAAACACGTTTTTCACCGTTTCACGCTTCTAATGAGTGACATTCTCGCTGCATTTTTGTTTTCAGACGTTCAGTTTCGGTTTCGGTTTCAACTTAATAGTAATAAAAACAAAAAGATATTCCTTTTATTGCATCAGCAAAGCGGCAGTCAGCTGCCGCCACCGTCACTGTCGGCAACTGCTGTCACTTCTCTCCTATCACATCTCACTTGGTTCATAGCAGGAACTTGTTTTTGAAAACTTGTTGTTTTCTTGCTGGTTTTGGTGACTGTCCCTTATTTGTATAGTGGAAATGTCTAGATTTTACCGTTATGCATCTACTTACGTAGGTGTATATATATATTTATTATATCTGTTTATCTATCTATATAGACATGTGTGCAGCTAACTGTTTTTTTTTTAGTACAGAAAGCGAAATTACAGGAATACATATTGACTGTCGTACTAAGAACTGGAAATTCCCGCACGAAGCGAAGCGAGTTAGTAGAATATTACGAAAGTTAAGTCTTTATTAAAAAATATCAAATAATTCTTTGTGAAAAGTGCACAAAAGTATTTAAAAAAATGTTAATTTTTAGGCACTTGTTGCAATAAATTTCGAAGAATAATACCAAGAACATCATTAATTTCTGCAAAAAATAAAAAAAAAAAATAAATAAATAAATAATGAACGATGAAGTCTTCAACAAAATTGCTTAAAATTAACATTTTGCTAAAAATTAAAATTTACAAACAATAAAAAAAATAAGACAATAATAAAAAATAGCAATAACAACAAAACGGTGTTAATAACAACATCAATGCAACATTATTATTATAAATGTCATTGATGGAGCCGCTTAGCAGACAGCAATTTAATTTGAAAACATTACAAGCAAACAAACAAACAAACAAACGGACGGGCAGACAAAGAACATACGAAGAGTCGTCTAAAAAGAAGAAGAACTACAATAAAAAGCAACAAAAAATACTTAATAAACATGTTGTGACTAACTGAGAAACCTATGCACATACAGATAAACCGACCTACATGCATATACCTATATTGTACAATACATACATAAAAATGTACATACACTTAAACAGTCAACGCCATTTGAGGGCAACGGAAGCGCGGTTAAGGTGTTCAAGAGGGCCTAGAGTAGATAAGCGCTAAAAGTTACAAACCGAAATAATAATACTGAGGAGAACAAAAAAAATGCTTGGAAAAGAAGGTCAACAGGTTCAAGCGTTCAAGCGGAAAAAATGAAAAATGAAAAACGAAAAACGAAATCGAAATTTAATTTTTTTTTTTTTAATACGAGCACTAAACGGGCCTAAAAGCACAAGAAGTTGAAGAATACCTATAAGAAGAAGAAGAACAAGCAACAACTAAAGCTTTAATACAACAAGCGAAACATACACACCTTCATATAAATGTACATATGTATGTATATAAGAAAAAGAAATATTCAGATTTTTATAGTACAAGTTTTACTGTTGCTTTCAATGCGCCAGGCACAGTTTGTTGGAAAAAACCCAAAAAAAAAATAAAAAAAATAATAAGTAAAATAAAAAACGCACAAACGAAAATGAAAACGAACAGAAACCTGCTGCTGCTGCTGCTGCTTTTACAATGTATGACAACAACAACAATTTAATTTTAATAAACAGAATAAAAGCGATCTGTAGAATCACAACAACAGAAACAAGTAGTCAAAATAAATAAGCGACACAACAAGATTAACAACAACAACAATAATAGCACAACAACACAACTGCGAAAGATTCGCGTTGTAAAAAAGTAGTCAAAACAAGAAAAACGGCATATTTCCATAGAAGACTCTTGGAAGGCGGCTGCAACCCTCCACACCGTTTGCTCTCCACAACGCAACTCAGCAACGCGCAACGCTCGGCTTGGCTTGGCTCGACTTGACTTGTCTCTACTTGGTGGCCTTACTTGGCTAGTGCTGAGCGCCAGCGTGCTGCTGTGTGTAAGCTGTATGCTGATGGCTGATGGCTCATCTTCAGTTCATAAAAATCAAAAGTGGTTTTGTTTTCGATTTCAAGTTGCGCTTACAAATAGTTGAGTGGCGAGCAAAAACAGACACAAATAAAATAAAAAAAAAAAAAAAAAATAAAAAAAAAAATAAAAAAAATTAAAAAAAATTAAAAAATTAAACATAAAATAGACAATATAAAAATATATATGGTAGATTATTATTTTGAAGCAACAGAGATAGCACTCTTCAGCGGCTAGTGACTTGTATGCGCACTACAAAATCAAAAAAAAAAAAAAAAAAAAATCCATCAAAAAAATCCATCAAAAAAATCAAAAAAAAAATAGTAGCAAAAACAACAAAAAACTAAAATAATAGTAGCAACACAACAAGCGCAACAACACAAGTTCATTTGCGTATAGTTAAAGGTTTCTGGTCTTTTTTTCAATTTTTTTTATTTCAAATGAAAATGAAATTAAATCCGTGTCTCTATGTCTGATAAACAAATAGTAAAAATATAAAAATGACTGACAAACAAATAGTAAAAATATAAAAATGTTGAATTAAAAAAAAATAAATAAATAATAAAAAAAGCAAAACAACCAAAATTTAAATGTACAAAAGTAGAATACTCAAGAATGTTTAACATAATGTCTATGAGCGTTGCACATACATACTTAGGTAGAGACATACTTAGTATATAGTCGCTTTTTATTTTTTTTAATATAATTTGATACAAAATTTTATGAAAAGGTTAACAGGTTTTAGCCATTTTGATTTATTTGCATTTTTTGAACATTTAACATTTTAAACAGATACACATTCATACATATTTATATACAAGTGCATGCAATCACACAATGTTTCTAAGCCAACGAAAAAATAGAGACACATAATACATAGTATAGTGGCGATTATTAAAGAAAAATTATTTATTCAAACTGTCACGTGGTAATCAAGTGGCCGAAAACTGCAGACTATGATAAAAAATTGAATTTGATTAACTTTGGCAGCACTAAACGATGCTATTCGCCACTCGTCATACTCGAACGTTTGATAACTCGATTTTTTGCTAACAATGCGCTTTACTCTTTAGATAAAGTGAGCACATACTTGATTCAGTTACTCTCTCTACACGCTGTGTCAACAAAGAATTTGTTTAACTAATATTTTTTTCTTCACAAAAATCAAAAATTTCAAATTTTGGTAAAATTGTAAAAAAGAAAATCCGTACATTTGCTCGCTACAGGAGAAACAAATTCTACATTTTTCTTTTGAATATTTTGCGCCTAATCAATAAATTCCTAGGTGTGCTCGTAAAAATCGTGCACTTGCTGCACCTAAAAGAAATCTTCCGCTTAGATATGCCCAATTATTTTACGGTTTGAAGAATAAATATAACTGATGATGAGTAAAACAAAAAAAAAAATGTTGGCAAAAATATGAGTCTATTCATCGATGACGAAAATGCTTTGATCACAGCATTCGATGAATGTGAAGTTTGATAAAGAAAAAATATAAAGTTATATAATTTTTGAATTACGCCAATATTTATTTACTCATGAAACAGTAAGTAAAGAAATAAAATAGTTTAATTATAGCCATTACGCTCTGAAGCGAATGCAAATTTTCTAAGTTTAAAAATGTTGAAGAAAGTGTTGTCGAGAACTTCGATGAGCAACTGCCAATTGAAACTGAAGGCGCTGAGACCTTGTTGGAAACAAATGTTGTTGCAACAACTGAATTGCCCGAAACCAAGCTTTTCGGACGTTGGTCATGTGACGATGCCACTGTAAATGATATCTCCCTGCAATATTATATTTACGTTAAAGAAAAATTCGCACGTTATTTGCCGCATTCTGCTGGTCGCTATGTAACCAAGAGTTTCCACAAAGCAGGCCCTTCTTCTCTAGTCTTTCCAACTTGGTGCAGCTCCTTCACTTTCCCTGCTAGCACTCTCTTGGATATTTTGTGGAGGGATTCTGAGTCAAAAACTGCCCATCACGTCACATTTTCGACAAAAATTAGGGTTGAAACTCCTCAGCTAAATCCCGACGTGCTGCGAACTTTGAATGAAATTAAAGATTAATTCATGGTTCCTCAAATGAGACCGATATCAAATTGTTAGCACATACATACATTCAACTTTTGCTTGCACCCAAACACATCTCCTGATCTAAGGATGTATTCGACTCCGGATTGCTTTCCAATTGCCACTCTATCCCAACAGACATTGTTGTTGGCTCATGACAGCAAAGATGTATCTGTCATCAGTGACGTAACAGCCCAGATGTGAGATCTCTTTTTCTTCTATTACTATCAGACGCAATTGCTTCGATTTCACACTGAGTATTAAAAGCGTGGCAATAGTTCTTATATAAGAATGTACCTATTCTATTTAGCTTCGCAATTTACTTATTATTTTTCCTAATATCGAACTGAGATCCCTTTCCCAATTACGGTAAAGGATTTGTTTTCGTTTAACGTCAGTTTATACTGACAAGGTCCGATTGAACCATAAATTTCACACAGTACGTTAGATTGAGGCGGTTTATCACACATAATGGGCGCAAAGTATGGAATCCCATTTTCTGTGGATTAAGGCTCTATTCGTTAGGCATGCCCTCATTTGACCAACTACAGTAAAACCTCACCTTTGGCCAGATTTGTCCACTCAAAAGAGGTGTCGGCTTAAGGCCGTGTGTAGCTATTTTAGAATTGAGAAAAAAATTTTGATTAATTTAATACTCATCAATTTCTCTTTGAGGTTTGACCGCGTCATTGTAGGTGTTAATGCAACGCCTGAACACAATTCACTGAACTAACCAAGCTTGTCATGAGTTTGAGATTATTTCTAACGTACGTTTTTTCGGGGAGTTCAGTCTTTCTTGTCATAAATATATATTTACCCAACCAATACGACGTTTCACTCTGTATTTAACGAATATTTCATTGAATTTTTTACTTTTGTCTACTTATAAGGAGTCCACTCAGCAGAAGTTTTATGTCCCCGGCCGCCTTAGAGAGAGTCCACTCTTAAAATTGCATTCAAAACTTAGGGCATGAAATAAAGACCACCCAAGAGAGGTGTCCGTCTAATAAAGGTGTTGGTTAAAAGATGTTTCGCTGCACTTGCAAATAGGCTGTTGTATGCACTTCACCAATTTTCCGGCTCAGCGAGTATATCGGCTCGAGCCGCTTCGCTTTTCGTCATGCGAGCAACTGCTATTTGAACTTCAATGAAATCGGGTGAAGGAATGGATTTTATATTCTGCTTCATTTTGACTCCCATTAAGCAGTCTGGGAGTGTGTGTCTCCCCATAAACTCACTATGGTCTGAGCAATGTTCTCCAAAATACTTCTCGTAGTCATTATTATTGAATAATTATAATGTAAAATAAGATCACTGAAATATTTATAATCTTTACTTCGCGGTGAACTATATACCATACATGAAGACCAGAAATTGTTTTTTTTTCGATATTCGCGGTTTGGTTCGACATGAATTCGTTCCAACGGAACAATAAATAAAGCGTATCATTTGAGCGTTTTAAGGCGTTTGCACGAAAACATCCGTCGTTAGCGGCCGCAATTGTAGAAATCCCTTTATATTCCAAATGCTACCTATGTATCGAATTCAATTTCCTAGATAACTTTCTTTTACCAAGGTTCTTTGGAACCAAGTGAGTAAACTTAGCAACCTTCAACATAAGCTTTGGGGAAGTTTCTGAGATCCTAGTAAGCAAATATACAAAAAAGAATCATCTTTTATATATGTATGTATATATATACATATGTATGTAATTTGAGACTTGGTCTTTAAAATACAAGGGGATTTACGAAAGATCGGTCAGCTGAGGATAGGTCAGACGAAATTCTACCACCAACGCAAACAGAAATTTGCCATGTGATTATTTTCGGGGTTCGGTGTAATTTACAGCCAATACAAATATTCAGTGAATGCCAAATAGCATAAGGAACGATTCCACCGTCTTTAAAGACTGTTTCTAAGTGGTTCCGAAGATTCCAGAGCGGACACTGTTCCGTAAAGGACGAGCCGCGAGAAGGTCGACCAAAATCTTTCACTGATGATGTCACTGCAGCTCTGGTGAAGTCCAAAATTGACGAAGACCCACGATTGACACAAGAAAAGATTGTTAATGAATTGGGCTTGAATGTCATAGATGTATCGCGAATTTTAAGTATTCATCTGGGATACACAAAGAAATCTGCTCGATGGGTATCACGAATTTTAAATGAGACCCAAAACGAGGCTCAAGTGCATTTTGTTAAAATTTTTACTGGGATCGAAGAAATATGTCCAGCACCCGTTCCGTTCCCCGGATATAGCACCTTGTGATTTCTGGTTATTTCCAAAAATTAAAAAAAAAATTCAAAGGAAAGGTCTTTAATAGCAACGAGGAGATAATTAATGCGGCTAATGCTGAACTTGATAAGCCTAAAAAGCAAGATTTTGAAAACTGTTTTCAGAAGTGGATCTATAGACTTAAGAAATGCACTGAAATCAATGGCGATTATGTAGAGAAGATAAAAAAGGACGAAGATTACGAATAAATACAAAAACAATTTTTTTTTGTATTTTTCTGGTCAACTTACCGAACTTTTGTTAATCCCCTCGTATATGCAACACATTTTGATGCCGATAATTAATGGCAATAAGGAGTAAGCATTACTAAAAGGGGAACCAAGAAAATCGAATCGCTGAAATTTAATACATGCAGCTGAGCGAGTAAAGGGAGCACCGACTGAAGAATGAAATACTCGTTATAAAAATCAGCTGCAAATCCAACGAGATTTTTTTCCACTTTTGCATATAGATTTATTTTTCGCGGCTTATTCAAAACGATGGCACTTGCGGCAACACAAAAAAACTTGAAAATAAAATTGTATAAGTAAAGAAAAAATGTTAACTGTGCGAAAATTAGTACAAATAAATATGCACAAAAATAAACACTGAACAGCTGTGGGCGCTCGCTGTACTCAGCCATAAACAGAGCACATTGCAACATTTCTCAATTGGCAATAACAACGAGAAAACAAGCGAAAATATTATAAAAATAATGAAAAAATTAAAAAATAGTGTGCAAAGCTTAAAAAATAAAAATAAAATAAAATTAAAAATAAAAAAGAGCAAATAACAAACGAGTGCATTTTGGCATGCAAATGCATTTGAGCGCATTTGATTGCCTTCAAGCGCGTTGGCAGCAGGCGGCTGTGGCACTTTACTTTTGCATTTGTTGTTATTTATGTTATTGCTGTTGTGATATATATTTAAGATTAGCGGATTTTATTTATGTATTTGCATGGGTAAAAGTTAAATTACACACAAGGCCGTTCACTGCAACAACAAATGTAACAACAAAAGCTATAACAATAACAATCAAAGCAGTGCAAAAACGCAACAAAGCATTGCTGCTCGCCTGCAGTAAGCACAAGTCTTAGGAGCGGCTTGCTTTGGGTAGCAGTGTTTGTATGTACCTATCTACACGTATGTATGTATATATGTATGTATGTTAGCAAGTTGTTGTGGGGTGTAGAAATAAAGCATTCAGCTAGACTTTATTGCTGCATACGTACATACATACATACATACGTGTATATGAAAATGAAAGTGTGAAATTTGGCAATATGATTGAAAGCAATTGATAATATTGTATGCAGGCGATATGGCAAACAATTTACGCCATTACTTTTAACGCTCATAAAGTTTTTTTATCTGATTATTTTATATACGTTAGCTCGGTTTAATTTGTGCTTTTAGTTTATTTAAATTTTAATGTGCAGTAAATTTGTTTTAAATTTCATTTCTATTTTTTTAATTTATTTTTAATTTTTTTTTAATGATTTATATATTTTTTCCTTTTGTTAAAAAATATTTTGTATTTACGTTTTGTTAATATTTTTTTCTGTTCTATTTCCTCCCCTCTCCAGGAGCACATACAAGAAGTGTTAGACAAATGGACACAAATCGATGATGAGATTTGGGCAAAAGTAATTGTCTTCGAACGCAATCGTCGCGTAGCGAAAGCATACGCACGCGCACCAGTGCTCACAATAAATGGCTCGGATGATGGTTTTGATGGAATGCGGTAAGTAAAAGTAGTTGTTGCTCTGCAGAAAACTTGCTAAAAGGTAGCAGTAGCTTTTAGCAAGCCTTCTAATATTGGTTACGAGAGGAAACTTTTTTCACATTTTAAATATGAGAAATAAAAAATTAAAATAAATGTGTTTTCAACAAATTTTTATTTTTTTTATGTAGATACATTATGAAGTCTTTATTTTAAATTCTACAAAAAATCCATTTAAGTAAACCAAAGAAGAATTTTTTGTAAAATTCCAAGTTTAAAACCAACGTTTTTCGTTGAAAAAAATATTTTGAAAAGATTTGAAATTTTTTTTAACAAAAAAGCTGAACAAATAATGTGCTGATTTTATTTTTCATAATCGTATCACGGAACAGACGTTATTATTGTAATTTTTTTCTATTTGGTGAAATATTAGAATCTTTATTTTTTCTTTTTGCAATAAAAGAATTCGATATTTTCAATAAAAAAATTATTAATCATTATTTTTATTTTTTCGGTAATAAATGTAATGAATGTAATTTAAATAATTTTTTGACTCATTTAAAATCCATTTCTAATGATATTTGGTTTAATTTCGTTTTGTTTTTTTTTTTTAATTAAATATAAAATACTTTGGAAAATTTTATTAACAATATTTCAAATATTTTAATATTTTTACTCATTATTTCATGTAATTTAAAAAAAATTAATCGATTCTGTCTAAACATTTTGAAATGTTATTGTTAAAAGAATTTTATCTCTCCTCTAACGAAGTGCTGTCGTCAATGTTAAATCGTTAACAGTTAATGTTAAGTCGTTAAAATTGTAGTGTACTGTTAATAGCATAGCAAGCAGACATGTTAAAATTAACATTAACGATGAATTTGTGCGGTTTCAGCATTAACAATTTCATTTCGGTTCGGCAAAAGGGCGCCGAAACAAAACGACATCATTTTTTTTAAGGAGAGCTTCCTCCTCTTTCGTTAATCTGTTTAATAAAAGTGAAAACCATCTGTGTTTTTTACGATACCATTTTTTTTCGTCCGAAAAGATAACTTAAATAGAGTCATACAGTTGGACTTAGCTTCAACAGCAATTGCTTTCTGTATCCCAATTGAGTCGTATATACATGCAAAACTGTGGTTTTTAATACTTAGTCTCCATAGTTGCAGACTAGTTAACACAAGACCTGGTAGAGTTCAAGCTTAGTCTGATGATTTTTGGTTGATCTCTGTGAGAAAGTGCAAATTTTCTTCCGAATGCAATTTTTTCGAAATTTGAGACTCGTTTCATACCAAAATTTTGTTACATTCTTCACTTGTTAATATTTTACTTCCCGGAATCGTTTAACTTGAACAAAAATCTCGATAATCGCTGTAGAGTCATTATGAAACAGAAAAAGGGTACTATACAAGAAAAGTATAACGATTCTGTAACAAAAAGTGAATTTTTACGTCAATAACGATTTATCAGAAGTAGAGAATTAGTTATAGTTTTTTTTTTATTGATTTCAAGTTATGCACATAATAAAATTATTATATTGTTTTGTGATTCTGAAACGTACAAATGTAACGTCGGTTTTGCTCGGCAGTTGAGGCAACTCGGCGGCTCCATGATCTGTCAAAGGGACTCCTAAGCCCTTTGTTAAGAAAACTCAAAATATTTCGTAATTCCACACACAATGTAGACGTTATTTGTTGAAGCGATAGGGGAGAGAACTTCTTAGGAGTTCCTGAATGAGCTGACTGCTTGCCTGCCATCCGTAATCATTTTTTTGCATAGCTTCCCTTTTCATTGTATTGAAAATTACAAAAAGAATTTTTTTTTGTTTTAAGTATTGTTTGTCTTTAAGCATAATCTTTTAAATCACTTATATTTCTAAAAAACATAAATTTAATTAAATCAATTAATGTGAAAGTTGACTCTAAGAGAAACCACAAATATTTCTTATGAAAATACTAATTTCTTTATTAAAAAAACTCACTTCTCCATAAAACACTTAAAAAACTTATCAAGAAATTTAGAATCTCCGAACTATTACTAATGCGAAGCAAATCATGCATTAACTCTGCGTTTATTTCTAAGCAAACTTGTTCGCTATGCAAATGTGACCGGATTTGGTTAACTTAAAATGAGCTTAAAACATTTAAATCGCATATAAATTGGCTTTTTATGATTAAATTATGATTTGTTAATCGTAAATAATGTCTTTGCGAGAATTTAAAGCTTTAAACGCTTAACTAGTTATGAAAATTTCGATAGGTATTGATGAGTACTACACAGGGTTAAAATGAAGAGTCACGAGGAAACTTTATAAAATCCCAATAGGGCTGTAGCTGTGCAGCAGACAATTTGTCTGTGAAATTATGATATTTAATTCAACTCAAAAGCCGCATAATTTACTGAAGAGAAGTATAGCTGCAATGGAGTTTTACGCTAAGTTATTGTTTTAAATTTATATACATATAATATATTAAAAACATTTTTATATTAATTAGGTGAGAAAATAATATTTTTTTAGTTGCTACTACATAGTTTTTAATTACCTGTTAAATAATTTTTAATATATATATGATGTATATTAGTTTATAGTGTGTATATTATTATTAAAAATTTTATTTTAGTTTTCATATATGTATACAATGTATTAACATACCTATGTATACCATAAGTAATCCTTTTTAATCATACTCAAATATCTGAATATTTGTCCAGCAAACCCGCTTAATATTTTCTATTTCTAATTTAAATTTAATATTTTTACTCTTATTGCTTTTTGTGTGTTACTAACTCAAATCTAAATGTTTTATTTTGTGAAAAAAGTAAATGTCAGTTACTGAACTGGTTTACGGTTTCGATTTCATAATATCAACTAAAACAAGTCATGGCGGACACTCATGACAGAAACTTGACGTCAATGCAAATATCTTGGGCAGGCAGACCCAAATGTATTTATATATTTATTCGTATGTACTTATATATGTACATATTTAAATATACATATATATATATATACAAAAAGCATACAGCGTTTTGCACGTGTGCATATATTTTGGATATTTACATTAAATATAAATATAAATATATATATATATATATACATATTAAACATTTTTATATGTATACATATAAAATGTTACTATATATGTATAGAAATTATAATTATTACCAATATAGATATAATAATCTAAAAATAAATTTAATTTGTAACGTTTTGAGAATTAAAAATTATAAATTCTATTCTTCTTAGAAATGTCGCTTACATTTTAACAACCGCCAGATGGTGCTGCAGTCTGAAATTATACGTGTAAATGATTACAACTGAGGTAGTACAAGTCAACGGAGCAGACATTGTTTTGTGTAAATAAAATGCGTTTAAAATATTTTTTTTTTTTTTTGAAACTCTTTTGTTATTGTAAAGTTTGAACCTTATCATTATATATTTCACTTCACTACATCATTCAAATGACCGCCTCTCAAATGGTTGGAAATTTTGATCCGTTTGAGTTATTTTTTGACCAATTTTTGGCACATATTGGGCGGTATCTCTGACATAAATGTTTAGTTTAGTTAAACGCGATCTTTTGCTACTCAAAAAACTCTCCAACGGTGTCAAATCGCACAATCTCGTTGGCCAATTGATATCGGCAAGACGAAATATTACACCGGCGGGAAATTTCTTTCACAATAAAGCTGTATTCACTCGTGTTGTATGTGGTACCATGTGGTACCATCTTGTTGATATCACATATTGTTCAAATCGTGTTCTTCAATTGCAAGCAAAAATGGTTTCAAAAATGGTTATAAAACTGATGTTATCTACACTGACTTCAGCCAAGCATTTGACAAGGTCTCTCATTCTCTTTAAACTCGATCATTTCGGGTTTCCTACTTCCTTTTTTAAGTGGATTTCATCGTGCTTGACTGGTAGAAAACAAAAAATAATTTTCAAAATTAAATTTAAATTGTACGTGAAATAATTTTAACATCTGGTGTTCCTCAAGGCAGGCACCTATGTCCCTTACTCTTCATTATATTCATCAATGAGCTTCCGAATGTGTTTCTTCATTCAAAAACACTCAAGTACGCACATGATGTCAAGCTCCTTTTGTAACTTGAGCTAGAGAATTTAGTGAGGTGGTGTGATGTGATATAAATGCCCTTAATTTTAAACAAGTGCAAATATATATGTTACTCCAGAAAATCTTTCCAATCCTTTGCCTATATGATACACAATCACAATGTAGAACAAGTTACTCACTTCATCGGACCAAAGAGCGCACCAGACAGTAGGTTATTTTTGGGGTGTAATGGCCTCTTTTCTAAGATTTGAAGATTCTCGGAGTCCCAAATGTAAAAATTTTGCTTATTTATGTGTTGTGCGATTGAGGAATACGCTTTGCCGATGAAGAAAATATTGTTTAAAAAATCGCATTCGGGTCTTCGACTACACTTTCACCTACAGTAGCAATATTTGAGGTTGAATGAATGCATAGGTCTTACAATATCTGTAACCGATCCAGTATTTTCAAATAGCTTTCAAATTTTACCAATTGCTTGACTAGTTGGGCGATTGTATGCACCATAATCTTCTCTTTTAAAGCACGAGTTCTGGCCGCGTTTGAAACACCATTTTTTAGTAGGTTTTACCAATTTCAACTCGTGCATAAATGACTGATTTTTAACTAAACCAAACATGTTTAGTACTGGACTTTTTAAACCACGAAGGGCATAACCCTATATTTAAATTTATTTTTTATCTAGAAAATTGAAACATTTTTTCACCGATTAGGTTTTGATTTTTTTTTTAAATTAACTCTTAAATAAATTTAAAAAAAATTTAAATAGAAAATATGGTATATGTATAATGCGGATAAATTATTATTTTTTAAGTACAATACTTGAAGATTTCATTTAATGCCGATTTTTTCATGTATTTAAATAGCGGTATAATGTATTTTGTGTATTGTAATTTGTTGATGTACGAGATATGTACGCCTATTGATGTTCCACTGCAACGGAAATGTCTAATTTATGGTATATTTTAGTCTTGCAATTTACAGATTAGTAGGTATATATGTATGTATATTATACAAAATATACGTACATATATGGTTGGTATTATTTTAAGTATTTCCCTCATTACTTACAAATAACCGTGTATTTTAGGCTCGTTGTTTTTTCTTAATTTTCAAACCGGCTTTGTGTTTAATTATTTAAAAAATAAATCAAGGATTTCCATTTAACACCTTTGAGCCAAAACTAATTTCAAGTATTTAATTTTTAATGAAGATGCTAACTACGAAATTGGTTTTTAAGTAATATAATTAATGAAAATCGCAGTACGAACGGCAGAAATAAATATAGAAAATATAATGAAAAAAAAGAAAAAATTTCGTTAAAAATAATTATTTATTATTTTTGGTGTATTATTTAGGGCATATATATAATATTTGTATATCACTGGCATGCACATAATTTGTTTACTTCAGCACACAGTACAAAAATACAAAAATATTTGTATGCATTATTTATATTTAGATTTTAATTTTTATTTTATTTTATTTTATTTTATTTTTCTGCTTGAATATAAGTAATTTACATTTGTAAAGACTCTAAAGGGCCTCTAATGGCTGCCTTCAATAGCTTTTGAGACAATGCCTTGCGTCTAGTAGCTAAGCTGCAATGACCATTTATATAAATACATATATATGTAGTTAAATTATATTAACAAAAAATATTATAAAAAAAAAAATAATTTTCATGCTCATCACAATATTTTTTTGTTAAACAAAAGCGAAAAATAAAATAGAAAAAAAAAAACATTTTGTAAAATAAAACCCTTTTCCGAGGCTGTTATTTGTCACTGAGCCTCGCAACTCGTGCTCAATGAACATGCTGCTTGCTTTTTTTGTGCGTTTTTTTTTATTTACTTTTTATTGCTGTCCACTTGTGGTTTTTGTTATTTCATTGTGATTTTTACACCGCTGACGGCACATCAATCGAGCAACAAAATGATGAATTACTAGCAATGCATTTTTACTCTAGAGCCCACATTAATGGTGTTCATGTCGATATGTATGTACGTTTGTCTGTATGTATGTATGTACTTAGAAGCGGCGCTATGCAATTGATGATAAGCAGTCATGCGCAACAGTGTTACAAAGTATATACACGTATGTAAGTATGCATGAGTTGAGGTGTCGATTAGTGATTACAACTAATGATGGATATTTAAAAGCTAATATTACCTAAATATACATATATACTTATATGTATATGCGCAAAACACGGCAGATGAGCAAGAGCAACAAATAACGCACAGTTATTTTAATATATGTGGGTATCACACATATTTATGTATTTCAATATTCATATGTTTGGCAGAATGTGTTTTTTCATGTCTTTTGAAAATGCGGCAAATTAAAAAAAAAAAATATAACAACTACATAAAACTATAAATTATGACAAATAAGGGAAGCTTTTTTTGTTTTTAATTATTTTGAATTTTTTTGTTGAATTTTGTTTCTTCACATTTTCATAATTTTTTCTATCTTTCTTCTTCGAATTTTTTTCTTTTTTACTTTGTTGCACTGGGTCAAGGGTATTCACAGACTCTGCTTGGTTTTCAACTTTTTTAGGTTTTAATATACATATATTCTTTGTGCATTTTTAATATATTTTAGTTGCTAATGCTAGTGGATTATTTTTTATTTATTTATTTATTTTTTGTTTTTTATATAATTAATTACACTATGAGTGTTGACAGCAGCGCAACTAATATATTTTGATATTTATATAAAAGCATTGAATTAATTTTTTAATTACTAAAAGAAAATTAAAACTTCTTCCATAGTTCATTAACTATTTAGCCCAAAAGTTTCTTGTGGCGTCATAAATATACATATAGGTATGTACATATGAAACGACCTTCGACCGAGCTCCTCCTCCAGTTCGTGGTGTGTCTCTTAATGGTTTTTCTACAAAATACACTCGGATTTAGTGGCTTATGACAGATTTTACACCATTCAGCCATGTTGCTTAGGTCCTTCGTTTATCGAAGTGTAAGATTTATACAGTTTTCTCTCATCCACAGACATTAATATTTTTTAAAAATTTTATAACAGAAGAAATATCATTTAAAAATAGTGAAAATAGCATCAGGACCATATGAGAATCCTGGGGCACCTTTGAGAAAAAAATAAAGGGACCTGATATGGAATTATTAAACACCTATCTTTGAATTCTATCAAATTTGAAGAGGCTAATACTAAAAAGCCAACGAGTGAAAAATTCTACGATATTTAGAATTGTTTATGACTTAATTTCAACTCTAATTCTAGCCCTTTTAATATATCTGACTCGCTCTTACACAGTGTGTCCTAAAAATAACCGAACTTTTTGGATATAAAATAGTAAAATACACATTATATTATCTTTGAAAGTTATTATTTATTCAAAATAGGTTCCATTTGACTCAACACAATGTTTGGAACGATCAACCAGCGCATGCATAGATATTTTTATGTCATTAATAGAAATGTTCTTCAGTACCTCGGTTACGGCTGCTTCATTTATTAATTTAATTAATTAATTAAATTAATTTTTTTTTAATTTTTTAAACTTCAATTTCAATTTTTTTTTTTTCAAGTTTGACACAAAATTTTATATTTGCTCTTTGTTCCATTTTTTTGGAACCATTAGCACACTTTTGGTTTTATTGAAATGGCTGTCACTCATCTGTCATCCGACTTACATGAAGTCAGGTACGTTTGAAAGAGGATGAATGTATCTTTTTAATGTTGCAAATTTTCAATAGATGGCGCTGTATGTTGTATGATTTAAATATAAACTTCGGTTATTTTTGGGACACACCGTGTACATAAATTAACAAAATAATTTTGAACATTGATCTGTACAAGGTTCGGTTCCGCGACTCTGCTAAGCAGATTTCGTTTAAATATTTCGCTCGTCTCATTGGCGTATAGGCGTTAGATTGAAAGTGAACTTTAAATGGTCACCAACTATTCTAAATAGATACAACTTTCGTAAAGTACTTCAAGTTCGATTCAGTGCAGAATTTGTTCTTAACTTGAACTGAAATGATCTTTAAATCGTTTAACATAAGTAAGGAATTATTTATTTATTTGAATGAAAAATAATTATGAATAATTACATTACATTAAAAGCAACTAGGAGCTGGGGCTATCGGCCTAAGTACGGAATTAGGTTCGCAGCTATTCACTGACCGAGTAGTTCTGAAATGTTATCGAAGTAGTCCCACATGCCTTTTTAATAGTCCAAAAGTATGCTTCAATTGATCTTTAAACGGTTTGAAACTAGTTCTGAACTAGTTTTCATTTTGCGCTTAAGTACTCCTGAACTCAAATCCTTTTACAATTCAAGCCAGTTAACTGTCTTAAAGGGTCTACACTTCGAACTCATTTATTTCTGTGAATATTATTTACTGAATCTGCTTCAATATCAAAAGCCTCACAATAAGTTTTAAAAACTTAAAAACTAAATTCAAATAGTTCTGAATAGAAAAAATCGTAATTTTCTTCGGAAGTTGTATAATTTGATGAATGTATTACGATATTCGAAAATTTCAATTGTGGTATACCGAACGTAAGGTAAAAATATTAGTTTTAATTTAAAAATAGTTATCGATCGCCTCTTGGATATTTTTAAAAGAAATATAAATTATATGAAAAAAAAAAATTGTTTTATTTCCTACCTATTGCTTTCCTCTTTTTTTCGATAAATTTTGACAGATTTTTGTCTACGAAAATATTATTTTATTTACAACAAATTTAATTTTCTTGTACTGTGAACTTCAAAAAACCTTCATAATATTAACAAATTATAGTAAATAATATGAGATAAGCTCAGCGTGTATTCATTTTTTCTACTTGTAAATCGCTTTTCCCTTGAAATGCCATAATAAACAGCTAGACAGCATCTCCAATAATTGTAATTACTGTAATTTAAAGTAGTACGCACTTACATACATACACGTACGTATATCTACCCTATAATAAAATACTTGAGATAAGCTCTTATGTTTGCTTGTGTGTAGCTAGTGTTGGTCTGCAATGATCATATTTTGAGGGAACAAATGTTTTTAAAAGCTACTACTACTTCAAACTGATGTTAAATAGTTTAATTCATATTTAATTGCACTAAATTATATAATTGGTTTTTGGAGTTTATGATTGTATTTATTTTTTGTTGAATTTTTTTTTTAATTTTTTTTTTGTTTTTGTTTATTTTTCATTTTTGTTTTGATGTAATTTTGATATATTTCTTTACAGTGGTAATAACTTTGTAGACAATTGAGAGATACTAATTACAAATGTTAATTATATTTTATATATTTTAGATATTTTTTAAACAATTTTTTTACATATATATATATATATTTTTTTTATTAAAAATTTTCAGTAATCAACTAATGAAGTTAAAGATATAATTTTTTTTATATGACGAAGCTTTGCTGGAAATTTCCAAAGCTGCTAGTTAACACTCTATCTCTCTCATTCTGTGCTCTCTATCGCCCTCTCGCTAGTACAAGTAATACATTGAGCAGGCTCATTGTACTCCAACGTACATTCCAAAAAGGCGTTTGGTAATAGTTTGCTCGATTTTATAAATTCTTTAAGTTTCTTCCAACCATGCATGTCCACCTCCGTGAGGTTAGAGTTGGCAGCATCGTGGAAAATCTGGCGTCTCAATCGGCTGAAGGACGGAGATTCGCAAAGTAAGTGCTACAGCGCTTCGTAATTCTCTGTGCATGTTCTGCATACCGTTGATTCCACTTTGCCTAGCTTATGGAGATGATATCTCAGAGGTATATAGATGTCTCGTTAATACACCTTCTCTTTTGCTTAATACAAGTAAGAGTTTGGACTGTCCACAATAACTTAGTGGTATATCCTAGGCTGAAGGAGTTCCAAAACCTAAGATAGTCGTTTATGTTTCACTATTTTAACCAACGCTTGAAGGCACTGAAGGGTCTGATACAGTCGATGATGACAACCTCGCCTGCGAGCGCTAACTCGTCCGCCCTTTCATTGCCTTCTACACCCGTGTGACCTGGGAACCATGTGGTATCCTATGCTTTCCCATGATAGTCTAGTCTTAGCTACAGTTTGACTGTCTACCAGAAAACGGATAGATTTTCCAGTTAAAGCGGTTGTCCATTTGGCAACTTCAGTAATGCCCACAATCTCTCCTTGATGTACAGATTCGTAGTCATTGTTTTGGTATTCAGTATACTTATGTATATTTTAACTGTTTTTGATGGACTCTCTTTCCATCCATTCTTCCCTACTATGGATGGTTAAGGTGTCCTCTGCCTCGTAGAAATTTCTCGGTCGCATTATACGATTAATCCAAGCTCCGTCATAATTTTCTGAATGCCACCGTTGTCCTCCATAGTTTTGAGAATGTGTCAAACTGTGTAGAACATTTCGGCGGTTAGCTGTTACCGCTGCTTCATACATCTCTTGTATGTTAATTGACCTAATCTCAAGGATAACTTCTAGGACATTTGCTGAAGTAGTTCACATCTCGTCTTCCATATCAAGTAGACAGGAACGTTGCACTTGTTCGGAGGGATTAATATGACACCACTATAGTAGAGTTCCATATCTTAGAACGGGTCTTAAAGCGCAGGTATTCCAAATTGGAAAAATTAGTGAATATTGTAGCTCTCTTTTGAATTTTTCCATACAAAAATTCCATTGAATCCATCATAAATTACCAGTCTTTTTATAAATGTTTAAAAATATTACAAAATAAAGTTATTTTAAAACATACATTTTTCAAGCCACGAAAGCCCTTCACAAATCATTGAAAAATAGTTGCAAAAACTCTACTGACATAAAAAATGGAATCTTCGGAAAACTTCAAAAACTTCCGTCTACCACATGACAAACGTGCCACAACTAGCACTGACAGTCAGCACTGCCTCCGAAAAAAAAAATTGTTTATGCTTAAAACAATAGAAGCAAGTTTTTAATGAAAAGCACTTGCTGATGGCAGCAAAAAACACAAT
>JAWMAG010000001.1:3637500-3650000 GCA_037013455.1 Ceratitis rosa | reverse complement strand
ACGTTTGATAAATTTGTATGATTTACACAAATATGATTGTTGTTGATAGTAGTTTTTTTTTCGTTTATTTGTGCAATGTGAACGTAGTTATATGTAAGTAGGCATGCATGTAAGTTAAACTACAGCAATAAGCAGGTCAAATGAAACACGCGTCTAAGGGCCTCTAATGACATTTGAGCGCCGCCACTCGACCGCCATGTGCCATGCATGATTTTGTGGTGTTGTCAAATTATTAATTATTGTGACAACTGCTTCCGTGCAACAAGCTTTTTGTAGTGGTTATACATGTTGGAGCAATGTGAAAATGAGGTAGAGAAAATAAAAAAATTAATTTATGATTTTTAGTAATTTTACTTTCATTTAACAGCACGATCACGATGGTGAATTTTCGTATTAGGAAGACATTTCAGTATATAATTTTCTCATCAAATCAATAGTGAGTCACAATGATGAAATAACTAATTTTAGTTTCATTAAGACGTGTTTGTTTTTTACTGCTCATTATTATTTTAATTTTTTATTTTTTGTATTTAGCCTGCACCTTGTTACTAAATAACAAAACTAAAAATAATTTTTCCAGCCAAACCCTTCAAATTATTTACGGCGCAAAAGCAATCAGTAGTGATCATCTTACCGCATACATACTTATATATACATATACATATATAAATTGTCGTTGTCGCCATTTAGTCTGATGTCATTTTGATTGCGTAGCTCATCCCGCAATTACTACCACCAAAAGCGAATTGCGCGCTCATTAGCCATGTAATTTAATTAGCAGCACTTGTAAGTGAGTGAAAATAAATAAATGAATAAATAAAAATACATACACAAATCACTAGCAGACAATATACAACTAAACAATTATAACAATAAGCGTAGCTAAATTGCTTTGTCATGCAAATTAAGCAAGGATTGAAAGAACATTAATGAAAATGGCAACTAGTTACTCGCAACTCCAAGCGACTGACACTTCAACTGCCGAGCGGTCAAAGAACTTGAAGTTGCGCTTAATAAAAATAATATATGCATGTATGTATATAAAAAAAATACATATGTTGATTTAATTTAGCATGAATTTTTTCATTTAATTAAACTAAAAATATTAAGTTTGCAAATTATTAGCATGAATGTTATCTAAATTACCGAACAATTGATTTAACAGAGGAATTGCATGATCCGTCGGCCGCTTGCTGCTGTTCAATAAATTCTGTTGGGGAAATAAAAAATATTAAAGAATCCACAATTTCCCCTCACACTATTCCTATCAGCACCATTATTGCTGCATATCCTACCATCGCGTGCTAAATATATATTTTAACACAAATTTTATTTATGTGTTTGCATGTTAACACACAGCGCTGCCATTTTGTGTCCAGTTAACATATTAAACGCCTTCGGACAAAAAATTAACGAAGGGGAAAAAACCAACGATTAAACGAATCATACAGAAACGAGTTGAAATGAAACGAAGGTGTTGTTTTAATTTATGCGCAGACCACACACAACAACGACGACTATTGTCAACAAAACAAAAACAAACAAACAAGAAAAAAACAGAGAACGACAAGGGTGACAGCAATAACTAAATGACTACAAAAACAAACACAAAAGCAAAAAAAAGCAATTGTGTCTATAAAAATGCAGTAACATAGGTAGAAAAACAACAAAAACAAAATAAAACTACAAACAAATAAAATAAAATAATAATAATAACAGTGCAAAAAATAAAAAGCAACGCTAATGACAATAACAACAAATATAATTTAGCACTGCACGTCTGTCTGTCTAAAAAAACGGCGCACACATGTCATGTCTTGTCCAATTTTTGTTGGCCATTCGCTGCTTGGTGGTGTTGACCGCTGCCACACGCGCTACTCCTGAGCATTTGAGCGGCGGAGAATTGCATAGTAAAGCAGCGCAGCGTAGCAGCAAAACAAATATGTATGTATGTAGTTGGTAATTGATAGATTGTCTTGCAATATTTACTATATATGGTTGTTTTATTATTTGCTATTATTGTTGTTGCTGTTATTATTTTTATTATTGTTAGCTGCTGATATTTTTTAGTCCGTCAATTTGATTTAACATTTTGCAATTGTACATGGTACCAATGCATTTGTACAACAATTAATTAATTGTGTTGATGAGAAATGCTTGGAGCGAGTATACCCGTAGAGAGAGCAGCGAGTTCGTTGCTGAAATCGTTTGTTTGTACGTTGTTGGCAGAAATGTTAGAAATTGTACACGTCGCGACGTGTTTGTCTGTTCTTTTTTTTCAGAATATATATAAGTGCTTCGTTTGCTTATTAAATTTGGCTTTTTAATTTTTATTTTGTTTATATCTTTCTTATTGCAAAATTAACATTCAGCCAATCAATCAAATTCTTTTAAATGCCACTGGCGCCTGTCTGAAATATTATTTGCCTGCAAAGCATTGACATTTTGACAAACAAACAAAGTAAATAAAAATAAGTAAATAAAAAAAAAATTTTAAATAAATTAAAAATAGTAAGAAAATAAAAATTAAAAAAAATAGGTATGAATATGAAAAATATGAACTAGAAGTGTGGGTGTTTGCCACAGCAGCAACATTTGCTACCTTATTTACTTTTATTTACTTTTAATAAAATCAATATTTACGCAATTTTTGCAAGAGTTCGTTCGGTCGGTCGGAGTCGGATTCGGAGTCTTTCAACCGACTAGACAACTAGTCCGGTCTAACTAGCATTGCCGTGGGCGTCACAACGTTACTGCTAACTGTTAAATAATAAATCAAAGCGCGCTCCCAAAATGGCAATTACATATATTATGTATACATTTACCTATGCACATACACATATACATCAATATCACAATATTTACTATTTACCTTTCGCAGCTTTACTTGCGACATAGTAGTTAAAGTTAAGACAATCACCGACTGCCGACTGCCGACTGCTGCCTGCGGTCAAATTGTAGTTGTAAATTAGTGTATTATAACTATGATGGCGACAGTGTCTTATCTGGTTCACATAGATAATTTAAATGCGGCGAAAATTGTCGCAAAATGCATACATACATATATAAAGCGATAAAATATAATGTAGAGGCACAGCGCGCCGGGTGTGTAGCAAACAGACAACATTGGGCGCCGGTTTTAGCTTCTGGCTTGACGGACAATTTTTTTTTTTCATACAATATTTATTTAACATTTTCAATTTCTTGCTGTAAAATGTGTTTAAAATTGCTAAACATACATACAAAAAGGTAAATAAATCAAAAAAAAATTATAATTTTCATTTTAGCTACATTCAGTTTTACGCTTACTTTTAAGGTTAGGTCTATAGAATTTATTACAGTGCGGCACGCAAGACAAACAGTTTGTATTGATAATCGAAAGATAAATATATTACATGGACTTTGATGAAACAAAATATATTTTTTATTTATTTAACTTTTTATTAATATTTTTTATTAATTGATTCAACAAAAAACACAATATTTTTACTCAATGGTTATTTTAAGTAAAAATGAAACTACTGATGGATATAGTGAAGAGACTTTTTTTACCCACAACACATGCATAATTAATTAAATTACAGAAAAACAAATAATTCAGAACCGTTTAAGCTAATTTTTTAAGGCCGACATTTTTTCACCTTTTTAACTGCAGAAATCCGATTAAATCACATTTTATATTAAGTTGAAAATTAGAATTATATTTTATGAGCAAATATCATTTGAATTCATTAAGCACAAAATTACACAAATTAAAATTTGCTTTCAAAGTAAAATCGAAAATTTAATAAAGCAATTAAATACTAAAAAACCTTCTTATACCAATCCCTCTAACCACCAAAAAGCACTTAAAGTTCAATTTGTAAAATTAAAAAAAAAATGTAATAAACATTTCTAAATATTTATTAATAACTTATTACAATGCCAACGCCGCATCATTGCCCTCCGCACATGCACACCCATTTTACCCACGGTTTTACAAATAAATTACCCGACGATTACTATTCGCTGATTCAATCGTTCGATCGCTCTCATTCGTTCATTCGCGCACATCAATCACATTTACTCATTGCTGCTTCAATGCTTTGCACTTCCGGTGTGCCATCGCCAACTGGCAAGTGTTTGTTGTTGTTTGTCATTTTTCATGCACAACGTCATCATCGCATATTCTACATTTGCTCATTTTGCTATTAAATAAATCAAATTCGACAATTTGCCACAACCCTCTGCATAGCGGCACATCAAAGACGAATGAGCTGAATGAGCGAATAGTTTGTTCAACTGTCAAATGGCGCATGGTGAGAGGTGTGCGTTGTGAATTTCACCTTGAAATGAGGCAAATGATGAGTAAAGAGAAAAATATATATTTTATACGTATATACAAATTATTATGATTTACGCATGGGAAAATAGGAAGTGTGAATATTTATTTGCTCAAGGAATTTCTTTGCGTTTTGGTAGGTATCAATCTTAGTGAATATTATACCATATATGTATATGAATGAAAGAGTAGAGCTTAATTTTTAGTTTATTCTGAGTGAGACTTTTCACAGCCGTTCACTATTGGCCCACTCTTCTCGGTAATAGGGACGGGATGCGAATTAAATATCGAGAGCTGTGTTCTAACTGGTTGAAAAAAAGATATTCATAGAGGAGAATATATGTATGTACCATATATTTGAGTGTAGCAGCAAAGCTTCTTGCTTCTATGGCAGAAACTATTTTTTCTTAACTTCAAAATAAATAGCCGTTTCGCTTGAATTTTTCATACCAAATAAGGTATTACCTTTCAAAAATTTATTTTAAAATCATTTTTAGACCACTTATCTTTTCAAATATTTTCCACCAGCAAAAATATCAAAAAAAAAAAAAAAATTACAAACGTTTAGTATGAATAATGCAACCATGTGCTTATAAAAAAATAAACAAAAAATACACATTTATATTTTCAACAGAAAAAGCACTTAAATTTTCAAGAATTGCATTTTGAAGCAAAAATATTGCAAACTGTCCATTTAGGTGTGCCAAAAACTAGTTTCAGTTTTTTTTCTTCTTAATTTATATTAAGTTTTGTTATAACAATATAAAAACGTATAAATTTATCATATATTAATGTATTTATGTTATATACTTGCATATTTCCCGCTACACACTCCAGCGATTGGCATTTTATTACCATGACAGCGCTCAGGTTGCACGCTGGTCAGGCAGCAGTTCAGGCCGGCAGCGTTGTTGGTGCTTCGCAACGCCAGCCAAGCGCTGGTTACTTTACTGAGCTAGATTTAGCCAACAAGCGAGCTACATACATATGTATAAGTGCATATAAAATCTGTAAATACATACTTACAATTCATATGAGTTATGGTCTCAAATGGAATAGTTACAAACTAGTTCCAATATATAAAATAGTGTGTGTCTTAGTAGTTCTACTACTCAGTCAACTGCATTTATTATGTATAAGCAACTGAAAATTATCAAATTGCGGACAGAAATAAACTAGTCTCAAACTAGTTCAAAATGGATTAAAAATATTACTACTTTAAAAAATACTTAAATTGAATTAATTATTTTTAGTAATAGTATTTTGAAAGTTCTAGTAACCAACTAGTATCTTATTTGAACAGTGTTGTTATTTCTCTGTCTGTTTTGTTTGTTTGAACATACATATTTATATATGTAACAAGGTACGCGTGCTCAACTCAGCGCCCATTCAACACTGGACGACCTTGCAATGAATCCATGATGATTTTTATATTACATATGTACATACCAACATACATACAAAAATACATATGAATGCCGGTCTATCCGGTCCGTTCAGGTCCGCAACAGCAAAAGGTATAAAGTACGCTTAGGAATATCTCTTTTCTCTTGCTGGTCGTTGGCAGATTGAACTCACTCAATTGCTCGGGTAACCAATATGTATATGTTGTATATATAGTATACGTACTGGTCGTACTAAAGCGCCCGCCATGTAGTCAGCGCTTACTGCAACCGGGTTGTTGTAACTGTAAGCTAGCATTACATTTAGTGTCTATTTTCCATTTATTTGAGACCGGCTGGTGCAAGACGTCGTCAGGCATCACTCAACAGAGCTTCAAAAGCGCTTGAAGCATTTAAACACCAGCAACCACCAACCGCTAGCCGTCAGCATAACAACACCATCTCGCCAGCGAGCCAGCCAGCTGTTTGTGGTGTTTCGCTTTTGGGTCATGTTTACGCTTCGCTAATGTTCTCATTTGTGTTTTGTTTTCATTTTTGCTGTTGCTTCTTGGAGCTTTTCATGTTACTTTTTTCTCGTTTTTTGTGTTATTGTACATCTTCTACTGCATCATCCATTGTACGCCTTCTGCTAGTTGATATATTAAATTTGCATTGCAGTTTGCAGGTTTCGTGCAATTACCTCGAAAATTATGTGTTTTTTCTTCAACTCAAGTGCATTAGTTTTATCATAGCTTTTGTTGTTATTGTTTTTATTTTATTTTTGGCATAATTTTAAAAGTAAAAGTTGTTTTGCTCATAAACGCAAAGCCATAGAACTACTTTTCTGTTGATGAATGGTATTGCAATGTGGAGTAGTAGGAGAGAAGATTAGAAACGAATTCACGGATCTACATCTGAAGTGTCTAAATTTGAAACATCAAAGCACTGATCAGCCAAAAGCTAAGAATAGAGACTTTTCATCCTACAAGGATGCTTAAAAGATACGCTACCCTTAGCTGCTTGTACAATAATCGAGCAGAATTCGGTGGGAAGCCAAGCTAGAGGCGAATTCTGGGGTTAAATATTAAAATTCATGCCGCCAGGGGTAAACGGTCTGGCTCTCAGTGACGAGAACTCCTCCAGTCGTATACTGCTGACTCGATTACTCTTCTCAGAATGCAGAAACGGGGGCAAATTAAGTGTCAAAAGCTAAAATTTAACAGTTTGAAGAAGGCTACTCTTCGGCTTGAGCTATAATCTCGATTTGAGCAGCTTAAACCAACTGAAAATGTAACTTGAAGAGAGCTTAGAACCTCTTAAAGTGTATCCGCCCACCATTACTACGCCACCCATTGGAAACTTTAGTTCATCAATAGCTGGTTGGAAATTTTTTGCTCTGGGCTCTAAATTAAAATTGCTGGACAAAGTTTGTAGAGCAGAAAAAACTTAAGATTTTTTTATATAAGTAGCGTTCAGGCGTGACCAACGCTTTTCAAAATAGAAAGAGTTAGTTTTTGGTTTACGAATCCGTCATCAAACGCACTTATTCTCACCTCCTCAAATGCTCAAACCATTCAGTACGTAAGAATGCTGAAGCTAATTCTACTTGACTAAGTAATAATTTCCGAGGAAGCAATGTTTGGAGCGCGCTGAGGGCTAGGCCTTGAATCCAACTCATCGTCATGTATACATAGAAAACGTTAGAAAAGTAGCTCTTTCTCCTATTGAGTGTCTCTTCCAAGGAATATCCGGTCATCAACGGCGAGCTATGTCTGGTCTTTTGGCATGTGTTTCCTTTTGCCACCTGCTATTGGGTCTACTGATGAAAGACCAAAAATCTTACCAGGTATTTTGCTGAGGAAAGGGGTTCATCTGATTCATAAGCAGCACTTACTGTAGTTAGGAGAACTCTCCTTCTTTCCATCTCCTTGACCGCACAGTTACTAGAACTGTCTAGTATGTTTCTGCAAATGTTTTGGCAGTTAAATTTTGTTACGATTTTCTGCGAATTTAAGGCAATTTTCATCATGCTCACCTTTGTTAAAAAAATGTCGGTGTCACAGAAAATCATAAGAAGATATAAGAAAATTTCTCAAACGGAAATCGAAAATTTTTTTAAAACACGACTAACTTGACGTTCTCCTTAAAAATTCTCGTTATTTTCTTCGTATATTGTCTATGTCCATGTGAGAAGATCTTTTTTAATTCAGGGATGACCCATGGCTGGGCCTCTTGTCACATGAGCAAGTTTCCGCGACCATTCCTTTTAGAAGGGCGAGTCTATATTTGTTCTAGTTTTAGTGAAAAGCTTTATATAATAGACATAGTTATCGACTGGGCGTACCGATGCTTAATTAGTAAGTGTGAGATATCAAGTAGTTTACTTATAAGGTTGCATGAGCTTATTCGAGGAAAAAATAGTCTGTTTTCAACATTTATTTTTTTTAATAAAGTATGTACTCAAACTTTTTACTGTCAAAAAGAAATTCTGAAAATTTTCATAGCTTCGCCAAAAAATGAAAAGGTGCGCCTGCGTTGACACTAGAGCTTATGACAAAATCAACCCTCCTGCGGGTTAGGGGTGCAAGAATTTACCCGCGGTAAGGCATGCCTGTCGTAAGAGGCGACTAAAATTCAATTGCAACTTGCCCCAAAAATTACTTTGAGGAATATTTTTGCAGTTACAACAAAAACAACAACAACAAAAACAACAACAACAACAACAACAACAATAACAATAACAACAATAACAACAACAACAACAACAACAACAACAACAACAACAACAACAACAACAACAACAACAACAACAACAACAACAAACACTGTAACTATAACTACAACTACAACAAAATCATCCGAAGTGAAAAAAAAATGTTTTTATGGGTTACTGCTCTTACTACAAATTAGAATTTGGACAAAGAAAATAAAAAAAATAAAATAAAATTGGATTTTTAGCAGACTTTTTTCAAAGAAAATATTAAAATTTTGGCAAAATTTCATCAAGAACTGACTATGAAAATACATTTTCGAGAAAATTGCTTTTAAACTTTAAGCCGCTGAGCCTTCGAATGCACACCTCAGGATATAGTCTCTGAAATTATTATTTCGATCGACTTGAAAATTTGGCATAATAATCTCGAGATGTTGTGGTAATTAATAAGACAATAAAAAAATAGATATTTTTTATGACGTTAAATACATGTAACCCTTTAATCTCGTTACTTTTTACACACTCTAAATCATCACTAAAACCGTTGTTGTTGTTTTATACAAATTACCTTTCAATTTCAATTGTATACAGTTTTTATAAAGAAAAAAATATTTTCGTTTTTTACAACAAATTGTCCTTCTGCACATTATGCTAATTTTGTTAATTAAACGTTTACGACTTTTGTTGTAGTCGTTTTTTTTTGGTATTTGCGTAATCAACCCAAGAGTTCTTCTGCTCTTTGCCACTGGCAATGCCACTGCTCGCTGTTGAGCTACTGTTCGTCTGCATATGTTTATATCTTAGTTATTGTTTGTTATTGCTGTTGTTGTAGTGATTATATTTAAACACTTTGGCATTGGTATTTGTTACTTATTATCTTCTGCTTCTTCTTCTTCGTTTTTCATCTACTGATTACTATTCAGTTCTTGTATAACAATTTTAACTGTTTATGAAAATGTTATTGTTGACTGAATTTGCATTCATCTTCCTCTTTGTTTTTCGCTTTTTATTGTTTATTGTTTATTTTTTTTTTTCGCTTTCGACGCGCTGACGTCTGAAAGCCGCTTGATTTATTGGTTAAATACAATTCTAGTGCGGCCTCAGTGCGCGTCGTCACTTATAATATACCATGTTGTTGTTGTTGTTGTTGTTGCTTCTGCCATTTGCTATTATTAACTACTACATTACCGTTGTTCTACTCGTGCTGCTATTCTTGTTGCTGTTGTTTCTGTTGCTGTTGTTGTTAGTGCCCTACTATTTGGCTGACAATTACCATTGTTGATCCGGGTGGCAAGTGTCGAGTGGCAAGTGGCAACTAAGAAGTAAAAAAGAAGAAGAAAAAAATGTTGGAGTAACAAAATATAGAAGAAGCTGCTGAGGTGCGCTCGAAACTGTGTCAAAGATGTTGCTAATTTAACTGTTATGTATTTCTTGTTCGCTTTTGTAGTTTTTTTTGTTTTTTTTAATTTTTCTTCGGTTTCTGGGTTTGTTTGTGATTTTTTTAATACTTTATTTTTTATTTGTTGTATCGCGTTTTTGAATAGTCTCTAAAATGGTATTTTGATCATTCTAATTTTCTACGAACAATTTCAATTTGTTTCAACTGATTGCGTTCAAGGTTCTGTTGGGAGTGCTAAACAAAGCCGTGAATAATTAAAGAAAGAAAAAAACAAAATGGAAAACTGAAATTTTATGCATACCCGTATGTAGTCGTAGATATGGTTATTTGAAGATATAAATTATTTATATATGTTTTTGAATTTTTTTTCCATTTCGATTCGATTTTTTAAATAAAAATATATACATTAAAACTTAATATCTTTTATATAAAAACTATAAAGGTCTTCGAAAAATTTAAAAGCAGTTTAAATAAAAGGCGGATATTGTTTTTTTTTATATTTAAACATTCGCTTTTCTCTCTTACCTATGTATTAATAAATATCTAAATGTAAATATATAAATATTCTTCTCCTTGGAAGTATTAAAATAATCCAAAATTAAATTAAATAAAATAAAAATGAAATAATATAAAAAATAAAATCAAATAACTTTTAATTAAATTAATTATTATATTAAAAAAAAAAAAAATTAAGTCAAATAAATAACTTAAAGAAATTTTAATTAAAACTATATTAAATTAAATTAAAATAAATTAAACTTAAAATAAAATTTAAAAAAAATACAAATTAATAATATAACATAAGATAAGATAAACTCAATAGAAAAATATAATTAAAAATGAGATAAAATGTAATAAAATAGTTTTAAATAAAATTAAAATAAAAAAATTAAATTTTATAAAATATAATAAATTACAATAATATTAGCTTAAATAAAATAAATTTAAACTAAAAAATAAAAATAAATAATGTAAAATAATATGAGATAAACGAAATAAAAAAATAAATAAAAATTATGATAAAATAAAATAAAATGAAACCGAGTAAATTTATATAAAACTAAGTTAAATTAAATCGACATGAGAGTCCCAACCACTACAGCGCTCTTAAGCTGAACCAACTGCAATAACGGAATCGTGCATAACTCTTTCCTCTGTGAAGTACCTGATAAGATCGGCATCCAGCAGCAAAGCCAAAGCAGTACGAAACCACATGTAATTTTACCAGAAAGGTCTGGATATTAATCGATACAAAAAGTCTCTACTCCCACTGAACAGAACATCTACGAGCTCAGCAGTCGACGTAATCACCAGACACTGTTTGATGGGGACACATGGTGGAATGGTGGAATACTTCTGTAATGACTTCTGCCGATGAGGAGTCAGTGAAGCATTACCTCTGCCACTGTCCCGCTCTAAGTGCAGTCCTACATCGTATCGTAGGAAGTTCCTACTTTAACTGCATTGAAGATGACACGAGTGTAAACAAACCAAGTTTTATCACCATCTAGAAAGGTGAGAGGAATCTCTTCTATAGAAACCCTCTAGGGACCACAATGGCGCAACAGTGTACTCGATGAAGGTACACCTGATTGAGCAATCTAATTATCTAACTAACTAAATTAAAATAATATAAAAAAAATTAAATTAATGAAATAAAATAAAATAATTGAAAAAAAAATAAATTAAATTAAATAAAAAAATAAACTAAAAAAAAATTAATGAAAAAAAAATTAAATAAGAAGAAAATTAAATTTAAAATAAGCAAATTAAATAAATATAAATAAAACCAAAATAAATAAAATAAATTTAAATAAACCAAAATGAAATGAAATAAAATAAAAAATTATAATTTATTTTAGAATAAATAAATTTAATTGATATAAACAAACCCAAATATAGAATAAAGACAAAATATATAAAATTAACTTAAATTAAAATAAAATAAACTAAAAATTTTATATAAAATAAGTAAAATGTTTTAAAATAAAATTAAATTGAAGAAACGAAATAAACTAAAAATGAAATAAAACAAAATTAAATTAAGTTAAATGAGAAGCAAAATATTTTATATTAAAATAAATTTAAAAAAATTGGAGAAAATAAACAGAAACAAAAAGAAAATACAATATGATAAAATAAAATTAAATAAAGTAATATATTTTTATATACTTAATAAAATTAAATAAAGTAATATATTTTTATATATTTCTTAACGAGAAATTCATATTTATATTTTGTAAATGTGGACTTGTTGATTTCGAAAATATTTAAAATTAAAAACATATAAGCCAATAACTTATAACTTTGAACATTATAGAAAGAATAACTTATTTTTTATTCTCATTTTGAGATTTAAGAAGCATTTTGTGAATTCAGTGAAGTTATTCTAGATAATTACGTTCAAATATTCTTTCAATTATATAACACATTACATCGTAAAAAAATATTAAATCGTAAACATTTATTTGCAATGGAAAGAAGATGAAAAAATGAAAATAAATACAAATAAATGCTTGTAATCCTTCTACTCTTCTCGTTTTTTTGTTTGGCACACTTCGTGTTAAATTATCAATTGTTCTTCATACTTTGTCTCAGAGAAGAGAAATAAAAATTTTAAGAACCAAAACAAAAATTAACATTTAACGGTTTCCGCACAAATTAACATATAATCTTTATTCGTTT
>JAWMAG010000001.1:3325000-3635000 GCA_037013455.1 Ceratitis rosa | reverse complement strand
ACGTGAAAACCGCAACACAGCTGCCAGTGACGTTTAAGTCAATAGAAAGAAACTTGTTGTTGTTGTGGTGGGATAACCACTTGTGCATTTACCGCACAGCACCGAATGGCTGTTGCATGTGTCGCAACGCACGGCGGCTTTTTCACAAAGCAACAAATTGGAATGTTGTGTGCAGTTATTATATTTTCTTTGTTTATTTTTTTTTGGTTTTTTTACAACACTAAATGGTACAAAATGTTTGAAAAAATAATTAAACAACAAAATATCAAGGAGTAGAATTGCCGAAATTTCGTTCTGAGATAAGTTGAATTCGGTGTAGCGCAAAATTTGCATATAACCGTTGATTGAGTGCCACCAGTGGCTGGAGGCGAGTTTACGACGGTGTTAATGATTAATGTGGCGTCGGCGTGCAAATGGCTAACTGACGTGCACTAACAATTTTTTTTTAAATTTTTTTTTTGGAAAATGTAAATAAATATGAAAAGCTGCTTATATGTACATATGTACGAATATATATGCACATACTCCAGCATATGTGATCATATTTCCTACCAAGTCAAAGGTTTGCACGTGCATTTGGACTTGCCACACGAAGTAAATGCAAAAAAAAGAGCAACAACAACAAAGCTCGCTTGCAAAATAGTGGCACGTTCTGCACTCTGTGGCACAGTGGGCGCGCTCAACTAATTTATTACATACATAAATTGTATTAATTACAAATGGCGCGTTGCGCACATTGCTCTGCTGCTATTGTCTTTGCTTTATATACCTAAATCTAAAATGGTAACACTTTTTATTTGAGTATTAACAGGTTGTCAAACATTTAATGCCGTGCGCATGCTGCCTGCCAATTAAACGAAAAATAAATGTCGGCAGGTTTTTGGGGGTGTCTGTAATCACTTTTTTTTCTTTCTTTCCGTTTTGAATATTGCTTTATGAGTCATGGTGAAGGGATATGCTAGCACGCCGCTGCACATATGGTTGTTTGCAGTGCCAAAATTTATTTCTAATAAATATCAGATAATTGCGGGCAGACATATTTGACGGCTAACATTGCAAGCGCATAAGTCATAATCTTTGGGGTGTCAAAAGTTAAGCGACCGACAGGGCGTATGAGTAATTTAGTGGTGAGAAGTAGGGAAAATAAGGGCAGACATAGATATGTATTCATGACAAATGTTGGAAAAATTTTTAGGAAGAATTAAAGAAATTTTGCTAAACAAAAAAATTAATTTTACACATAAAATATTGTTTAACACCAAAAATGGTTAGGCATAAGATTTCGCCAAACATAAAAAATGGTGGGACAGAAAATTTTGCTAAACATTGAAAAATGTTACACACATAATGTTGATTAAAACAAAAACTAGCCAGACATAAAATATGGCTTAACATAAAAAATGTTTAGACATACCATACAAATTGATGTAAAAACTATTGTGTTAAACATAAAAAGGGATATACATAAATACATTTTTGATAAACACAAAAACGGTTAGACAAAAAATATTCCTAGATATATCATACATATTGATATTAAATCCATGTCATTGCGAAATTGTTTTAAACAAAGGAATATATATATGTATATTTTTATATATACTATATACACATTTGATAAAAACAAAAAATAAATTGCAAAAGTTCTTGCTACACATGTAAAATTGTGAGATATACTAATTTTCTCTAGCTCTAAAATTTGCTAAACATAAAATTGAATTATGCATATTTGATACCATTTAAAACCGAGGTCGTATTAAATAACATACATACATATATAATATACTAAACACAAAACAAATGGTAAGACCTGAATTTCGGCGAAACATAGCAATAATTGTGTTAAATAAGTTTTTAAAAAGTGGTTAAACATAAAATTTCGCTAAACATATAAAATGTTTAGACAAATTTTTTGTAAGAAATCAATAATAAAGTAAAGGAATAAAATAATGCTGGACATAAATTTTGCTTAACGCAAAAATGGCACGACATAAAATTTCGCTAACCATAAAATTTGTTTAGACAAATTTTTTGTACGAATTCAATAATGAAGTAAAGAAATAAAATAAATTGCTGGACATAAAATTTGCTAAACGTAAAAAATGGCACGACATAATTTTTGGTTCCAAAGCAATTTTAGCATAAAATCTGAAGAAATTAAAAATTAAAATGTTTTAAGAAAAAAATTTAAACTTATAGAAATTATTATATTTTCAACTCATTCACAAACTGTGCTACATATCTATGTATGTAAATACGAGTCAGACTGTACATTAAATCTTATTAATATTGAAATAATGGACAAATTTCCAAACTATTAAAACTATTTCAATTTTTATTTATTTATTTTTTTGTCTTATATCTTCCATTCTCGCTGACTCATTAAAGATATTATAAAGTCTTATTTTTGTACTTTTCCGAAGAAAATGAGTTACTTTTTGGACAGTTGAATATTTAATCATTTAAATTTCTTTTTATATATTTACAGCATTGGTTTATGCGGTTTTGACAATCCCATGCGCGATCAAAAGACCGAAGAATATAAACGGCATATTGGACAGGTGAGTGGAATGTTCGAAAATCGAATATAAACAAAGATAAAGAGTAACTTTATCATATCTTTGCAATTTATGTATACAAATATTTTTCTATATTTTTTTTTAATTTTAAATATTATTTTTATATACTATTTTTGTGTGTTTTTTTAATATTTTCTCTTCATATTGTATTTTTATTAACTAAAAAAAAGATATTAATAATATTTTCTATCTTAAATTCAAAATGAAATATTTTTATGCATTTGTTAAAATATTTTCTTTTATTTTAATATTTCTTCCTTGACATTTTTATCGGTCATTACAAATTCCGTGTTATCATCTTTAAAGGCGGCTGTCCATAGATTTTAATTTTATAAATCTGACATAATTTCTTTATTATTAAATTGCTTACAAAATACACAAATCTGTAATTTTCGAAGTGTCAAAACGACAAATTTCATATTACACCTTAGACAAATTATAATATTTCTTCTCTGTACCGCTACCTAGTCATATAAGCAATGTAAACAAAATCCAATCAACAAACGAGTAACGAGCACTCAATCTTTAGGTCAAAGCAGTTGACAGAAATTAATGAGCGCAATTGTGCTACCACAAAAGAACATTAATCAAAGGGTGGTTAGAGAATAAATAATAAATAGATAAATATGTAAAGATATCACGCATACTCAAATAATAAGAATAAGAATAAGAATAGAAATAAGAAAATATTGGGAATAATAGAAATTCATTCAAGTGCGATTAATCGATTACAATTTGACCGCAAATATTTATTTGCAAAAAACAAGTTATATCCATTAAGACAAATCTTTTCATTTTTATCTACACAAAGCTCGGGCTCTACTTGACCTGATAATAATTACATTATGCACGCCCACAATAATTTAAAGCGAATGAGCAAGAATTGTAAATAATAGTTTCTTAGATTGCCCATCGGCTAAATGAATTTCGGTAATTTCGGATTTATTTACAAATCTTTCTTAAAAATGTATTACTGAACAAAATGGTATATATAAATTACCGCACCATTGTTGCCGACATGGCCTGCGGTTGCGCTAATAATTGTAAGCCGTTAAATGGTGCGTGCGTTTTGAATCAATTTTAATGCGGTAATTGTGAACTGAAACTATTGCAGAGTTTATGTTGATGGTGATTTTTATACAAAAAAATAAAAAAATAAAGAAATTCTAGAAATATTTTGTGTTATTAACCGAAAATTTGGAGAAATTTGCCTATTTTTTAATAAAAATAAACGTTAGAAAGCAAAAAATGCTATTTAATCGAAGACAACTTCATGTGAACAACTAAGAAATTCTTTATTTTATATTTATTAACAAGAGTACCATATTTACATTACTAGTCTATTTTTTATATTACAAATTTATAAAAGTACATAACATGCATACACAGAGCCATACTTACAAAATTAAATTAAATTAAATGTAGTTAATCATAACATTTTTTTTTATTTATATTAATCTTCACCTTATCATTTTCATTAATTTGTATTTTTAAATTCATATAAATTCATTTTACCCATCTATAGGGTGTTAAAATCAAAATGGACGATGCTGGTAACATACTTGTTCGTCGCTATGCCAAAAGTAACGTTTACATCAAGAGTACAGCGAGTGCTCCCAACGAGGAGACGTCAATTGGTGCCGATATACTCAAATTGCCAAATCAAGCCTTGGAAAGTGAAAAAATAGTCAAAGTAAGTAAAATAGAAAGATTTTTCTATAAAATATATAGAAAATATTTTAAAATTAAATAACAAAAATCTCTAAGTAAAAGTCAGCAGTTGTTCAATGAAGCATACAAAGCAAACGGGTCTCTAAAATAAGCAATGTTAAGTGTTACATCGAAGAATAACATTTTGTGTAGCAGAACTGTTGGCTCGTGTTAGTGTTAGCGGAAAAATTAACATGTCGTCTAACAGCACTGTTGATTTCATATTACGTAATTGCAGCTGCTTTTTAAATATTTTATAATAATTTTATTGTAGAAATAAGCATATGAAATTATTAAAGTACTATTTTTTTAAATTTCCTTTCTTATATCTATCTTATTTTTCAGTTATTCGATATGAAGAAATTTCAATCAAATGTTAATCGTGAACTTCGTCGTGCTTATCCCGATCGTCGACGACTCGAGACACAATGCCTCTCTGTTGTGGCTTTTGTCAAATCGGAGAATGATATATTGGAATGTCCCATTTGGGTGCTTATTGTAAATGTAGTCGCAATGGATATGTTAAAGAGCAAATTGCCGCCAGGTGAGTTTTATGAGTAAATAAAATAAATTGAAATAAAATAAAATAAAATAAAATAAAATAAAATAAAATAAAATAAAATAAAATAAAATAAAATAAAATAAAATAAAATAAAATAAAATAAAATAAAATAAAATAAAATAAAATAAAATAAAATAAAATAAAATAAAATAAAATAAAATAAAATAAAATAAAATATAATAAAATATAATAAAATAAAATAAAATAAAATAAAATAAAATAAAATAAAATAAAATAAAATAAAATAAAATAAAATAAAATAAAATAAAATAAAATAAAATAAAATAAAATAAAATAAAATAAAATAAAATAAAATAAAATAAAATAAAATAAAATAAAATAAAATAAAATAAAATAAAATAAAATAAAATAAAATAAAATAAATTAAAATAAAATAAACTAAAATAAAATAAAATAAAATAAAATAAAATAAAATAAAATAAAATAACATAAAATAAAATAAAACAAAATAAAATAAAATAAAATAAAATAAAATAAAATAAAATAAAATAAAATAAAATAAAATAAAAATAAAATAAAATAAAATAAAATAAAATAAAATAAAATAAAATAAAATAAAATAAAATAAAGTAAAAAGAAAAAAAATAAAAAGAAAAAAAAATAAAATAAATTGAAACAAAATAAAATAAAAAGAAAAAATAAAATAAATTGAAACAAAATAAAATAAAAAGAAAAAATAAAATAAAATAAAGTAAAATAAAATAAAATAAAATAAAATAAAATAAGAAATAAATAAGATAATATGAAGAAAAATAAAACAAAGTTAAATAAAAAAACGGAATAACATTAATCAAAGAATAAAAATATGTACAAAAATAATATAAAATGAAAAATTTTAAAAATATTTAACTAAAATAACACATACGAAAAATAAAATGAAATGAAATAAAAAAATATATGAAACAAAATAAAAAAAAAAATAAAAAAATTAAACTAAAATAACACACAAGAATAATAAAATGAATGAAATAAAAAAATATAGTAAAATTAGTAAAATAAAATAAAATATAATATAATATAATAAAATAAAATGGAATGAAACACAACAAAATGGAATAAAAGAAGAGAAAGTATAATAAAATAATGTTAATAAATAAAATGAAACAAAACAATTATTAATTAACCAAAATAAATGAAAGAAATTAAATTAAATAGATTAATCATACTAAAAAATTTAAAAAATAACTAAATAAAATTCAAAAATATAAGATACAAGTAATTATAATTAAATTAAAAAATAAAAATAAATAAAGAAATAAAAAATTATATACAATTGAAAAATTAAACTTATAAAATTATTAAAGAAAATTAATATAATACAAGGTATAACAAAAATTATTAAAATAAATTAAATTTAATATATTTATCATATTAAAACTAATTAAAAAATAAGTAAACAGAATTTAGTTAAACAAAATAACATACAAGTATTTAATATTAAATTTAATTAAATTAAATAATTAAATTAAAATTAAATATTACATTATTTAAAAATAAAATTAATATCAAACAAATTAAAACAATATAAATTAATATAAATTTAATAGTAAACTAAAAAATCTTGTGTCTGAGCGCTAATAAATAGCATAAACATAACTTTGAAATTCACATATGTAGGTATATTCACTTGCATTTTTCCAAACAGCCAATTGACTATGAACTTATTACCGTCCAGTTATGCAGCTTATTAAGCTAAGCATTCATTTGTGGAGCTACGAGTACAAAATGTTAGTAATTTATTAGGTTGGGCGCTGCTTTGGCATCTAAGCGTATTGTATTTATTTTTGTTTTTCTTGCTAGACATACTCGACAGAGGTTGAAAGTGCATGCATGGGATCTCATGCATCCGCACGAAGATCTCATTTTTGCGGAGCCACAAAGCGAGAAAAAAATCGAAAATGTATTAATATTTATATGCACACAAATGTATACACACATACATACATAGGTACATACGAGTATGTATGTGCATACCTTTTTTATGCAACTTGTTATGCATAGCATTTTCTATTTTTAATATTTTTTTTCTTTTATTCTTTTGGCGTTTCACTCCCCATTTGCTCGACAAGCAGTTCAAGGTTGAAAGCCCGCCATCAGCAGCAACGCCACATACAACTGCTGCGCTGCGTTTATTGTTGTTGCAAGCAATTGTTGCTATTGGCCTTTCGCTTTTGCGCTGAAAAATTCATATATGTTCAGACATATATTGTGTGTGTGTGTGTATGTGTGTTACATGAAAAAATGTATAAGTAAATTTTGCGGTAAATTTCAAATGCCAACAGGCAGCATTTTCATTTCGCTTTTAAAATGTCAAAGTGTCAGATTTTGCCCACTGTCCCAGCCGAGATAAAGGGCGGCAATAAAAATATGTATATCGTACGCATGCGCAGCGAACCACACGCACTTTAGCCGTGCAACGGCAGCGGCTATTGTCTCAGGGCGTTTGTCTCATAAATCAAAAGTGTACTCATATATGCAGCTGTGTGTGTGTGTGTGTGTGCATTTGTGTTGCAACAATATGTACGTAGAGAACGCATGTCAACGCATTTTTGCGAATAGACAATGAAATAAAAAATGAAACAATAACAATGATAGTCAAATAGCAGCCGAGTGGAAATTTGCATATTTTCATAGTACAAAAACAACAACAAACATTTCAAAATTGCACTTATACCAACAATTGGCAGCAATAAATGATTTATGCAGCCCAAAAGGCAGTTAACATTATGAATTTCGCATGCTTTCATAATTTATTTCATCTCTTCTTTGAGTTTATTTAACCTTTCTGCACTCCTTTCTTTTTGCAACTCTTTCAGTACAACGCCCAATAGTGGATATTAAGAATCGCCCTCGCATACCCATACCCGATGAGGATCCTTATAGTGTCGCTGGCAATGGTAGCGGTGGCAGTTCGGGCAGCTCTGGTTTTGGTGCTGGCAGCAGTTCGGGTCATCATTCGCAGCAGCAACAACAACAACAACAACAAGGTGCCATCGTTGGCGGTGGCGGTGGCGGCATGGGCGTTGGCATACACGGCATGAATGGCGGTAGTATGAATGGTGGTGGAACAGCTGTCGCTGGTCATGTGGCAGCCACGCGTGAGCAATTGTTGTTGCAGACACAACAATTGGCACATAAGCGCAGTGAAAAGCCACCGAAATTGCCGCCACGCGATAATATTTATTCGCATGATGTTATACCGAAGGTGAGTACACTATATATGTACATATGTATGGATTGGAATTATACAATAACATAGCAGAAGATTTCTTTTTTTAGAGCGTTTATTATTTATTAATTCTTATTTCTCTTATAAAATTCAGCGTCGTAACGTTGTGAAGTGTAGCCAGTTGGTGCTTAAGAGATTTAGCAATTTTTTATATATAGTATATTTTGCGGATTTTGACTCTTAAAAATAGTCTGCATACTTTTAGGCGCCTCTTGTTCTCCCATTAGATGCACACAAAAAATTTGTGAAACTTACTTTAGTATAATATCTAGGCCTCTTATAATTTCTAATAGTTAAAAATAATAAAAAAATATATATTTGCACCTTAAAGACCATAACGAAAGAAAACGAGGTTGTTTAATACCTTTGTTTTATAAAAATAGACCAGCTTTTCAAAAACGTTGCCTACATTTAGGAGTAGAGCTTATTTTTGATGATTACTTGATGCAAATTATGGTCAATAGTAAGTTGATAGCTGTGATTAGAAATTAACTATAATAGAACTTCTCCGGAAATGGTCAGGATTTGGTCCTTATAGTTGATTCAAACTACTTCAAATCGTTCCTCATTCGTTTCGAAGGAGTTTTTGTACTTTTACTGATCACAAAATCTGGTATAGCAGATATCTTTAAAAGAGCTGTGGATATGTAATGATGCCTGTCGAAGTGTAAGGAACCACTCATTTGGGCCAGAATATCAGAATAAGCGCATTAATATCCAGCCGAATATTGATGCACTGTTGTTAGAGCTGTATTCATGCGTTCATGCGTTTTGGTGGCCTCAATAAAACTACAGAGGATCGGCGTGATTTTTGTGGACAACTAGTAGGTCGAGATTTGGTACCTGAAGGATTCCTAGTGTTCTATGACGAGTTTGTCAGAGAGCTGGGCACACAGTGAAAATGGAAAATTCTTTCTTTATACTCTTCCTATTTGCAGATGCGATAAAGGTTGTTATATCTTAAAGGTGGGAGTTAATTTCCAGCTGTTGATCCCTCTTCCAATTAATTCCTAATGAGGAGGTGTTAATTCCATCTCGGATTAATCAAGAGAGATTTCCGACTTGGTCATCTCGTGAGCTTTTTTGTTGCCAAAAATTGCCCTAGAGCCCGGATGGTAGTCCATGGAGATATCAGGTGAGCTGCCAGCGAGCTCAAAGTCTCTTTACAATTGTTTACCACGCTGGAAGTTATTATTGGAGACGATGAGGGCAGCAATGCCGCCTGGCTGTTCGTGCATATGGTTACTTTCTGTATTCTTCCATAGTTATTCAATAAAGCTCCACAGGTCTTTCCTGTACTTAGTAGATAGCTAGAAGAGAGAAAGGGAGAGAGGGAGAGAACGAGAGGGAGATAGAGGGTGAAAAAGCGAGAGCGAGAGAGGGAAAGAGAAAGAGAGCGAGCGAGAGAAAGAGAGAAAGGGAGAGAGAAAGAGAGAGAGAGAAAGGGAGAGAGAAAGAGAGAGAGAAAGAGATAGAGAGAGATCAAGATCCTTCGTATATCCGCCTACCCACATTCCGCAGTTGATTTAGGATCCGTCGGTGTAGATTGAGATGGGATCCTTCTCTTCTACTAGACCTTTTTCAGTCCATGTCTAGTGGGTGTCCTCACCGGGAATCAACTATTGGTCTCCCATCTTTGGAGAGACATCAGTCGGAATTTACTTAATAGACGCTCTAATGCCTGCGCGGACTGATCTCAGCGATCCCTTTAATTTCCAGATATTATCTTGATTTTTTAAATAAAAGCCGCAAAATTTGAGCTCCATATGTAAATACTGGTATAATAACGGCTGCATACATCCACTATCCACACTGTCTTTACATTTTGCTTGGAAATGAGCAGAACTACAGTTAATTTTTACTGTTTGCAAGACAACAAGATCTTACAATGACACACTTAGCTATCTCGAGTTAACTAGCTTAGCAATAACCGAGTGGTTGGCATTGTCATTCGGAAGGTCAGTGTTCGATTAACATCCAAAAATATACCGTTCGGGGGAGGCCTAGTGCAACCTGTAAGTCCCTCCACTTGCTAGAAAAACATCAAGACCCTCATCGCTTCAGCGGTTACAAAGCCCCTATTTTGTATAAATATATATGTAAAAATCAAAAAATTCCTACATTTCAACGAATCACTGAAACGTTTCACTTCGTAGAAGAAGAAGGGCAGTGCATAACGATTAACTGGCTAATAAGAAACTCTTAAATAGCAACAATAACAAAGTGAGTTCGTTTTAATACACTTTGCAACGCCAACTTAATAAAATGGTCAATGCATTAGTTTCCAAATGCAAAACTCGTTCTTCATTGCAATGCGAGTTGTACCTATACGAGTGTATGTATGTATGTATGTATGTACATGCCATCAAGTATATAACTAAATTTATGTGCATATATAATTATTACATATTTACATACATAACACACATACTCTTACACTCATACTAATATACCTGTAAGTAAGCACTGTTGCGTTGGCAGCACTCGTGTGAGTATGTCAAAATAACTGCACTTATCATTGGAATATCGCGTGTAATTAATATGCGAAGAATGTTGTATTTATTGCCAATGCGCACCCAAACACTCATACACACACAAATATATACACACATATATATGGTATATGCTCGTAAGGCCAAAAGCACAAGGTAACATATTTGGTGCATACGAAAAGCGTTGTATGGGAGTACTTCACTTGTGTTATAGGTATAAATTACATATATATATAAATATATATATATATATGCCAAGCAGCAGCAATACCAGCTATGGTATTCAAATTAATAATTGATAACTGCATTTGAGATTCACCTATTAACATACTCCAGTTGTGTAATCATTGGTTAGGAGACTATGCAAACTCAAATATAATATATATATGTATATACATACATATGATATAAATATTTACGAGTATATAAAGTTAAATGCATGAGAATTTCGAGTTGCAAAATCGCTGTAAGAAATAAAATTAATTTTTTATTTTATTTTAAAAAATTTTTCTTAAGCAAAAGAACTGTCCCACGGAAAACGAGATTACATATTCTGTTTGCATAATATTTAAGTGGGTACACAAATAAAAAAGGCTTCAAACAATTCACTGCTTATGCATATATATCACTTGGTTCACCAAAAGTTAAGCCGAAAGTCACAGTCTGTCTGTTTTATCTGTCGGGAAAAGTAGCTTCGAACAAAGAGCATCAGTCACAAACCGATTTTATTTAATTTCAATAATAAAGTAATTAAACTCAAATTTTTAAATTTATTTTCATTTAAGCTCAAGAGGGCTAAATTTTAATGTTATGAGTAATTTATTCGAAAATTGTCTCATACACCAAAAATAACATGGTAAAAACACCATAGTGTTTGTACCACAATATTTAAACTGTAGTAAACAAATTATAATATAAAACTATGGTATAAAACTATAGTATACAAATCATAGTACATGTAACATGGTATATAAACTGTATTTTACAAATCATAATACACAAAATATAAAGGGTTCCCAATAAGTGGTGGTCCGGTAGATGTCACCTTTGAAGCTGTAATTTTTTGTTATTTGACAAGTGAATCTATGCCAGTAATAAAATACTTGCTTCAACAACGTATTGAAATTATTAAAATTCACTACAAAAATGGTGAAGCGTAGAAGAAACGGTTCGTAAAACTAAAATATTTTTCGGTCATTGTGAAGCACCTTGTCCGACCACAATTTAGAAATTGATGGAAAAAAAGGGAGATGTTGGGGAAAAGTTAGTGATGTGAAGAATAAAGTTGTTGAAGAAAACCCAGATTTGCCCATTGTGCTTTCCACAAATGTCATTACACCATCTTAAGGCTTATAAAGTTCAGTAAACACAAGAGCTCAAGCCGTCCGATCACCAACAAATTCATGAAAATTATGCGAAATTTCATCGAAAAATCATCTTTACTGATGAGGTTCATTTTCACCTAAATGGCTAACTGTTACATCTGTAACTGTTTGGGGCGCTTTATGGTACATCGGAGTTATTGGAACTTACTTTTTCGAAAATGAAGCTGGAAGCGCTATCGAGAGATGATTAATGATTTTTTTATGGCTGGAATTGGATGGTATAGATCAAATCATAATACTTAAGCCATAGTAAAGAGCCTAAGTATAAAAAGCAGAGATATAATCTTACTACATGTTTCATAGTATAAGTACCGTAGTATCATAATTTGCAATTTATTGCAGACAAAGCATATACGAGTATACATATTATACATATCATAGTATGCATACCATAGAGTAACAAATCAATATAGTATTTATACCATAGTATATAAATCTTTGAATACAAATTACATCAGGCTAATCAGGATGTTGATACTAACCTCAGTAAGAAACTCAGAAAAAAAATTGTGGAACTGCCGCCGCGATATATTTTTTTACTTTGTGCTATAGGGACTGTGAGAAGTGCAGATGGAGGCAGAGGTTGGTTGGTTGGTTGGTTGAAGTGGCTGCCGGGCATCGGTTCACTTCGGACCCAAGCAGGCCCATTGCGATACCACTGAAGATCCCAAAGAGCCCCACCCGCTAATCGAACCAGTACGTGAAGTTTGCAAGACGGAGCAGTTGCCGCATCTTAGCCACCGCTACCTCACTCAGGTCTGCAAAGGTTATCGCCCCTAGAGACTTCAGTCTACGCCTCCAAAGTGCGGGGCATTCGCAAAAGAAGTTCTTTAAAGTTTACGGTGTTTCTTTTTGTCTGTAATTTCTGCAGAAATTATTAGCTGGCATGCTCAATCTCTCTGCGTGCCTGCCGAATAAGATTAGTGCTGTAAGAAGACCTATAACTGTGGGCATATCCTTCCTTTTCAACTCGATAAAGTCACGTGACTTTCTATTGTTCAATTCTGGGCATATTGCCCTGGCCACATTACATGTGTTGAGGCCTCTCCATCTAAAGTTAGCATCTGAATGAAACTCTTTCATTATGGCGAAAGTGGAAGGGAAGTACTTGTACCTATTACCTGGTATGTTACTTTGACCCGAGACCCATACCAGGTTCAGCGAGAAAAACTAAAAAAACACTACAGTGATCCGGTAAGCGGAAAGGATTTACAGATACCAAGTTCCTTTGAGTAAACCCTGCCACCGATCCTGTTGTCTAGTTTTGAACCATCCGTATAAAAATGAATCGAGTCGGCGCTTGCTGGTTTTATCTTGTCACAAAGGTTTCTATCCGGGATAACTACCTTGAAGTCTGTCATGAAGTCAATGAATTTATAGTAAATCTAGCGATTTCTTTAGTTATTTGAATTATTTAAGTAAATAATTGAAAATTACTTTTAAATAATAGTATTAACAGTAATAGTTATTTTTAATCACACTAACTAAGTTTTCTTTACTCGATCTCATTTTAGCCTGATTACGACGATATCGAGGTGGATACTAGAATCAAATTGGCACGCGGTAAATCTGATAAAGGCAAAGACAACAAAAAATATGGTAAGAGCTGTCTATATAACTTAAATCTTGAAGCTAAGGAAGGCTACCTTCACTTAAAGAAAAATCAATTCGAAAAATTCTAAATATCAAATATTTATTTCAACTACAATTTACCTTCTTCCAGACGATCCCTACTATTGCGGTTTACGTGCGCGCGTACCGAATTTCGTGAAAACCTCCAAGTCCAGTAAGGAGCACAAGGAGCACGCCACCAACGGCAGCACTGTCAATGGCAACGTCAGCAACACGAATGGCAACTCGAACGGCAACCACATGAACACGCTCAGCCAGAAGAAGACTTCGATGATACACATGTCGATGACAGCGCCGAATTTGCACGCCATGCATGTGGCGCCACCACAGCCACCACCACACATGCATCCACATCACATTCAACAGCAGCAGCTGATGGCCGCCGCTGCAGCACACGCGGTGCATCATCATCATCCAGCAGCGAATGCGGCTGCTGCACATCATCAACACCACATGGCACAGCATCCGATGTGGCAGGCGCGCAGCTTCGAGAGCGGCATAGGTATTTATGATTGTAGTGGTAGTAGTAAACAGCAGCAGCAACAACAACAGCTACAGCTACAGCAACAGCAACAGCAACAGCAGCAGTTGGACCATTACAACAATAATAAGAACAAAAACAAGAACAAGCACAGAAATCCGAACAGCAATAACAAGAACAACAACAGTCAGCAAATGCAATTAGCACAACAATTCACAAACGTACAAGTACAAGCACAGTCACAATCACAGTTACAAGCACAATTACTACAACAACAACAACAACAACAAATGCACAATGCACTGCCACCGCTGTTGTCTGCCGCGACGCCACAGCGCATAATTGCGGCGGACACGGCATATGGCATGGACGGACATGAACACATTTTTAATAGTAACAACAACAACAACAACAATAGCAATAACATTGACATGCAATTTAACATACAGCAACAACAGCGACAGCGTCAATTTCAAAATTTCGATCAAGCGCGCCAACGCCACCACCACCACCATCACCATCAACAGCATGACGACGCGCCACGTCACAATCATCGTCATCACAGCCGCAATTGTGCGCGTCGCCAATTAGCGCCCCATATGCGCGACAATTACGCGCCACCTTTCACCGACGACAAATATCACGGACTCACGGACTCAGACTATCCCGACCATGACTTAGTTTACGGTGACACACAGGCGCCGCTGCCAACCGCGAATGTGCGTTCAAGTCGCTCACGCTTCCGCCGCATTAGCCGCGAATTACAGCAAGCGCTTTCTCCGCACCGTCTGCGTACAAGTCGTACGCGCCGCGATATTGGTAGCTCAGTGGGCAGCAATTGCAATTGCGTTAGCTGTTACACCCTAGCGCCGCTCTTCGGGGAAGCGCAGCCAGCGCGCCCACCGCGTAGTCTCAGTCAACAGCAGTTGCGTTTGCATCAGCAGTTGAGTGGCAGCTTGGCCGATATACCGCCGCCGCCACCGCCACCACCATTGCCGCCACTGGCTGCAGCGCCAAGGCGCTCCTCGAATGGCGGTGAGGGTGGCGCAGATGTAGAACTTGTAAATGGTGATAGGCGCTTGCTCCCTGAATTGAAGCGCGCCAACACATATGGTCAAGTAGGCCGCAACCTGATTAAGTGGTGTAGTGAGAGCGACTTATCACTGCTTAATCAGCGGCACAACCGCTACCTACCGCCTAGCGAAACTTGTACTTATGACGAAGGTTTTGGCGAGACGGATGTAATAGAAGAGGACATATATGATGTTGGCGGCGCGCGCCGCGCAAACTGTCTTTACACACTGGAAGATGAAGATGCACTGAGTTGCGCAAATGACTTAGACTTTGAGAACCTTGACCATACGCGACAATATAATGAGCATCGGCAGCAGGCGCACCATACCGAAGACAATAAAAACTACATAAAGAAAGGCTACAATGAGTACGCCATGAAAACGCGTCGCCTTGCTAACCGATCATACGACAACGACGATACGAACTGGGACACCACACATGCGGACCGCCACACAAATCGAGCGAGTCCATTGCAAACACCATCGCCGCCGCGATTGCCGCGCGACAGCAACGGTGTCGTAGACAGCCAACCTCAGCGCGGTGGACGTCTAAGCGCCGATGACAGAGGCAGCTTTGTACACTCACCAGCGTTGTTGCGTCAAAAATCGCTCTCCATCGAAAGCTTCTTCGAGCAGCCGAATGAAGAAGGTTCACTGTATATGTATGGTGGTCGCAAGCGCATAGTAAAATCGCCCTCCACAACAAATCTCTATGATCGCTTACGCGGTAAGAAATTAAATAGCGTCGCGCCGCTAACCACGGCGGATATGCGGCGCGCGAACGCAGTAAATGAGAGCAAAAAAAGCGATCAAATAGCGCGCTTAGCTAGCTTACGCGAAAATGAACTCTTACACTTTCAACGCCATAAATTGGGCTTGCAGTTGGTAAATAAAAATAGGGTAGACGCCGCGGCGCCCGAAGAAAAGCCAATATTGCCGCCGCCTTGTTGGCGCGGCAAAAAAAATAGTAATTGCAGTATAGATTTGAGCATTAACGATGATAAGACGACAGCGGTTAGTACAAAACCAACAGCAATAACAACAACAAACACAAATAGCGCGGCGCCTACAACCACAACAGCGACAAAACAACTAAGCGGCAGCGTAGTGGCTGCTGCAACGGCGGCGTTCGAAATGAAAGCGCACAATCAGAAGCGTCAGCAGCAATATGAAATGAAGAAGCAACAAGCGGAATTGAAACAAGTGCGAAAACAACAGCAAAGGCAACAACAACACTTGAATAACTGTAAGCGAGGGGCAAAAGACACAACGCAGGCGCCATACGAGAATAAGCATTTTATGTTGAATAATAGTAAACGCGACCAAAATAACAATAATGTTGTGAAGAATACAAATGAAAATTCAAAGGCACAACAACAAAAGCCGAATAGCGCAAGCTACCAACAACAGCCGCAGGTGCGTCTCAGTCGACCGGCGAGTCGTGTGGATGTAAGCGATATGGAATCGATTTATGGCTACTTGAAACCACGAAAGCCGCGTAGTCTGAGCCTAAAGAAAATACAAATACTCGATTACTAAGGATCGCGTTCTGGCGCTCGGCATAATCAACAATACTTGTTCATTCTGACAACAGCACGGAACTGCGACCGAACCGCTCAACAACCAACCGATCAAACAGGCAACGGATTAAATAACCAACCGTGAATCACCTACAAAACTGTTTCAAATCAGTGAACTGACATTTTACCAATAGGTTTGACTTCCTTTAATGCGCCATTCGTTGTTTTTCCATTTAATTTTAGGGTTATGGTGTAGCGATTTTTTTTTTGGGTTTTGGTAGCGTTTGAACTGATGAAATATCATGATGAAATACCATTCCTTTCTTTTGGTCTTTTGGTCATCGAACTTTCTTGTGTATCCAGCCTTTCTCATGTGGTAGCAACCGAAATAGTGCTAGCATGATGGTCAGACTGGACGAGAGTTTGTAAAAATAATGTAGAACAGTTGCTAGTTTCTAAATACAGCCTTTTTGAAAATCGTAAATTTTTTTCTCTTATTTAAAGAATAACTTGAGAATTATTTTTACTTATATAAAATAAAGATTAACTAAATTTTCTTCGCAGAATTAAAATTGTATATACATTTTCCCTGTAAATATAATTAAATAGAACAAATATAAATAATATTACTTTCTTTTAGCATAAGTGTATAAAGCTAAATTCTTTTGAGTTTATGTATGCGGTGTAAAAAAGTAAAAAAAATAAAATTATATTATTTGGCGTACCTGGACTGGGACCGGAACAAAGACACATGTAGCTAGACAACCTATTACAAAGCAACAAATACTAAAAGCAGTACAATTATGCTTGTACACACATACACACAAACATAACCAATTACAATACATACATACAAGCAATAACTGTTGTTGTTTCCAATGAAATTTTTATAAGAAAAAATTATTTTTAATTTTTTACGAAATTTTCTATTTTTTATATATAATGTTTTTAATTCCTGTTTTTGGTTTATTAATTAATTTTTGTTTTTTATTATATTTTTCTTAATTTTTATTCTAATTTCCTTATTTTTGTTTGTTTTTAATATTTTTTATTTTTTGATTTTTAATTCAAAATTTTTTATTTTTATCTTTTTTAATTTTTTATCATTAATATTTTAATTTAACTTGTTTTAATATTTTTTTAACTTTTTCTTTCTCTTTTTTGGTTTTAATCTTTTTTAATTTTATTTATTTCTAATATCTTTTATTTTTTGTTTTTTAAGTTTTCTATTTTTTTTTTTTTATTTATTTTAAATTTTTTTACTTCTAATATTTGAATTAAATTTTTTTTTTAACTTTCTTATTTTAATCTTTTTGGTTTTAATCTCTTTTATTTTTGTTTTTTTTAATATTTTTTAATTTTTTGTTTCTTTTTAATTTTTTATATAATTTATATTTTATTTCTAATTTTTAATATTTTAATTTATTTTTTTTTTATATTCTTTTTAACTTTTTTATATTAGTTTTTTTGTTCTATTTTTGTTTGTTTCAAATATTTTTCTTTTTGCTTTTAAATTTTACACTTTTTTTGAATATTTATTATTTTTAATATTTTTTATATAATTTATAGATTTTTAATTTTATTTTACTTTTTTCAATTTTTTTTGTTGGTTTTAAATTTTATTTATTTTTTTTATTTTTACTGTTTCTTATTTATTTTATATTATTTATTGATTTTTAGGTTTTTATATCTTATTATATTATTTTATTTTTATTTTTGTTTTTATTTTTAACTTTTTTTATTTATTTATTTTTTTTATTTTAATTACTTTTAGCTCAGTTATTTTAATTTATATTTTTAACCCTTTTGTTTTATTTAAATTTTTATATTTATTTTGTTTTTAATTTTTGTTTGTTCTGGATACATTTTATATATATTTTTTTTATTTTTAACTTTTTTATTTATTTTATACTATTTATTGATTTTTTATTTGTTTTCATATTTATTTTTAATCTATTATTTTTATTTCTTTTGTTTAAATTTTTTTTATTTTTTTTTTTTTTGTTTATTTATTTTATTATTTTATTTTATTTATACATTTTTAATTTTTGTTTGTCTAATTTATTTTTAATTTTTTATTTTTATTTTATTTTTTGATATTTTATTTATTTGTTTTAATTTTTATTATTTATTTATGTTTAACTTTTCTATTTTTAATTTTTTCAAACAATAATAAAATAAATTTTATATTTTTATTTATATTTCCTTACAGATGCCGACTTAATTGAATCACCATATAATCACATTTATGGCCGCTTGCCACTGCCAACACGCGGTTATGTGCCCACACCACGCACCATGTACATTGGTGAATGGGATTGATGAACCGGTAAAAAGTGGATAGCAGAGATAGAAACACAATATAAAGACACATAGCTCTTGCTATACATACAGACATACAGATATATATATATATATAGTACATGTTTGTTTATGTATATTTACAAGCTTATGTATTAGCATCTATGAAGAATGTAATCTGTATGCAAAATTTATTAACTAATTGTAAGCTGCAATTAAAGGTCAAAAAATTTAATAAAAAAATTTTAAATGTATTTAAAAATATTCTTTTTTTTATAAAATTTTGTAGCGTTAGAAATAAAGTATATATTATTACTTAAGATATATAAATATACAAAAATGAATTCTTTGACTTAAATGTTGCTCATACGCCCAGTTGCACCATTGAAACATTTTTTCGTTAATATTAAATTGATTAGTTTAAGCATTGCTTCGTATTTTGCTAAATAAATATTTTCACGAGATTATTTTATTAAAGTAATTTAATTTTTTTGAAGGAAATTTAAAGATTTTTGACAATTTTGAATAAAAGCAAATATATTGACTCCTTACAATTTTTTAATTATAAATTTTTTTGGTTTTTTGTTTTTTTAAACAGAAACTAATGAAAAAAATATATAACATAAAAACAAAAGTAATTAAAATAAAAAATGATAAAATATTTAATTAAAAAAAATAAATATTTAATAAACAAGCTAAAAATAAGTTAAACGCCATTGTTAATTTGCAATAGTTTATAAGCGCTAACAATTATAATTTACATATCAATATATATGTGAATACAAAAGTTACTTTTAAGCAAAACTATATACATATTTTTATATATGTATGCACAAAAAATTTTAACTGCATGCAAAAAGCATGAAATGAAAGCAAGAAAAGTAATATTTAAGAACAAATACTACTCTGAAAAATGAATTTAGCGCGAATTAAGGTAATAAAAGAAAAATAAATTTGTAATAAATATAAAAATTAAAATAAAAATAAAAATTTATTATTATTATTATTAAATAATCTTGTCTATAAAAAGTGTAAAGAAAATTTAAGCACATTTTTCTTACTTCCAACTTAGAAATGTATGTAAATATGTTGTTTTTAAATCAACAATAATAAATAATTAAATATATTTACATATATTTATTTTTAAATTAAATTTCAAGTTTCATAAATCGTCGCTGCTTTAATGTGTTTGAACTTATAATTTATTTAAAGTTTTTTTTTTTTAACTGCCTGTTAAAAACTGCCCGCTGAATTTGTTAAACAACTCTATTGCAAATTTTTTATCAAAAGAAAGATAATATAATAATAAAACCTTAGTGAAGTAAACTTTCGCCGTATAGTATATACATATATAACAACGGTAAAGGAACAAATTAAAATATTTTAAATAAATTAAAAATAATACTTATGTAAATAAATATAAATTTTGTACATTTGTTCCCACATGCATATATACAATAACTATACATTTTTTGCTTAGTTTTATCATAGTATTAGTGTATCCTTTGAATGCTCAAAATATTAGTTTAAAAATTATTATTATTTTTTAACATGCGTATTATCGTCTAGCCTACATAAAAAAAACGTATGTTTGTACTACCTACAATTAAAAAAAAAAATTATATGACTATCAACTTCTATGGTATATTGCATATAAATATGTATGTACGAGTATATGGCCACATATCTAAAAATATATACAAATTTTTGTGTAATATACATAATTATATACATAATATTTACATAAATCATGTAAAAATATCAAATAAAAAATTAAATAAATATAATTAGTATAAAAAGGATGTTTTTTTATTATTATTGTTTTTTTTTTTGAGAATTTGTGAGCTTCAGGGAGATTTTAGATTTCTATTTTCCGAAAAAATTTCTTTAGATGGCATTAATCCTTAAAATTGCTTAAATATTTTTTTTTTAGCGCATAAAAAAATAATTTCCTTGGCTTTACCTTTCTAAGTAGTCAAATAAAAAAAATGGAAAATTTAAAAAAAAATCTCTAAATTTTCTAATTTTTACTTGTGGGCGAGTTAAATTAACCAGAGAACTTATAACTCTGATTAACTATGCTTTACTGCTAAGTTTATATCTACATACATATTGTTTGCACTTACATCGCTACACTTTACCAGAGAATTTTTAATAATGAGAAGTTGCAAATTCATGGCACTACTAATAAATTCTCTGTCAACTTACGAAAAATCTCGGAAAAGGAACTCAACACGCTGTTATATAACAGCCACCACAAAAGTAATTTTGTTAACAGAGGCAGAGAAGTGATCTACTGCTAAAAACAGAGAAATTGTATGCAATTATTTCTCTATGTTAATGTATTTCTTAGCTTTGGTCGTTTAACCAAAGGAATTAACTACAAGTTTGCTAAATCTCAGTTTAAATCACTCCTTTGAATATTTTTATTTGCTACATTGCTTAAAACGTTAATAAAAAAGTTAAATAAAAAATACCAAAAAATTGCAAGAAACATTTATTAAAAATTATTAAAAAAAGTTAAATTTATTTTATTTTTATTTTTTATTATTAATTCTCTGCTTTATGCCCATGCCATGTCATCCAAGTGGAGAAGGTACATGCACTTTCGCTTGTTTACTTATAGGCGCCGTTCATTGTAACGGTTGTTGCTTAAGCTAAAGCCAAACGACGGAATGTTTTTAATTCTTTTGTGTGTAAAGAAAAGTTCCATAACTGGTTTCAGCTTTTTTACATATCCCATTGGTCTGAATTTGTGTGAACTTCGCTTTGAGCTGTAAGCAATAGCAGCACTCACAAACAGATGGCGCTGTGAGCGAGCTTTTGTTTGTTTAAGTAAGAAATGATGATCATTTAAATGAGTTCGTAATAATCATATTTTCTTCCTCTTCATCTTTGCTGGCGTACACACCGCTTACGCGTTTATAGCGAAGTTTACAACAACGTGCCCATTCATTCCTTCTTTTTGCTGTTCGACGCCAATTGGTAAAAACCAAGCATCACCACGTCCTCCTCCACCTGGTTTTTCCAACGTTGTGGAGGTCTTCCTCTTTCTCTGCTTCCCCCGGCGGATACTGCATCGATAACTTTCAAAGCTTGAGTGCTTTCATCCATTCGGACGACATGACCTAGCCAGCATAGTCGCTGTCTCTTCATTCGCTGAACTACATACACGTATGTCATTATCGTTATATGGCTCGTACAGCTCATTGTTCTATCAGTTCATCGTTCACATGGAATGATGAGCGACTTGTAGAGTTTGGCTTTACTTTCCAAATGTCTACTCCCTCCAAAGCAGTACCTAATGGCTAGAGTTATTATTGGCGTTAATGCTAGTCTTCAAAGTCAACACTGTCAACTGTGACGTAGGAGTCGAGTAGCGAACGCGATGACTGTCTGTTTGATGACAGATATGTCGTTCTCTAGACAGCTGAACTTACTGCGTGGTTGTTGAGGTCAATGATATCAATATCATCGGCGTACACCAACAGCTGTACACTCTTATAGAGGATTGTACCTTCTCTAATCAGTTCTGCAGCTCGTATTATTATTTTTGATCATCAATCGTCAGACATGCTTTCATTCGACCATATTTTGCAAAGAAGCTGAAGCTCGGTATCTATCCTAATCCACACGTACATTGGTCGGTTGTAGTGTAGGCAGCAACTCTTCCTACCAGCTGTATTTAGCAAGAGCTTGGAATGTGCTCCTACAATTCCCACATACAGAGTTGTCGATGAGTGCTCTCAGGGGACAGAAGTGCCAGTCGGGAAGAAAATCGTTTGATTGTCTCTTGTGATTGAAGTTTTTGGATCTCGAGCCTTCCTTGTGTTCGTTGAGGAGCGTTCTTTGTGCAACCCGGCGTTAAAGTCACCAAGCACCATTTTCATATCGTAATGTGGGCAGCGGTTTTGAGCATGCCCCAGGCGCTGACAAAAGGCACATCGTCCTTCTCTTCCAATGGTGCAAATCAACGTTGTCTCGAATCCAATACAAAACTTGCGCTTCTTTACATAGCCGATATATTGTAGTAACTGTCACAAAAGACCTACTCGTCTCCATCCTTCTTCCGTCCATCGCACTTCTTAGGCGGCACTTGAGGTCAGCCTTTAGTCTTACGAGGACATCAACCAGCTGGGCAGCGGTACCTTCCCATTTAATGAATTGAACATTTCAGGTGCATGAATTAAATCATATCCCTTACAACATTTGCAGTGGTCGGCATCTAATGAGGAAGGTATTTCATTTGACGCGTTGTAACTCTTTTGGAGCTGGTTCTCCGTGGTGGATCTCAAACCTAGCGCACAGCCTCATTAGGCGAGTGGGCTGAAATTTACTACACAACCACACCTCTGTGTATATAAAATTAATATGCTAAATGCGGACGTTCTCCGGCAGGGAATGTCATGCCTTCAGAGTGTATTTCTGATGTGAAGAAAGAGCTCCTCATAAAAATCCATCGGTCCTACGAAGGCGGTTGTAGGTCACCACATTTTTTGGTAAGCATTAAGACTCATATCACAAATTGGAGAAGGAGCTCAGCGGAAAATCATCAGCGTTTACAAAGCGCGAATTATAAAGGGTGGTTAAATTTTCAAGGGCCGATGTTGATTTTGAATAAAACGCAAACTATTTAGGAAATTATTGAAATTTTATTTTATTATGATATATTGGTATTACTCAATTATGTATGTAACAAAATATGGGCCAAATGAGCGCCGCGACCTCGGCGGCACACCTCCATACGATGGTCCAAATTTTCGATGACGCTGAGGCATAATGGAGTTTCTATGCCGTTAATGTGCCGAATTATCTCATCCTTTAGCTCTTGAATTGTTGCTGGCTTATCGACGTACACCTTTTCTTTCAAATAACCCAAAAATAAAAATGTCCAACGGTGTCAAATCACATGATCTTGGGGCCAATTGACATCGCCATTACGTGAGATAACACGGCCATTGAACTTGTTGCGCAAAAGAGCCATTGTTTCGTTAGCTGTGTGGCAAGTGGCACCGTCCTGCTGAAACCACATATCGTCCACATCCATATCTTCCAATTGTGGCCATAAAAAATTCGTTATCATCTCACGATAGCGAACACCATTCACAGTTACTGCCTGACCGGCCTCATTTTGGAAAAAATACGGCCCGATGATGCCGCCAGCCCATAAACCGCACCAAACAGTCACTCTTTGTGGGTGCATTGGTTTTTCGACAATCACTCTTAGATTCTCATTCGCCCAAATGCGGCAATTCTGTTTATTGACGAATCCACTGAGGTGAAAATGTGCCTCATCACTGAAGATGATTTTCTTCGAAAATTTTCATAATAAGTCTGGATAACTTTAACACGTTGTTGGATTGTGTATCTCTCCACGGTTCAAATTGAGTAAGTCTGAAATAGAGAAATGTCAAATTAAATTCGGAAAAAAACTTGGCGTTTAGGTGTGGTTCACATTCAACATCGGCCCTTACAATTTAACCACCCTTTATATGCATATTCAAAAAATAAATGATTTCAATAAAATTTCACGCCGAATATCCGGTATGCACCGAATCTAATTTCATTATAAAAATGTGAGGTTTTTCTATAAAATTAAGCATTTTTCTTACATATTTCATAAGGCGTGCAATGAAATTGAAAGTGTTACAAATTATTATATGAGAGGTGCTTCTGAGAAGCATCAATGTGCGTGGGACCAGCATTTTCACCCACCGCCGCTATGGCTAAACTTATATAACTTCCATGCATTTCACACCACCAGCGCCAACAACAATCACTAATTTCCCACCAAATTTCCCACACGCAATGTCCAAGTAGCTTTATCGTCATTTACTCCACCAACCCATAGCGGGCGCTTAGCTGCTGGAAGTGACAATGACAGTGGCGGTTGAGCGAATGGGTGACACTCGGCGCATGCGAATGCAAAAAATTCACTCTTATTATAGACTCATTACGTTGTAATTATCATACTTTGTTGCTGGTAATAACAACAACAACAACACCGCAAACAATAGCAATTGCAGTGAAGTTTGCAAAACATCGAGCGAAGGAAGTCATAAAAATTCGCTCAGCGCAAACTCTGCTGCTGAGCCGTTGCGCCGCTGAACTGCTGAGTGCTATTCTTCCCTACTTTTTGTTGTTGCTGCCGCCATTAATGACATTGTCATTTTGATGCTGCCCCCACTGCTGCTGCTGCTGCCTACTATTTATTGCTTATTTATTGGTACGCATTGTTGTTGGTGTTTCACGCTGTTTAGGGCATAACAACATGTTGTAATAAATTTTATGCATAAAACAAAAACAAAAACAAAATGCAACAATAAAAAAAAGCCAAACCAAGGCAGCAATGACAAAGCAAAAGCAACAATTACAATACTAAATACAACGGACAAAAGTCAAGTAAGCCCGATGGAGAGGATAGTGGCAGCGGCAGGTGGAGAGAGAGAGAGAGAGCAAGAGCAAGAGAGAAACACCCGCGCGCGATTTTGTTCGCCAGAAATTTGCATTTAATGACGTAGTAATATTTTTATACTGTTGTTGTTTACTGTTGCTCATACAAATATAAATTTCCCAAAGCCAATATGAAGGAGGAAAAACATTGTATTTGTACCAAATAAATACTTGTGCATTAGGGTAGCGAATTTTGTATATTTGGAAGAAAAATTATTGGATATTTTTTAAGCGTTGAAGGTTGAAACTCTTCACTCAAGTGTCTGAAACTCTAGTTCATCCTCCTTAAAAAGGAACCGACATGCTTCTGATGCCGTCGCTTTAATCAAGCTGTAACGCTCTCTGTGGCCTTGTGGGGAGCAGCATTATTTTTGGCCGGCATCGTAGGTAAAACAAAAGCTTGTCTGCTCATTAAGAAAGCTTTCAAGGCTTAAATTTTATCTAAATTCAGCAACGAAGAAGTTTTGGTTATTAGATTGCAGAGCGATGACCGAGAGCTCCCATTAGGATCCGTAAGGCATTACCAACCACTCCAACTTTGGCACTTAACGCACACTGCTAAAGTTCCGATTGAACTATGGAAGTTTAGAACCCTTGCCGGATCGAGTATGGATCTCTCGGCAGTTCTTGAGGGACCCGATTTCGTGTCTATGTACATGGATCATTACAATTTTCATCTGGCGTCAGTTGGCTTTTATGCATTATTAGCTGCTACAAACAGTTGTTTCTGAGAGGCAGGCAAATATTAGGTCAAGTAAAAAGTTCATTCGGTTTTTATCAAAGAAATGGCGTTATTGTCCATAGTACTAGTGTTACGTATCGCATCATGTCATACTATATGGCGCTGGAAACGTGTTTATTCGCGCTAAAAGTTTGTCTTTGACAGTTTTTCGATTGATTGACTCAGTATGTTGTGAGCGCTGGTCAAAGATGGACACCAGCAAAGAGAAAATTCGCTAAATTTTACAATTTTTCTTCGATCAAGACGAAAAAGCAGCCAAAGCTGGGCCCGATACTGTAAACGAACGTGTAGCACAAAAGTGGTTTGCTAGGTTCCGTTCCGGTAATTTCGATGTCAAAGATGCACCGCGCGTAGTCGAAAATTGCCATAAAATCATGGAAATAGTGAAAATAGACCGTCACGTGAGCACTTATTTAATTGCTGAGGAGCTAAAGATGAGCCCGAAAATCTTGGATTCAAAAAGAAGCTCGATGTTTGGGTGCCACACGAACTAACTCAAAAAAACATGATAGACCGAATTTCCATCTGCGAATCGCTGCTGAATCGCAACAAAATCGACCCATTTCTGAAGCGTTTGGTGACTGGCGATGAAAAGTGGATCACTTACGACAATGTCAAGCGAAATCGGTCGTGGTGAGCCGGCGGAAAGGATGGCCAAGCCAGGATTGACGGCCAGGAAGGTTTTGCTGTGTGTTTGGTAGGATTGGCAAGGAATCATCTACTACGAGCTGCTCTCTTATGGCCAAATGCTCAATTCGGCCCTCTACTGCCAACAATTGGACCGCTTGTAGACAGTACTCATCTAGAAGAGGCCATCTTTGATCAACAGAGGCCGACTTGTCTTCCATCAGGGCATCCCCAGGTCACACACGTCTTTGGTGACGCGCCAGAAGCTCCAGGCGCTCGGATGGGAGGTACTAATGCACCCACTTTATAGTCCGGCCCAGGCACCAAGTGATTACTATCCTTTCCTGTCCATGGCGAGCGCGCTTAATGGTGAGAAGTTGCCCCCAAGAGAGGCCTGTGAAAATTGGCTCTCCGAGTTTTTTGCCAATAGGGACGCAGACTTCTACGAGAGGGGCATAATGAAGTTGGCATCTCGGTGGCAACAAGGTTACGAAGAAAACGGCGCATATTTGGCTTAAATCGGACAAATTTACACAAAGTTATCATATTTTGAAAAATCAATCAAAAAAACCGAACGAACTTTTTACTTGACCTAATATGTCGCATTACAAATAATGATATTGATACTGATCATATGTCATATAGTAAAAATAAATAGATACGGATCATTAATCATGAATTGTGGACCTCGAACTTTTGCTCACACATCACAGATCATAGTCCAAGGCTCAAGCCTACTATGCTTCAGATTATCGATCGCAATAAATCATTGATCGTAACATATAATACATACATCAAAGGCTTAGGCTTACAAAATATTTGTAAAATCTGCGTAATGCAGGAAAACCAATAGATCATCATCATCATCATCATCACCATCACCCTAGCATATTCAACTAGTTTGAAGCATTTAAACGAAATTGAAATGTATTATTTTGTATAATAAATTTATATTTCAAGTAACTAACTAAGACGCTGCTGGCTCGTGGCAAAACGCAAACATCTAAGCTACTTATCTAAAGCCGAAATTAAAAAAAAAAAACTTTAGCTAAGCTCAACACATTTTTCCACACTCGCGACCGCGTTGACTGTCACGTTGTTCGATTCACAGCTGCGACCGCGAAGACACAGGTCATAAGCCGCTTTCGTGTTTGGCGGCGTTAATTAATGCAAATTAAAACAAACAAGAGCGAAGAATGAGTACGTTGAAGACACTATTATGAGACATTTTATATATAAATATATATAGATATATATTTTACAGTTTTAAAAATAAACTCTTACTAAAAATTAATTAATCTGAATTTTGTGTATTAAAATTTGATACGCGAAATTTTATTTGCGCATGATTAGCGAAATTCGGTGGAATTTTTTTGCACTTTACGCAATGGATTTTTAATTTTATGCTTGAAATTATTGCTAGTGAGCGCTTATTAGTCAGCGTTTTTTTCCATTTCAACAAATGCATTTCGTTTTTTTTTTAATATTTATATTTATTTCATCAATATATTTATATCATAAATAGAAACTTTTTGTTGTATATTAATTTTATTTCAAACAGTTGCAAAAGTTATGAATTTGTAAATTTAACTAAGTTGATCCTGGTAGACTAACTTAGTAGGTTGCAATGCGAGTGTTTGTTATGAAAGTAAAAAATTTCAAATTAATTCATAAGCGAAATGATCATTCCATCGGCTGCAGTTTTCGCTTAGGTGACCATAAATTTTACGTAAAAATTTTCTCTCGAAAATTCCCAAACGTCGACTCATCAGCTGTTGTCATCGTTCATGCCTCGGCACCTTATAGCAGGACGGAAATGTTAAGCGACTTGTAGAGTTCGGCCGTTGTATGTCGAGAGAGAGAACTTTATTTTCCAATTGTCTACTCAGTAGCAGCTTTTTTCTAGAGCGATTCTACATTAGATTTAAAACATTGTTGTTGGTGTTAATGCTGGTTCCAAGATGGACGAATTCATCTGCAGCTTCCAAGTTGTGACTGTCAACAGTGTTGTGGGAACCGAGTCGCGAACGCGCTGACTGTTTGTTTGATGACCGTAGATATTTACCCTCGCCATCGTTCACTACCAGACCAATATGCTTCACTTAGTAGAACTCAAGCCATGGTTGTTGAGGTCAATGGTGTTAATATCGTTGCAGGGATACCAAAATTTACCTTCCGAATGATAGTATGTATTGCTAACCACACGACTCACTAATTTTTGAAATTCTGCGCCTATTAAAGATGATCTTTTCATCTGAATCGGACTTTTTTCGCGGAAAAAAATCAGGGCTGCAGTGTTTTCATCCATCCAGATAGCATGACCTTCCATAAATACATTCTCAAGTAGAGTCATAGCCTCTACATCATTAACAGAGTAGGCTGGTGAACGACTTCTAGAGTTTAGTCTTTACCCAATCGACTCGCAGCGAGCCTTCCCAAATATAACAGAACTTATGGTATTGCTTAGTTTAAACTTACCATATTCATAGCGGTATGGTGGCAGGTACTGTGTGTAGATCATTTCCAAGATTAGGGGCATGGCGAACAGCTGGTGAATGGTGAACTACAAAGACTAAAGCCACACTGATAAGCCCAAATGGAAAATAATACTTCGTATACAACATTGTGTATTATCCTACATACACCAGACTTTGGGGACCCCCATCTGTGCATTGGACAGAGAAAACTTTTGTTCCAACCACCGACCATAAGTTTTGTAATTCTTCAAAACAGTAAGAACGTATGTACTCTGAACTACAGTCCCCTAACCCCCGGCCATTGATAAAAGATGGAGTCTAAAACCGTTTATTTTTCATTGAGGTTAAACAGCGGTAGTCAGACCTATTATATCTTCCGGGTCACTGTCTGATGGCCAGCACCCGAAATAACCACTTTCAGGAGCAAACTGGATAGAGTTCAGCGGTCGACTCCATCAAGAGCCATGGAAACTCATCTTAACTTGCTTCCCCTGGATTTGTACAGTAAACTTCAAACGAGCTGTCATGCTTTTAGACTGGACACGGCTCAGCCGGAGATATCGTGATACAAGGTACTCCCAGATATTGTCTTCCGCGAAGTTTCGAGCAGAGTTAGACCACTCCATTTCCACTTACTATTTTGACAATCAATTCTACACAAGAATCACGGACAGGAATGAATGGGAAAAAGCAAATACTCTGCGTTAAATTCCTCACTAGACAAGTCAGAAACAAACTCTACAAGTCCTTCATCATTCCCGTACGACTATATGGTACAGAAGCGTGGACGATGTGGACTTTCGATGAAGCAACCCTGGGAGTCATCGAGAGAAAAGTTTTGCGAGCTGCAAATGGTGAGTACCGCAGACGATGGGACGATGAAGTATACCAATTATACGATGCTTTTGATATACCATATATACTAGTATATAGGTATGTACTTGGCGCTTTGTAAGCGGTGAAGCGATTTCCGGCCCAACTCCTCCTCCAATTTGTGGTTTTGCATCTTGACGTTTTTCCAACAAATGGAGGGACATACAGTTTATACTAAGCCGCCTCCGAACCGCCGATGGGCGGGGTTGACATTCCCTGCCGAGAGGAGACCGCAACAGGCACCAGAATTTGAATACGAGCCTTCCGAATGGCAGTACGCAATGCTCACGGCCGCTGTCTTCCGCTGATGAAAAGATAGCGGCTACGATGGCTAGGTCATGTTGTTCGTTGGAATAAAAACACTCCAGCCTTAAAAGTGGTCTATGTAGAACCCGTCAATGGAAGCAGAGGAAGAGGAAGGCCTTCACTCCGCATGAAGGATCAGGTGGAGAGCGACATTTTTCACTTCGTATCTCCAACTGGCGCCAAACAGCGAAGAGAAAAACCGTAAGCGGTGCCCAAAAAAAAGATATAAAAAATAAAAAAATGTTTGACGTGTTGGAATTTTATTATCCATAATTGTTTTGTTTTAAATTGTTTTCGCATAATAATGATAATATTAATAGTAACATACATACATACACAAGTCTGTCATTAAATGCTACCAAGTAGTTGGTCCACTTTAATCGCTTGGCAAAACGGCATATTTATGTTATTCATTGCTTCCTACATCGCAATTTTATAGTAAATTTTATTTTTTTTTTTATTTCGTTTTGGCATCAAAGGATGGGCACATGCAATAACATATGCATATACATATGTATAAGTCAAACGAGATGGGCAGGAGGCCAACAACTGACAACGGTCGAGTATTTAGTACGTGTAGCCAACCGAAAGTGTAAATGACACACTTTGCTAAGTGGCTGTATGACCTTCATGTATTTATACACGTATGTGTATGTGTATGTATGTATGTATGCATTGTAGTGACATTTTAGCTGCATACAAACATATTTACAATGAAAATGAAACTCTTTTCGTTTGTAACGATTAAATTGAATGCAATAAATGTTCATAATTACAAGCAGCAAAGTGGGGAAAAAATAAAAATAATAAAAAAGAAATAATAAAAAATAATAAAAATTACAATATGCAATTGTTATTACATACAAGTAAATATATGTGAACGCAACTACATATTTACACGTGTTTGTGTCAAGTGCGTGATGTCGCGCTGTGTCGTTCAACCGTAAATGGGCTTCAGTAGTTCGGCCGAGGAGCAGTGAAGAGCAGCAAAGACTGGCGATTGCGCAGCCACAAGAATTGCATAAGATTTGCAATGAAAGAAATCTTACCAAACAAAATTTATTTATATGTACGAAAGTGAATGTGATGAAAGAAGAAAAACAAAATATCAGAAACAACAATGCAAAGCGTTTTGATGACAGCAGACTCTGCACACACAACGCAAAAGACGCACCTGCAGCACTGGGCGGCAATGAGCAACAATTGCAGATGCGCACTTTATGGCGATAAATAAGGTCTACGCATGTTTATATACATACACGTACATATAAAAGCATATTATACAGTTACTTACGTGCACATGCACGGGGAGCTAACTTCACGCGTATTATTGCGCTTGCGCATGCGCATGGATAGCGTAAAACAGTGTAAGCAAACAACAGCTACTGAAAGCCAGCAGCCAGCAGCCACAGTAGCAGCAGTGACGGGAGGTGTAATGACAATTTAAATAGCAACAATGTGCATACTACATATATGTATATACATACGTGTATGTATCTATGAATTCTGTATTGTAAACAATTAAAAATATTGCAAAAAATTGCAGCAGAAAATTAAAATTAAATGAAAAAATTTATGCTGTCGCATGCAAAAGCAACAATTAAAAAATGGTTTGAAATTAAGCCTTTGTGTGTGTGTGTGTTTGTCGTTATGCCATATAAAACCAGTAAGCGCGTATTTAATGAGCTGTAATGTAAACATTGCGTCTGTAAAAATGGTTTTTTTTTATTTTTTTTTATTTTACAACAATCTTTCTCACACATCTTTCCTTTTCCTCTTATTTTATTTCTCAAATACAAAACAAAAAAAAAAAAGATTTACTAAACCACTATAAAATAAGCGTAATACGAGCCGTTATGGCTGAGTGCTAAACAAGTTCAGGTTCAACACAAAAATTAAATATAAAAATGGCAGGAAAAAATGGCAACAACAATTTAAAAAAAATATATATACCATATATTCGTAGAAATAACTATAAATTTAAGAATTTATCGAGAAAAAAATGAAAAAAAATTAATTTAATTATTTTGCGCCGAAATTCATTAAAAAATAAATCTTACTTTTTATCTCTCTTAACCTTTCCTCCTTCGAAACAAGATACTGAAGCAGTTTCACGATTATTTTAGAAAGTATAAGCATATTTTATATCACAGGTTGCCGTGGCAGTCGGTTGGTTGGTGGTGCATGCAGCCATGTGCCCAGAACTATGATCAAAATTATAGAATTTAAAGAAAATTTAATTAATTTTTTCAATTGTGGTCACCTTTCGGCAGGCATTGTTGTACCCTCGTAGTATATTTCTAACATCAAAGCAAGCTTCTAATGAAAATCCATCAGCCGTGCGAAGACGACTTAGTATAAACTGTAGGAACCTCCATTTTCTTTGAAAATCATCAAGATGCACAACACAAATTTGCAGGATGAGCTCAGCCGAAAATCGCTGCAGCCATCATAAAACGCCAATTATACGAAAAAGTATTTTTTGTTCACGGCATGAGATGGTTGCCTCGGCTGTTTGTACAAAGAAGAGAGACCTGTAAGATGCCCTGCCCGCCACCAAAAAAATTCAAAGTGTAAAAGTTGCGTCGAAGATTATGGCTACCATTTTCTGGGCTAGCGAGGAAATATTATTAATTGATTACCTTCGAAAGGGAACTACAATGAACGGTCAGTATTACTCTAATTTGTTGCATCAGGCGCATGAGACAGTCGTACAGAAGAGGCATGGCAAGTTAGCGCGAAAATTGCTGTTTTTGAAGACAACACACCCGCACATACTGCGCGGGTTGCGAGGGACAATTGACACAATTTATTTAACCACGGAAGGGAATCCTTTCAAGGCGACGCAAAGGCGGACAGGAGCATCGAGGTGAACTCATTCAAAAAGTTTAAAAAACCATTCTCGACAATGCTTAACTAAGGAAGAAACAGTTGATTAGAGTATCTGAACAATTTTTCAAATCCTGCTCGGTTTGCTTGTCATGACTGAATTCCGCATAGTATGGGTGCTGAGTATATTCACGTGTCTGGAGAGTGTTCATGTACATTTTTAGACCTCCGTAATGAAGAGAAGGTTGTTGTATTAAGTCGTGTTGATACTGAAGATCGTACTTGAGTTCATCATTATAAACCTGAGTCGAAACAAGACTACATGCAATGGCATAAACAGGGCACAAGACCTTTTAAGAAATTTACGATATCACAGTCTGCTCGGAAACTCATGACAATGGACTTTTTGGGACTCGGAAGAAATATTATTTTTCGATTATAAGCAAAAAGCTGTTTCTATAACTACAGAATATTACGCTTTAATATTAGAGTGACTAAAAGAAGCTATTCAAGAGGAAAAATGGGGAAAATTGGCTTTTTCACGACAATACGCCAATCCACAAGAGCCGCGTTGCGTTGGCTGCCCGCTTAAGTTGGGCTTCGATATTTTTAATCATCTTCGCTACAGCCCAGACCGGACTCCGAGTGACTATTACATGATGAACACAAGGAGGCAGTTTTGGAGTATTTTGAAGAGAGCATAAATAAATTAATTGAAAGATCTGGAAAATGTATGTATCTGTGTTGCGGATGAATATAATGAAAAAGAAAAATTATTTCATTTTTTTATTTCCACCTTTTATCACCCATTCCGCGAATATACATATACCAGGTGTGTTAGTTGAAATTTGCCGGTTTTTTCGATAAAGAAAACAATTAATTTTCAGAAGAATCTCAAATTTTTTTTATTCAAAGTCTGGAGAGTACGGCGGGTCCGATAATATTTCCCAATTAAGTGCTTTTAAAGTGTCTTTCATCAGTTTTGCGGTATGAGACGGCGCGTTGTCATGTTGCAAGATAACTTTGCCATGCCTTCGGGCCCATTCCGACCGTTTTTCGATCAACGCATGATTCAAATTGATCATTTGTTATCGGTAGCGATCCGTGTTCACCGTTTCACCAGGTTTTAACAACTCGTAGTACACCACACCACACCACACCACACTGGTCTCACCAAACACAGAGCATTGTCTTTCGGCCAAAGCGATTTGGCCTTGCAGTCGATGGGCCAGCTTCACTAGGGGAAAGCCATGATTTTTTTCGCTTCGGGTTCTCAAAATAAATCCATTTTTCGTCCCCCGTGACAATTCGATGCAGAAAAGATTTCCTTTCGAATCGTTGAAGCAGCATTTCACAAACGGTTTTTCGATTTTCCATTTGTCTATCGTTCAGCTGGTCTGGCACCCATTTTCCATACTTCTGGATCTTTCACATGCCTTTTAAACGTTGGCAAATTTCTCCTCGAGTCACATGTAGTGTGTCTGCCAATTTTTGCTGCGATTGGGTTGGATCAACATCCAATAACGCCTGCAATTCCTCGAACTTTTTCACTGCGCCAGGATGCTCATTGTCTGTCAAATCTAAATCTCCACTTTTAAATTGACGAAACCATGTCTCACATGTTCTAATCACTGGAGCATGTTCACCATAAGTTTCTACCAGCAACCGGTGAGCTTTAGCTGCTTTTTTCTTTTGATGAAATAAGAAAAGCAAGGAATGCCACAAATGCGATTTACTTGGAACGAAACTCGACATATTCACTGAGGTAAACAAATATGACGGTATTATTTTGGCGGAATGTGACTTACGTATTCTTGTAGGTTAATGTCAATAGAAAAAAAAATTACATATGTAAATGCCAAATCATAGAAATTTATACATATTGCTAGCGACATCTACTAGTAAAACCGCCACACTTCAACTAACACCCCTGGTATATACATTTCATCAGTAATTTTGGGTGCCATTGAATATTTTATAAAGAAAATCGTAAAAACAGTATAGAACTATTGAGTATTTTTTATTACCATTGAAGTCTATCATAAAACAATATAAAGTTTAAAAGAAAGAAATAAAAACAATAATTTTTCTGAGCAATATGTGGTATATGTACTTATTTAACACATTTGTTGTACTCGAGATTAAGAACTTATTTAATAAAATATTTTATTTCGTCTTTAATCATTAGGTGACCAATAATTTAATGAACATTCTTCTTCATTTATTTATTTATTCTTTTATTGTTTTTTAACAATAACTGCTGCTTTATAACACTGTTTTTTGTGTTAATGAAAAAAAGCTTTCATACGCCACGTCACTACTTATTTCCGCACACACACAAAGTTATGAGTGTTTTGAAGGAGACTCATTAAACGCAATTTTTAATTTGCAGAAAATAGCAACAAAAAAGTTGCAGATAACACCGGTTTTTCTATTTGTCAAATGCAAATTAAAAGAAGATGCAAATTTGAAAGTAAAGAAATTAAACATGCATACACACATACACATACATACGTAATGCATGGATGCGAAAAGAAAGAGGTAATTACATTCCAGTTGCTTAGGAATTTCCACAGTGAAGCAATAAACTGAGATTAAAAACGTTGACACCGTTAAAATTAAATACAATGCGTTAAAAGCTTAAGGAGGAAATCAATTCAATAATGCTTGAAGATCACAATGAGGCTACTACTCTATGATTTAGATGCCGCCACTGACGGTCAGATCCTCAATCTCCCCTCTCAGCCAAGCTGTAAAATTATTATAATGAATTTTGAGTTTAAAGCAGAAGCAGCTTTGGAGATATAGATGGTCAAGGTCGTAATCCAAACAAAAAAAAATATTTGGAGGAGGAAACCAGATCAGCTAAGCTTAATAAATAAAGAAACTATCATAAAAGCGTCATGTTTGCCATTGGCCATATGAAAAATTGTAATAAAATTTTCCTTCATCCCCAATTGTGAGAAAAATTAAAAAAATGTAATAAATATAACAAATATTACTGCAATTTTAGTTTCGATAAAAAATTTAGCGAGCCATCGAAGACGCTATTGCTGATTGAGCTGAGTATCGAAGATGGCCCGATTTAGTCCATCCGCCATAGCGCGCAACAATTGAAATTTTGCACAATGGAAGATTTTGTAGAAGTATCCCGATTTTAAAAAAAAAAAAATATTTTCAATACAAAATTGTTGGATTTGAAGTGGTGATAAACCTCGTAAGCTCCTCTGTATGTTTGTTTCTCTGTATGTTTCATAATACCTAAACTCGGCTCGGAGATTGGTACTGTGTCATCACTTTAATTAATATTCTACAATTCTTTATAATTTAGATTAAGAATTTACTTACTTGAAACCTCTTCAAATGAATGCCATTACCATCTCTGTTATTTAGTTTAGATCAATATAATAAAAAATGAAAGGAATTTGAGTCCGTTCTTTCACACCTATTCGGAATAAAAAAAAATACAAGACATAAATTATTGCCCAATATAAATTAATATATGGCAAAAAATAAATTATTGCCGAGCGTAATTTTTTTCTAAACATAAATTATTTCTAAGCAAAAATTATTGCTAAACATAAAAAAATCTTGGTTGAACATAAATTATTTCCCAGTCAAAATTATTGATAAACATATATTATTTCTCACCATAAATTCTTTCTAAACATAAATTATTGCTAAACATAATTGATTGCTAAACATAAATTATTGCTAAACATAATTGATTTCTAAACAGAGAATATTGCTAAAATTAAAGTATTAGGGTTAAACATAAACAAATTTTGGTTAAACATAAATTATATCCCAATCTAAATTATTATTAAACATATATTATTTCTCACCATAAATTATTTCCAAACATAAATTATTCCAGAACATAAAATATTGCTAAACATAAATTATTCCAAAACATAAAATATTGCTAAACATAAATTATTGCTAAACATATATTATTCCAAAACATATTGCTAAACATAAACAAATTTTGATGGAACATAAATTATTTCCCAGTCTTAATGATTGCTAACATGTATCATTTCTCACCATAAATTATTTCTAAACCTAAATTATTCCAAAACATAAAATATTGCTAAACATAAATTATTGCTAAACATAATTGATTGCTAAGCAGAGAATATTGCTAAAATTAAAGTATTATGGTTTAACATAAATTATTTCCCAATCGAAATTATTGTTAAACGTATATTATTGCTAAAAATAAATTATTCCAAAACATAATATATTGCTAAACATAAATTATTGCTAAACAGCGAATATTGCTAAAATTAAAGAATTATGATTAAACATAAATTATTTCCCAATCTAAATTATTATTAAACATACATTATTGCTAAAAATAAATTATTTCTAAACATAAATTATTGCTAAACATAAATTATTGCTGAACATAAATTATTGCTGAACATAAATTATTGCTCAACATAATTGATTGCTAAACAGAGAATGTTGCTAAAATTAAGGTATTATGGTTAAACATAAATTATTTCCTAATCTAAATTATTGTTAAGCACATATTATTTCTCACCATAAATTATTTCTAAACCTAAATTATTCCAAAACATAAAATATTGCTAAACATAAATTATTGCTAAACATAATTGATTGCTAGCAGAGAATATTGCTAAAATTAAAGTATTATGGTTAAACATAAATTATTTCCCAATCTAAATTATTGTTAAACATATATTATTTCCAAACATAAATTATTTCAACGCAAAAAAATTTTGCTAAACATAAATTATTTCTAAACATAAATGATTAAAAAACATAAAATATTGCTAAACATAATTTATTGCTTAACATAAATTATTGCTCAACATAATTGATTGCTAAACATAAAATATTGCTGAACAGAATTGATTGTTAAACAAAGAATGTTGCTAAAATTAAAGTATTTATAAACATAAATTATTGCTAAACATAAATTATTTCTAAACATAAATGATTAAAAAACATAAAATATTGCTAAACATAATTGATTGCTCAACATAATTTATTGCTAAACATAAAATATTGCTCAACAGAATTGATTGCTAAACATAAAATATTGCCCAAATTGAAGAATTAATAAACATAAACTATTTCTAAACAAAAATTATTTCTAAACATTAATTATTTCTAAGCAAAAATTTTTTCTAATTAATTATTTATGTTTAGAAATAATATATGTTTATATTAATTTAGATTTGGAAATAATTTGTGTTTCTAAACATTAATTAGTTTTAAACATGAATTATGGCAAATTATTTTTGAACATAAATTTTTTCTAAATAAATTATATAATGTTAAAAACTATTCTTTCTCGTCAGCAGATTCCCAGCCACTTATACTTTCTTTAGAAGACTACTTACATATCACACTTTTAAAAATGGCTTCGCAACCTATCTATCTATCTATATTCTGCATATACGCCCGCCAACTCATAACTTTGCCAACTTCAGCTTTAAAATTTCATCATATACTCGTAGGTACATATCTACCACATTTTCCACTTGACACCCACCAGAGCCATAATAATCACCTGCAAACGCAGCCACTGTTGAAATTTCATTACGCACAACAGCACAAATACACACACACAAATACAGACTCATGTATATAAAAAGATTATGTGAACAAATTGGCAAATTTGACAATGACAACATTTGCTAAAATTTACAACTGCATCAATAAACAATACAACAAGACAATCAGCTATTACACATATATTTGTACACACATACATACATACATAATTATGAACATTATTAAGAAATAACGAGCCGCTGAAAAATGCATTGCAACGAAAAACTGCAAAAAATCAGTAAAGCACGCGGTCAATATACAAACGAGTTAGATGACGTAAAAGCAAAAATTAAAAGAAAAAATTAAATCAATAAAAAACAAACAACAAAAAATAACAAAAAACCGACGCTCAAATGAAAATTCAAATAGAAAAATAAAAACGTGCAGAAAAACTGCGATTTCCGCCGCAAAATCGGTAGTCAAGGCGGCGCTGCAACCACAATCGGTTGCTAATAATGAGGCAGGCGGTGGTGGACGCTTGAATTATTTCACCAGTAAAGTGCGCAAAAGTGAAGTTGTTGTCGAAGAGTAGTAGCTAGCACAAAGCCAACACATTTTTTTTTTTTTTTTTTTTGAAATTTTTCTCTCGCTTAAATTAATGACAGCAGCAATAAAATCGGCAGCAACGCAGCAATGAAGCAACAAAGCAGCCGGTGTGTGAGGCAATGTGCTCTCAGAGCAGCGTTCAGTGTTCGGCGACACAGTCAAGGTGCTCGAGCGCCAAAGCAAGCAAGCAGACATTGCGCGCCGGTTCTGGTTTGCATTTTTGGTGTGCTGAAAAGTCACTTTTATCCAATTTTTTTTTTTTTTTTTGGTAATTTTTTTCTAACGCTTGGCGCATGTTGCAACATTAACATTAGACTTGCAATTTTTTCTTGAACTCGAACTTATGCTGAAATCTTGCGATTTTACCACTTTGGTATTGTTTTTAATTTGTATACCCTTCATGTACATGAAATGGTAATTTAATTTTAGTACAAATATGTATGTAAGTGTCAGGAAGAGGAGAGATAGATGCAAACAAATGTATGCCGATTGGGTCAAAATGGCGAGCTTAGCTGATCTGGACATGCCTGGCTGGAGATTTCGTGCTATAAATTTGTCAAAAAAAAAAACAACAACATCCAAGAGCGTATAATTTATCGGTGCTAAAAATTCTCGAAATCGGAGAACTATATCATATAGCCCCATACAACCGATTTGTTCAGATATGAGGATTTTTATCAAAAATCCGTCAAAAATCCATTTAAATGGGTGAAATTTTGCACTCTACCTACGTACATATAAATAAATATTGTTACTGAAATTCATCGAAATCGGAGCAATATATCATATAGCTGCCATACAACCGATTTATTCAGATGTGAGGTTTTGCATTAAAAATTAGTCAAAAAAGCATCTAAGAACACAAAAACTTGCACTCTGTCTACGTACATACAAATAAATATTGGGACCGAAAATCATCAAAATCGGACGACTATATCATATAGCTCCCATACAACCGATTTGTTCAGATGTGAGGATTTTTATCAAAAATCCGGTAAAAAACCATTTAAAAGGGTTAAATTTTGCACTCTACCTACATACATAGAAATAAACATTGTATCCGAAAATCATCGAAATCGGACGACTATATCATATAGCTCCCAAACAACCGATTTGTTCAGATATGAGGTTTTTCATAAAAAATCCGCCGAAAACCCATTTAAAAGTGTGAAATTTTGTATTCTACCTAAGTATATACAAATAAACATTTTCACTTCAAAATCATCAAAACCTGAGCAATATATCGTATAGCCCCCATACAACCGATTTTTTCAGATTTGAGGTTTTTTAGCAAAAATCCATCAAAAAACCATTTAATTTTAACCATTTAATCCTAAAATGAAATACCATAAATTTGATATCGTCTTGAAAGTTATAAAGACAACTCTTTTCTAGTTTTACTTTATATTTTTTTATATCTTTTCATTCTCTTTTACACTTGTACTTTGCATTTTGTACATTTGCCTCTAGTTTTTCGCCTTCTATTTGCTAAAATTATTTGTTTTGCTCAACTTCTGTGCAGCAAGTTTGTGTCTTAAGTCTTTTAGTTTGCGTGCCATTCCTTTTTGTTGTTGTTTTCCTTAAACATATGAGTATGTATGTTTGTGTGGCACATTTTGATTGAGCGCATCTGCAGTAGTCAAACAGGAAACTGTCTGCTGCCTTATGTGCGCGTATATTTTATTTGGTTAAAATGTTGCCGACATCGTTTGCTGCTGTTGCTGTTGCTGTTGCTGTTGCTGTTGTTGGTGTCTTCTTTTTTTTTGCCTTCATCTTGAACAAAGTTCAATTACAATTGAGTTGGTAGCAGTTTGAAAAAGTGTCTGCTGCTTCCTTGAGATTTATATGCCATTCAATGCACACAAACGCACTAACATACTAACATAACTACATACATACATACACAAATGCGTTATTTGCATTGCTGCATCTACACGTATGTACCTTCCGTCGTCAGCATTCAAGCGCACAGCGTTTTATCCAATTTCGTCGATTGCCAGCAGCAAATGCATGGAGCCGCCGCGGCGAACGCTCTCATCAGGCCACCAGCGCGAGGCAGATGATACTCGTACGCCGGTGTTGATTGGTCGCCAATGATAAAAGTTGAGGAAATGCAAGTTGATGAAGGCATTCTGCGTTTTTTTGTTTTTTTTTTGTATTTTTGGTGAATATTAGTGGTTTTGTTTTTGGTGTGGAGTTTTTCGCTCAGTCTATAGCTAGATAAATTTATTTTATTGTTTTCCATTCAATTGAATTTATTTTATAACAATTTTTATTAGGACTTCCGTCAAGTTATCCATTTCAATTTCTTTTCTAGTAAATTTTAATTAAAATGAAGGAAACTACAAAATCGTCTACTTAACAATTAAACAATGAATCGATCCATCGATGATGGAAAAATAAAATTTCATTAAAAATATTTAAAGAAAGACTTAATTTGAGAGGTCACCCATATGAGCCAGCCGAGTTAACAACAGTGCGCTATTCTTCTCTTCTTTTCACTTTCTTAGCGATATAGAGACATCTCTTTTTCGTGCTGTTGAAATCTACTTTGTTTATCGATCCCTATTTCACGTTTTTTTCCCAGATTTGGCGCAAGGTGAGTAACTGATTAATTTTAGATTTGCCAGGTTTAAAGCCACTCTGATAAGCTCCAATCTATTTGTTGACAGTGGGCTTTAGTCTTACACAAAATACGTTCGATAGGACGATATTGAGGAGGCTTATCCTACAGTACCATAATTGGCGCCCCTCTTTTTTGGTTTGGGAAGAGCACACTTTGGTTCCAATCATCGCGCTTGCTTTCATTCAACCATTGCAAAAAAGCTGATACATCCTCCTCGACAGCTTTGCGTGGCCATACTTGAATAACTCTGCCAGTAAGCTAACAGCTCCAGCAGCTTTATTGTTCTTAAATCGGACGATCGCTATTCGAACATCTTCATAGTCGGACAATGAATTACCTGTTCCGTCGTTATTGATTGGGGACCATGTCCTGATGCGTTCGATGTGTTCCGGGTCCTACAAGAGTTTCCTTCCGACTTTTTTTTTTTTTTTGGCCATATATTAGGTCAGGTAAAAAGTTCGTTCGGTTTTTTTATTGATTTTTCAAAATATGATAACTTTAGGTACATTTGTCCGAATTAATATACGCTGTTTTGTTTGTGAATTTCTTGCCAACGAGATGCCAACTTCTTTATACCCCTCTCGTAGAAGGCTGCGTCCCTATTGGCAAAAAACTCAGAGAGCCAATTTTCATAGGCCTCTCTTGAGGCCAACTTCTCACCATTAAACGCGTTCGCCATGGACAGGAAAAGATTGTAATAACTTGGTGCCAGGTCCGGACTATAAGGTGGGTGCATTAGTACCTCCCATCAGAGCTCCTGAAGCTTCTGGCGTGTCACCAAAGACGTGTGTGGCCTGGCGATGTCCTGATGGAACACAATCCGGCCTCTATTGATCAAAGATGGCATCTTCTGGATGAGTGCTGCCTTCAAGCGGTCCACTTGTTGGCAGTAGAAGGCCGAATTGAGCGTTTGGCCATAGGGGAGCAGCTCGTAGAAGATGATTCCTTGCCAATCCCTCCAAACACACAGCAAAACCTTCCTGGCCGTCAATCCTGGCTTGGCCACCGTTTCCGCCGGCTCACCGTGTTTCGACCACTACCGATTTCGCTTGACGTTGTCGTAAGTGATACACTTTTCATCGCCAGTCACCAAACGCTTCAGAAATGGATCGATTTTGTTGCGATTCAGCAGCGATTCGCAGATGGAAATTCGATCCATCATGTTTTTTTGCGTTAGTTCATTTGGCACCCAAACATGGAGCTCTTTTTAAATCCAAGTTTATGCAAATGGTTCCAAACGATTTTCTAGATTATCTTTAGTTCCTCAGCAATTAAATAAGTGCTCACGTGACGGTCTGTTTCCACTATTTCCATGATTTTATCGCAATTTTCGACGACAGGCCTCTCGACGCGTGGTGCATCTTTGACATCGAAATTACCGGAACGGAACCTAGCAAACTACTTTTGTGCTACACGTTCGTTTACAGTATCGGGTTCATAAACTAAATTAATTTTCTCAGCCGCTTTGGCTGCTTTTTCGCCTTGATCGAAGAAAAATTGTGAAATATAGAAAATTGTAAATATATCTTTGCTGGTGTCTATCTTTGACGAGCGCTCACAACGTACTGAGTCAATCAATCGAGAAACTGTCAAAGACAAACTTTTAGCGCGAATAAACACGTTTTCAGCGCCGTATAATATGTATGGCGGCCGCGATAGCTGAGTGGTTAGCATTGCGTACTGACATTCGGAAGCCTCGGGTTCATATCCCAGCGCCAGCAACATCTAAAAGTTATGGAAAATTAATTTAAATAAAAAATTAAGTTAAATTTTCTAATTGCGGTCGCCCCTCGGCAGGGAATGTCCACCCCTCCGAGTGTATTTCGGACATAAAATGAAAGGCTCCTCGTAAAAAAACCATCAGCCGTTCGGAGGCGGCTCAGTATAAACTGTAGGTCCCTCCATTTGTGGGAAAAACATTAAGACGCAAAAACCACAAATGGGAGGAGGAGCTCGGCCGAAAATCGCTTAAGCGTTTACAAAGTGCCAATTATATATTTTATATAAATACATATAGTATGACATGATGCGATACCTAACACTAGTACTATGGACAATAACGCCATTTCTCAGATAAAAACCGAACGAACTTTTTACTTGACCTAATATTTTATACAATTTGTATGTAGTTTTGATCGCGATTTCATGCGAGCATTCTATCGATGTTGATAAATTCAATACATTTTGTGCTGATTCGAATTCCGCTGATGATTTTAATTATTATTTAGAAATTGAGTTGGATGCTGAAGAAGATTAAATTTTTTTTTAAATAAAATTACAAAATAATAGTTTAAAAAAATTAATTTTTCTGATTGGATGTGGCGAGGGGGTTGAAGATGTGGTTTAATTGTTGAAAAAAGAAGCAAAATTCCATAATAATATTCTAGTATTTTGTGCCAAACTTGAACTCTCTACCTTTAAAATTGGACTTTATGCAAAACTGTCGGCCTTTTTTTGTTTTGCTCATAGTGCAATGTCATAAAAATCTTCAAATAAGAAAAACTTATAATTTTTCAGCCAATGACCTGAGACTACTGCTGTTTTTGGCGCATTATTTATGGTATTTTATGAATAAAACAATAACTATTTTTTACAAACAATTTTTTATTTATTTTTTAATTTTTGTATGTACATATTTTTAATCGATTTACAACATTTAATTTTCTTAAATTCTTGTTTACTAAAATCTAAAAAATATAACGTAATACTTACACACATTAAGACCATTAAATTCGGGTAAAAAAGTGAAGTGATGAAAAAATAATAATATTACATGGCCTTAATGTGGGCGTAGCACTAAAATCCAAATAAAAATCGTTGCTCACAAAAAAAAAGAAATTACAAAAAATAAACAAAAATTCAAACAATTATTATTTACGTATGTATGTATGTATGTATATAAAATAGCAATAAAGTGATGTATAGCATCATGACTAATTTGTACACGTCAAAATTATGTAATAATAAATGAAAAGTGATTGAAAAAATAATCAAATAAAAAGAAGAAAGACAAAATAAAGTGTGGTGAAAAAGAGACGATGCTGCCACGTTGGATAACTGTACATACATATATACAGGAGAACGATGGGCACACATTACGACTTGCTGACAGTTGTATGAAGAAAAAGGTGAACAATATTTACAAAGGTAAATAGCAGGGTATGGAAAATGTTAACACACACAACGCTTTATGTTGACTCTCAAGCGCTGGAACGGAGCTTACATTGGCTTAACAATCATCTAATCAGTCAGTGCGCCTGTACGTCCGCTCCTTTTCATTCACCTCCTTTTGCACAACTTCGACTGTGTATATATATATGAGTGTGTGTGTGTGAGTGTAACTTAATGCAAACGCATACGCTTATTAACAATTAGTGGGATTCTAGTGCTCCAATCACATTGTGACGGTCGCGCGCTCAGTCCCAACCATGACTGGCTGGCACCCACACCTTCTCCCACACTGGCTTCCACACACGCTTCCATTCCTGCACTTTAACCTCCTTCCACACGGGCACCTGTATGGCCTTCCATTCGTCCTTCCACGCCTGTTTCTTTTCGGTGGCCCACGCTTGCTTCTTCTCTGTACGCCAGATTTGTACTTTCTCCTCAACCCATGTCTCGCGCTTCTCTTTCACCCAGATTTGTTTCTTCACTGGCTTCCAGATTTGTACCCATTCGATTTTCCACTCCAACTTCTTGTCGGGTTTCCATGCTTGCTGTTTCTCAGTCTTCCATTCTTGCACCTTCTTTGTTTCCCATTCTTGTTTCTTTTCTATCTTCCATTCTTGCACCTTTTCAGTTTTCCATTCTTGCTTCTTTTCTGTTTTCCATTCTTGTTTCTTCTCTGTGCGCCACACTTTCTTCCATACTGGCTTCCAGATGAGTTTCTTACGCCACAAATCGTGACTTGTATACTCCCAACCTTCGTGATCTTTGCCCAAGTACTTCTCGCCGGGTACACCCATTTTCACCCATTCGGGCACAAACATTTGCTTCCAATCGGGTACTTGTATTTCCTTCCAGACGGGCACCTGTATATCACGCCAGATGGGCACTTGTATTTCCTTCCACACGGGCACTTTCACTTCGCGCCATACTGGTACTTGGATTTCCTTCCAGACGGGCACTTGTATCTCACGCCAGACGGGCACTTGGATTTCTTTCCATATGGGTTTTGTGATTTTCTTCCATTCGGGCACCTTTTCTTCCTTCCAGGCGGGCACTTCACGTTCTTCTATATGCGGTTTCTTGACGATTTTCCAATCGGGCACTTGCACTTCCTTCCAGATGGGCACTTGTACTTCTTTCCATATTGGTACTTGAATTTTCTTCCATTTGGTTTCCCATGCCTCCTTCTTTACCGTCTTCCATACCTGCACCCAGTCTTCCTTCCACGTAAGTTTCTTCTTCCACACTCCTTCGGGCGGGTGAGCATATGTGAGGCTTACAATAAGCGCGCAGCTGGCGCCTAGAAGCTGTAGAGCGGGAAAATAAAAGAGAGAGAGAGAGAGACAGTTTTTAGATTAAAATATAATTTTTATATAATTGTCGATTATTTAATATTTGTTTTTCACGAGCGCGCTTGGGCCAATTTCATCGATAACTTTCTTCGATTAATCACATTTCTTTAAATTTAGTAATTTTTAATTTAAATTTTCTTGGAAATAAAAACTATAAATGAAGAAAATATAAAAAAATAATAAAATTTCATGTTCCTTATTCAATTAAACAAATATGTTTCAATTATCATATATTTAATAAAGTATTTTAAAAAAGTTCACAAAGAATTAGCACGTAGTAAGCATATTTATAAATTTTTTAAATTTATTTATGAAATCATGTCTTTCGTGTCTTTTCATAATTTTTATTGTGGCAAAATAAAATTATTCGTTCTTCAAATTTTTATAGTATTAAATATTTATCTTCTTCTATTCTGGTTTATTTTATTTTATTCAATTGAGTTTAGTTTCATTTTATGTTTTTTTACTTTCTTTTTAATTACTTTTTAATTTAGCTTAGTTTATGTATTTTATTTTATTTAAGTTTATTATTTTATTTTGTTTTTTTTTCAACATATTTTTGGTTAATTTAGTTGAATTATTTCTTTTTTTTCTATTTTATTTTATTCGATTTTTATTTCTATTTATTTTGCTTCAATTTATTTAATTTTGAATTGTTTTCAGTTTCAGTTATTTATTTTTTTAACTTTACTTTAATTTAGTTAAATTTAATTTTAATTTTTTTATTTTATTTCATTTATGTTGGCTTTTAATTTTAACTTCACATTTTTTTAGTTTTATTTAATTTAAATTTATTTTATTTTACTTAGATTTTTTAGTTTTACTAAACTTTATTTAATTCAATTTAATTTTATTATGGTTAATTTTTATTTTACTATACATTACTTTATTTTGATTTTATTTTTTTTATTTTAACTTAGCTTTACTTTTTCCATTTTTTAATTTAAATTAATTTGTTTTAATTTAATTTATATTTATTTTATTTTATTTTACTAATTTTTTAATTTAATATAGTTCTACTTATTTTCCTTTCTTAATTTAAATTAGTTTATTTTAATTTAACTTTATTTATACTTATTGTATTAAATTTATTTTTTTATATAATTTAATTTTTTTTATTTTACTCATTTCGCTTTAGTTTTAATTAATTTAATTTAATTTTAATGTATTTAATTATTTTTATACATATATTAATTTTTACTTTTTATTTTATTTATCTTTTTTATTTTTTTCACGTCCTTTTCTATTAGAGTTATTTTATTTAAACTATATTTAATTTATTTTAATATGTTTTGTTTTAGATTTATTTATTCTTTTATTTTATTTTGTTTTATTTTTTTATTTTGTTTTATTTATTCTATTTTCTTAATTTAATTTAATACACTTTTTTTTAAATATTATATATTTTGTTTGATCTAATTTTGCTTTCTTTTTGCTTATATTAATTTATATTTAGTCAAATTTATTCAACGTATTATAGTTTTATTTATATTAATTCAAACTTGTTTTATTTATATACCTTTTATTTATTTTATTTTACTATAATATTTTTTTATTTAATTTAATTTAATTCTGTTTTATTTCTTTTTTATTTTATTACAATTTTTCGAATTTAATTTTGCTTCCATTTATTTAATTTTTTTTTTAATTTATTAGCTTTATAAGAAACTATTTTATTATATTCTAATTATGTATTACTTTTTTACTTTAGCTTATTTTATTTTATTATTTTCATTTATATTTATGTCATTTCACTTAATTCAATTTAATTTTTTTTTAATTCACTTTGTTATATATTTTTTTATTTTATTTTCATTTCAAATTTTTATAAATTTCTGCTCCGAAATATTTTTTTCTTAATAATTTCACTATTCAGCAGACAGCAGCGTAAATATTTCACTTCATTTTCAATTTTTATTTCCAAGTCACTGAGTAAAATATATGCTCATATATATATTTCCTTGCCACAATATTAAAATTTTTTTCATTAAAGTTTATTTCCTAGATTTTTAAATTTGTATAATTTTTTATTTTTTAAGTTTTGTTACTTTGGCCAGCAAAAACACCCACCAGTAAATTTAGGGATCTCATCGCTTGAACCCCTTGCGTCGCGTTTAAAGGCGGAAACTGTTTAACACCAGTGAATGTGTGCCTCCGTTGAGGTCTTCCAAAAACACTACCCACATTTCTCTGCTGCACATCTATTTATATTTTGGAAAACAAAAATCGTTTATAACCCTCGAAAGCAGCAAAGCCAAGCGACAGCAAATCCAAGCCAAAGCATAGCAATAACAATGCAATCAAAAGCAGCGAAATCAGCAGCAGCTGCAATGAAATGAGCGCAAACTTTAAATTAAAACAACAACAAAAGCTTAACTTCACACTCAGCTGACAATGATACCGGCTAAAATACAATATATACAACAAACACACAACGAACGTTGCAATCGCTGATCTCAGCTTCAAGCGCTCGGTCAGGTCAGTCTCACATTAATGCTGGTGGTGCGCTGCTGCTGCTGCTGCTGGTCAACGTTTGCAAGCCAACTTACAACGAGTTACCAACGAAAAAGTTGCCGAAATCTGCACTTGGTCCGAACCTACCGCAATGGCGCGAACTGCATGCGTTAAAGTAACGCCAACAATAACAACAAACACACAGTTAATATGCGCGAAATTTGGCCAAAAGCATTTGGTTTCATTTGTGGATCGAAATGAGAATTCAACACACACGGCAGCGTCGAAGAGACAAGTCTGCAATTGAGCTGCAACACTAATCCACCACAGCTCAACACCACCGAGAGTGAGAGTGAAATCCACAAACAAGCTCAGTAAACCCGCTCGCAAGGTTGATCGTTGGCGTTTAAATAAAAGTGAGAGTCGTTCAATTTAAAACTACTCTACCGTTGCGACTGCGTCTGAAGCTCTTTGCTTCTGCATTTAACCGCAACGATGATAACACTTCTGTGTTGTCGTCGTCCGTTGTCAATGCCGTTGCCGAAATGCTGAAGTGGTGGCATTAACACCAACTCTGGCGCCGGACACCGCACTCTTCTGCGTGTAGTCAACAACGGCGCACCTTCGCCGAGTGCGTATGCCCCACTTGAAGTGCCATGCACAATTTGATATGAAATTAAGTGGAGTGAAGTGTTGATGACGTAGAAGGTGTGTTGAAGTGAAGAATGGGGGAGAGGGGTGTAGATGTTCGGTGTGTAGTACGAAATGATGGATGGTGTGTTGTAAGAGGAAGGTCATCGGTATAATATAAATTTTTGTTTATCTCTTCTTGTCTTTTTTCCTAAAGTAAATGGAATTTAATGTGTCGCAGGTGCTTTTTTGAGGTTAGTGGTGCAGTGATATGAGGATTTGGGTACATACGTATATAATAGTGGATATTGAAATATAATATTAATTGAGGAACTTGTCTGAAAGTTGAAATTTAAGTAAGGATTCAAGGATTGACTGAAATAATAATAATAATAATATAAGTTGATTTTTTTTTTGCTAAAGTCATTGTAATATTTTTCATTATCATTAATTTTTAATAATATATTAAAATTTTTTCGTAAACGAGAAAAGTAGTAAAGTAGTAGTAATGTTGTTGGCGATTGGAATATTACAACAATCTACAAACTCCACATTTCTCGTATTCTCGCTATGACAATCTTATGCAGCACCACTGATCGCGAATGTTCGCATGCGGCAAACGTAGGGATGCCCTGGAAGTAACGTTCTTGTAAGCTGCAGGGGTTCCGGAGCTCTTCATCATAACGTAGACATGACGCTTGCTGGAGGGTTTTGAACCATTCGCTTCCGAATCATTACTTTTATATGGGGCTCTAATCAGAATAATGTCTTCTACTCTCCATTCCTTATCCTGTCGATCATGCCGAGTTTTTGAGTTTTTTACATACTTCCACTTCTCCGCGTGAAAAACAACCAGCTACTTCGTCCTCAGGATGGTTGCTTGTAATAGTCATCACTGCTACATTCTCTTTGCTTATCAACTAGTGGTGCAACGTCTTTTTTTTGTGTCGGCTTCGATGGAGCCTTTTGGATTTCAGATTTAAATAAACGCCGTTTCAGCGCGGTTTCGTGCGTTCCTATTTTCAGTATTGTTCGCTGCTGATATTACCGGCAATTGATTTTTGGTGACAAAAAAGAGATTTCTACGATGTGCTCTCCCCAGTCGTAACCGGTATCCTTACTCAAAGGTGTAGTCGGTATTGAAACCCATAGCATTTTAACCGCTGAAGCGATTTTCGGCAGAGCTCCTCCTCCAATTTGCGATTTTACGTCTTGATGTTGACCTACAGTTTATACTAAGCCGCCTCCGATCGGCTGATGGTTTTTTTTTTTACGAGGAGTCTTTATTTCATGTCAGAAATACACTCAGAGGGGTTTGACATTCCCTGCCGAGGGACGACCACAATTAGAAAATTTAACTCAATTTTTTATTTGAGCCCGGTATTATTTGAGCGTAGTTAAAATACATATAGTCAAAGAAAGTCAGAGAAAAAAGGTCAAACCAAGAATAGTTTAGCTGACCATACTGAGCTCATTCCTTACAGAAATGAAAATGTTCTTTTCGTCTGGAAATGTGTCGTCTGGATATTGCGTGCGCTCCACTCTGCAATATTCATATCCATACCCTTTAACTGTGTGAATCAGTAATTGCCAAAAGCCTAGATTTTTTGGAGGAATTTGTGGAAATTTATTTATAACCTAAAAAATATTTTTTTTTTTCTTTTTTAAAAAATTTTCATTTAACTCAAAATACCTGAATTTCCTATAGATTTTCTTTACAAATATGCTTAATACCTCCGTGATTTATTACTTACAATAAAATGACCTTTCAACACTTTAAATCTTCATTTAGACTTTTAACACCGCTACACATGTTTCACGGGCAAAAGCGCGATGTCATTGCCCCAATTTATCAGTAACAAAGAAAACACAAAATAATATCATCAATCAATCCAACTAAGCTACAGTAGTTGAGTGACGCTAGCAGCATTTTAGAAAAAAACACTTAACCCTACTTGAGCCATGTGTGTCGATTCGGCACCTTTATTTGAAATGACTTTTAAGTATTAATGTTTAAATAGAGATGAAGACGACGTAGTTGTCTGAGTGGTTAGCAGTGCGTGCTACCACGCGAAGGGTTCTGAGTTCGAGTCCTGTACCTGACCAGCATTTAAAATTATAGAAAAATAATTATTAAATGATTTTTTCTAGTTGTGGTCGCCCATCAGTAGGTAATGTCACCCCCTCAGAATGCTCTGCCCAATCCACAAAAAGAAGAACCCTGCAGTCTGCCGCAATTACGTGGGATAAGCCTCCTCAATATTGTATTTAACATCCTATCGATCGCATTGTGTGCAAAACTAAAGCTCACCATTAAAAATCTGATTGGATCTAACGCCAAATCTTCGAAGAGTCCGGCGAAAAGAGGATCTTGCACATACCATGCCTTATCTTCGTTGAGATTCGTTCAGGAGCTACCTCTACACCTTTATGTATAAATTTGGTATCCCCGCAAAACTTATACGGCTCTGCAAATTAATGCTGAGCTATAACAGGAGCTCCACCATCATTGGAAAGAACATCTCCGATCCGTTCGATGCCAAACGAGGTTTCACACAAGATGACTCCTTATCGTGTGATTTCTTTAACCTATTGCTTGAGAAAAACATATCTGCTGCAGAGCTGAATAAAGAAGGTACAATATTCTATAAGAGTATACAGCTGTTCCAGTACGCCTCAACAACTGCTGGCTAGGTCATGTGGTCCAAATGGATGGGAACACTACATCTTTGAAAGTTATCGAGGCAGTACCCGCCTGTGAAAACAGAGGAAGATCTCCGCGTCCTTGGAAAGACAAGGTGGAGAAAGACCTGACTACACATGATATAATTGGCCCCAAACAATGAAATGGGGCGCTGTTGTTAACTCGGCCAAAGTAAAACAAAATTTCATTAGGACAATTGCGGACTAATGTCTTAAAACAATTTTTTTTTCTGAATGGGAAGTTAGGTTAGGAAGAAGTGACTGATACTGAGAAGATCCCACATAGAAACATAAGACACGTCCGTTATGATGACACTAAAAGTAAAAAAAAATTCTGAACTCTAGACCACTTTTCATTTTGTAAATCGCTTAGTGCCTTTCGAAAATCTCTATTAACCCCTTCGGGGTGGTAAACGTATGCAATCCAGAAGTCTCAGTCTCCCAAAACGCAGGGCAGATCACCAGATACTGCATATCTACTTCCAAGCAACTACGACGGTGGGGAGCCTAAGTCTTATCGCTCAGAACTCCCAATAAGCGCTAGAGTTTTAAAATTGATATAAAAAGAATCTTCCGGTCACACATTTTTTTAATTTTCAAAGACATCTCAGTAGTTTTGTAGTCCGAAACTTTGTGAGTCGGAATTTCATTATACGCCCCCATCAATCATAGGCTATGAAGGGTTAAACACTAATCTGTTGGCTCCAAAAAACCTCAAGATTAGTGAGTATCGATTCAAAGTATAAATATGTATATATACTTATTTATCCTATAATCGTATTACAGCGCAAATCAGCTTTGAAATTCCGAGCAAAATATGCCATCGAGTATAAGTAAAAAATAACACAAAATAAAAAATTAAAAAATATGCCGAAAAATATGAAAATAAAAAAATTCATACAAAGAAAAAAAAATCATAATATAAAAAAATATACTAAGAGTTAAACACCTTATAATAAAAAGTGTAAGTGAAGATATAAATGTTGTAACGGTGGAAGAAAATAATAACAATAATGTAATAATGTAGACAAGTGGAACGAATTAAACAATAACGAACAATCCCACACCCATACAGTTGCACAAAAGGCAGCGAACGCAGACACAAATGAGGTTATAATTAGGCTTTTTTTTAGTTAATTGCAAAAACGTTTGTGGTAAGATGCCCATTCAGTCAGTGGCATTACAAATAGTTCCGTCATCACGCTTGGTATTTTTTTTTTTGTCAATTTAAGGGTTTTCAATTATTTCACTGCGTTCCGGATTTTTTTCTGCAAGCCAATGGTCAGTTTTTACTTCATATTTACACAGTTATTCATCTTTTTCTGCATAAGCAAACTTTTTTTTTTTGCGATTTTTTTTTTCTATCGCTTTTATTCGAGCTTCTGCGCTATAAATTACTTTTTCACGTCCCTTTGTGCTCATAAATTTCACTCTCATTCGCAAACGACCTTTGCGGGGTGAAGTGCTTGCGGTGGCAAAAATCTAGCGCGCACTTGGCTATAAACCGGTAGAGACGCTCGCTCTTGGTTTAGTGACTTAATATAAATATACATATTTATACATACATTTTTTAATATTATTGTAGGCATATATGTACCATATACACGTATGTATGTGAGGGTTTTTTGGATTTTTTTTTAAGTTTTACCTATTGAAATATTTGCAGCTTCTGTTGCTTTATTTGGGTCTTTCTGCTACTAGTTTTATGGCATCGCTTTGTTTTATACGGCTTTTAGTTTTTATGACTAATTTTATTTTAAATGGTTTTTATAGTTTATCCATTATTCTTCATCTTACTTTTAATTAGTTTTGTCGCCATTTTCTTTTTATTTCAATTTGTTTTTATTTTATTTTATTTTATTTAATTTTTTTATTTTATTTTATTTTATTTTATTTTTATTTATTTTATTTTATTTCATTTTGTTTTATTTCATATTATTTTATTTTATTTCATTTTATTCTATTTTATTTCATTTTATTCAATTTTATTTTATTTTATTTTATTTTATTTTATTTTTTTTTTTTTTATTTTTTTTATTTTATTTTATTTTATTTTGTTTTATTTTATTTTATTTTATTTTATTTTATTTTATTTTATTTTATTTTATTTTATTTTATTTTATTTTATTTTATTTTATTTTATTTTATTTTATTTTATTTTATTTTATTTTATTTTATTTTATTTTATTTTATTTTATTTTATTTTATTTCATTTTATTTTATTTTATTTTATTTTATTTTATTTTATTTTATTTTATTTTATTTTATTTTATTTTATTTTATTTTATTTTATTTTATTTTATTTTATTTTATTTTATTTTATTTTATTTTATTTTATTTTATTTTATTTTATTTTATTTTATTTTATTTTATTTTATTTTATTTTATTTTATTTTATTTTATTTTATTTTATTTTATTTTATTTTATTTTATTTTATTTTATTTTATTTTATTTTATTTTATTTTATTTTATTTTATTTTATTTTATTTTATTTTATTTTACTTTATTTTTTTTATTTTGTATAATTTTTTTTATTTTATTTTATTTGATTTTATTTCATATTATTTTATTTTATTTTACTTTATTTTATTATAATTTATTTTAAGTTATTAGATTATATTTTATTTTATTTTATTTCATATTATTTTATTTTATTTTATTTTATTTTATTTTATTTTATTTTATTTTATTTTATTTTATTTTATTTTATTTTATTTTATTTTATTTTATTTTATTTTATTTTATTTTATTTTATTTTATTTTATTTTATTTGATTTTATTTCATATTATTTTATTTTATTTTACTTTATTTTATTATAATTTATTTTAAGTTATTAGATTATATTTTATTTTATTTTATTTCATATTATTTTATTTTATTTTATTTTATTTTATTTTATTTTATTTTATTTTATTTTATTTTATTTTATTTTATTTTATTTTATTTTATTTTATTTTATTTTATTTTATTTTATTTTATTTTTTTATTTTATTTTATTTTATTTTATTTTATTATCTTTTTTATAATGTTTTATATATAATGTTTTATAATGTTTTGTTTTATTTTGTTTTATATTATTTTATTTTAATTTATTTATGTTTATTTTATTTATGTTTATTTTATTTATTTTTATTTTATTTTATTTTATTTTGGTTTATTTTATTTTAGTTTCTTTTATTTTATTTTAATTAATTTTTTTTATTTTATTTATTTTTTTTAATTTTATTTCATTTCTGTAGGTACGAGTATATTGCTCATTTAATACTCTAAGCTTTTATGTATTTATACAGAAATTTAATTTTCGTTTTGTTGTAGACATAAGTTTAGATGAACACGCAATAAAAGTGCAAGCGTAATGTAGTAGCGGAGAAAAAACGTTAAAAGCTGAACAAATATCGTAAGAGTGGTTGAATAGGAAGAGTCTGGGGGAGAGTGAGGGACGCACTGATGTGTTGCTGCAGATTTGGGTCGTTGAATTCACAATGAAATTTACGATTCGTAATGAATATAAACATTTAAATGTAGGTAAGAGGTTTTATTTTAATTTAATTAAAACTCAAAGAGGAAGATGTAAAGTGGATTTTGTACAAAAGCCCAGTCATTCTGCAATGAATTGCACAATTTTTGAAAATGCCTTACCGATGTCGATCTGTCCGAATTGTTTGCCTCTAATTTCATCATCCCGTGGCTGGAATTGCATAATTTGCGTGATAGAGGCTTTTTGTTTAGTAGTTATCGAAATATTGAGTTTTATTCCGAAGATGATATACGTGACGTGCTGCTTTTGATCTATGTTAGTTACAGTTGGGTTGGGTGTGCTTGAGGTTTTCAACAACTTTTATTAGGTGTGGGGAATGGGTCTATTTTTAACCATACATCGTTATCAACTACTTTAAGCATACCCTAACTCTATAAAGGGTTTATCTGCCCTGTAATAAAACAACCGGACATATCGGGAGCCTCTACCAGGGGGATCCCTGCAGTAACTTCCCAGTAGATATTGCTTGCACAGAAGAACATGTTTCATAACTGGAAGCATGTACGAGTATATCTCACTAAGCAATTAATTCGCAGGCGACATAAGGAGGTTTCTTATTATGGCCCACAATGCGACGTTCTTAGAGGCTTGCAGCTTCATCATCTGCATCTCGCTAGTCCACGGTGGGCTAGTTGGTGCGACGTAGTTTATGAGGCGGACTGAATGCCTTGTAGGTTGAAGGCAAGGTTGCTTAGTTTGGACCCCACATGCTGCCAACTAGCTCCGCCAGGATTTCGTTCATCTGTATTTTAGCCGTATGCTCAGTGAAAGAGTGCAGACAATTAAATTCTACGTGGATATTTCTGGTTGCAGTATTCCTACAATAGTAACGGCTGACGCCTTCCTAAATTGTTTTGAACACAATTTTTCACTAATAAACCATAAAAAAAATTTTGAGATATAATAAAGTACAAAAAATTAATTATATCCCATAGGATATTCACACATCACGAAGCAAACTCACTGCAAGCGCTTCATTGGAAATCTTGCATGTCCACATTTTCGCGATGTCCGCATAACCAATAAACCGTGTTCAAAACCAACAGCCTGTGGCCAACGGCAGCGTCACAGCTGCCAATGCGACGCATTACTTATCGTTGGTTTGTTTTCCTGCTGCCTGTTGCCTGTTGGCTGCTCCTCATTTTACTTTCTTTTTTTTTCTCCATTACCAGCTCTTCTTCTTTTTCCCACAGTTGTATCGAATGCGCAAGGCCTGTACGTTCGCTGTGTGGTTGGCATTGAGTGTTGCGCAACAGTGTTTCCTTATAAATTACCGCCAATTTATATTGAGACAGCAAAATTGTTGTGTCGTCTTCTTCTTCTGTTTGGTATGCCGATTGTTTTGATCGTGGTGCCCACGTGACTTTTAGCAGACATTAAGGTCAAGGGGCAAAGTTGTTAAGTTTTTCAAGGAATTTCTTGTTGGTGTCACCGTTTGCAGGGAGACAAAAGAGTTTTTTAGAGGACTTTAGCTGTTAAAAGTCGGAAGTACATTAATTTTGGAATTTAAATATTTATATATGTTTCGAAGTTTTTATTCGCATTTAATATTTTATTTCTAGGCCTTTTTTAAATTAAAAAAATTTGAGTTTTAATGGTAATTTTAATCCAAATCACCACTTTTATCTTAATTATATTTTTAATTAAGTTTTAATTTGAATTTTAATCTTTATTTTAATCTCAATCTAACTTTTAATTTTTAAATATTAATTTTATTTTTAATTTTAATATTAATTTTTTTAATTTCAATTATTACTCTTATTTAATTTTATGTTTAAACATATTTTTTATTTCAAATTATATTAATTCGCCTTTGATTTAAAATTTTAATGTAAGTCATAATTTAAACTTTACTTTTAGTTCAATTTTATTTTTAAATGTAATTTGAATTTTGATTTTTTTCATTTTCATCAATATTTTAAGTTATATTTTATATATAATTTTAATGTTATTTTAATTTTAATTTTGCTTTCAACTTTAATTTAAATTTAAATTTACTAGTAATTTAAATTAAAATTTTAATTATAATGTTAATCATAATTAATTTTAGTTCTAATGTTTATTTTAGTTTAATTTTAATTTTTAATTTAATTTTAATGTCATTTTTAACCTTTATTTTAATAAATTATTAATATAATTTAGTTTTAATTATAATTACAATTTTAATTTTATATTTTTTTTTAAATTTTATTTTGATTTTAGCTTTAATTTTAACTTTAATCTTTATTTTAATCTCAATTGCCTTTTAATTTTAGTTTTAATCATAATTTTACTTTTAACTTTAGTTCTGCTTAATTATAATCTTAATTTTATATTTAATTTAAATTTTAATTTATTTTTTTTAATCAAAATTTTAAGTTTAATTTTAATTATAATTTTAATTTACCATTAATTTTATATTAATTTCAATTTAAATTTTATTTTTAAATTTAAGTTTTATTTTAACCTTAATTTTAGTTTAAATAAACTAAACTTAAATAAAACTTTAATTTGGATCTTAATTTTATTTTAAAATTTAATTTTAATTTTAGATAAATTTTAAATAAATTTTTTAAATTTTTGTTTTTATTTCGATTTTAATATTAATTAAACTTTAATTTCAATTTTAATTTAATTTTAATATAAATCAGAATTTTAATTTTAATCATAATTTTAGTCTTTATTTTAATTTTAATTTTATTTTTATTAAATTTTAATTACAATTTTTATTTTAATGTTAATTTGATTGTAACTATAATTAATTTTTAGTATACTTTTATTTTTAATTTAATTTTAGTTTTAATTTTAGCTATTTATTATTTTAATTTTTATTTTAAATTTGAATTTTATTCATTTTCAATTTATATTTATTATTTTTTTATATTTTTAATTTAAAATTAAGTTAAATTTATTATAATTTTTTTATTTAGTTTTAAATTCCCTTCATAATTTTTATAATTTGTTTTTGTTCTTGGCATTGCTTTAATGCAAATATACCTTAGTTCAAGCTCTAGTCACGCGAATACGCACTCTTCACTTTATAGCCTTTCAAATTTTCATCACACTGTTGCCACTTTTCCTATGCATATTCCCAATCTAACTAAGCAAGATGTAATATTGATAAAAAAATGTAAGGTATTAACATCATTTATTCCTATTACTATTTACTAAAATTGTTGAGATACATTCAAAAATATTTTCATCCAACGTTGCAAATTTTCTATCTTGAAAATGAAAGTTTATGGTTCGTAGGAATTTTTATTTCTAGCATAGCAAGACTGTAAGAACCACTATGAAACGTATACCATATGTGTAGCTCACAACCAATAAAAACTATAATTTAAATGTAATATGCTTGTATATTCGACCAATTTTCTTGTATTTAATTTTTTTCCCAAAAAAGTCTTTTTTATTATTATTTATTTTGCGGATGCAATTGCAGTTTTGGTTTAATATTGTTTACTTTGTTTCATTGCAATTTCTTGTTTAATTTTTCTTCATCTCAACAACTGCTTAAATCGCCGGTTGCTGCTCGGGTTAGCGGTTATGCCATAATAGCAGCTGCTTTACAGTTGATAACAGTGTTTTTCTGGTTTGGTTTGCTGCGACATTTTGTTTTTCTTACTATCACTGTATTAACATGTTTTGATTCATTTTTTTTTTGTTTTTAATTTTATTTTTATTATTTTATTTTGAGACTTTTATAATTTTCTGCATTCCTTAAATTTTTTTATGAACATTTTTATATAGTTTTTTTACATCGTTTGCTCTTTTTCTCCTTTCGTTACTGGTTATTTTGACTTTTTTTTAGCATATTCATTCATTCACTCAGTGTAATTAACCACGTGCTTTTGAAATAATTTTCACATTGCGAAGTGGTTTCAGTATATACCAGCGCATCTGAAGGACGGTCAATGTTGTGTATGTATGTGTCGTATAGTATATAAAAATAATTTATATTTATTACCCATACAGAAAAAAGGTATTGCCGTCCGTTCGATCTTTTGAGTCTGTCCCTATTGATTACCTAAAGAGCTGTTTCGTGCCGAGCAAATATTGAAGTCAACTACTTCCCACCTGATCTTTCCAACAATATGGAGGTCTTCCTCTTCCCCTAATATGCAAAAGTTCATAAATCCTCTACAGATCTTTCTTTCGAATGCCGATGACTAATACTCTTTATGGGCGTATATCCAGAATGGGGATAATCTTTGTTCTTATCTTATATAACAGCAGGTCGCCGTGGATCCTTTCCATTCACTGGATGGCAAAATTTGAACTGTGAATAGTCCACCGCACACGACTACGGCTTTCACCAGAATACGGTCAGGATATATATGACCTCGGTTCGAAAGTTAACTGCTATCACGCCGATCTGCCCCACTTCTTCACTGCAAAACAGCTCAAAATTCAACCAACTAATTCCTCGGCTACCTTCTTCACCAGCTGGACGAAGGAATACCGGCTCGAATTAGATGTGAAGGTCGATGATGTAAAAATTCCGACCATAAATAACCCTAAAATACGGGGAGTCATACTCGACAGCCAGCACTCCTTCACTCCGCATACGACCGCAATTGCCGCAAAATTCCAGAGCCGCAACAAAATACTCAAAGCGCTCGCCGGCAGCACCTGAGGTAAAGACAAAGAAACCTTGCTGGCAACCTATAAAGCAATTGGCCGGACGGTCGTTAACTATGCTGCCCCGATTTGGGCGCCGAGAACGAAAGAGACAGAGATGAAGAAGTTACAGATTTGCCAGAACACTGCTAAAAGGACCACGACTGGAAATCTTCTGATGCCGCCGAAGCATCACTTGCACTTGTATCCCTATTGGGATACTACCGTAGGGACACTGGCACAACTTAGGTCTGAATATTGTAGCAGGTTAAACTCCTACCCTCCGCACGACACTAACCACCTCTTCACATGCCCCCTAAAACTGACACATCTAACCTCCTTCTCAATCTGGTCCGATCCCGTCGAAACAACACGATTCCTGGGCCTCCCGTTAGATGGCCCTCGTTGACTTAGATTAATTAATCTGTCCCTAAGTGGGGTTAGCGAAGCCGCTACAACAACAACAACAACTACGGCTTTAACCAAAGTGCAGAGCCCAAAAGAAAACGTGTAAAGCAATCGACTGACCGGTTAACTACGCTACGCCAATTGGGAATAATGAACGACGATAATAAAGAAGCTCCAGGCTTATCGCTTTCCTGTACATCATCTACATAACGAAACATCTGTGCATCCAGTTAACAGATATTATGTGCACGCAATATTTGTTGGGGTGCTACCATGGGGACCACCCTTGCAGAACCATCTCCCAAGCACATCAGTAGAGAAAACTTGACTTTACGAGGTTCATTCAGCACTATACGCTGTGAACGCCATTCACATAAAGCCTGTTTTACACCTTCATTAACTCTCTTCCCTCGAATAACGTCATCGGAAACCAACCACCACACAAAGCAGATGAAGAGCTTGAGCTGCTTCGTGAGGCCATATTAATACTGGCACAAATAAAGTCTGTATACTGTAACGGACTCAACTCCTACTCATACAGACTCCACGCGGACATATGTACTTAATGTTGTTCTGCATACAATGAGTCAATAAAGCCCACTGGTCTCACACTTCTCTCCACTAGACCGAGCGCTTCGAAACAGCGTGCTTCTTGACCTAAATTTTTTTTGCTCTTAAATGGGTTTTGCTAACCATTTTTACAACAATAACTAAACCCACCCAGTTTACAGTTTCGCCCGTTGATTAAAAGTGATTCCACATCAGATTTCGCGGCTGAACTTGTCGAATAGGCGACACAGGATTAAATTAACATATTCCTCGGGCTTAGGGTCGCGGTAGCCGAATGGTAAGCGTTGCGTATTGCCATTCGGAAGACTCGGGTTCAAATCCTGGTGGTGTACTAACTTCCAAAACAGGTATGGAAAATTAATTTATATAAAAAAGTGAGTTAGATTTTCTAATTGCGGTCGCCCCTCGGCAGAGAATGTAAAACCCTCCAAAAAAACATGAAATAAAACTCCTCATAACAAAACCATCAGCCGTTCGGAGGGTGCTTAGTATAAACTGTAGGTCCCTGCACTTTGTTGGGAAAAACATCAAGACGCAAAAACCACAAATTGGAGGTGGAGCTCGGTCGAAAAGCGCGTCAATTATTATTACTCCTTGAATAAGCGTTAAACTGGCTAAAGGTAGTTAGTAACCTCTCTCTCTCTTCCTCTCTCTCTCTCTTTCTCTCTCGCTCTCTCTCTCGCTCTCTATTTCGCTCTCTCTCTCTCTCTCTCTCTGTCTCGCTCTCCCTATCTCTCTCGCTCTCTCACTCTCTGGGAACAAACATGTGACGGCAAATTAACGAATAACATGTTCAAAAATATATAACTGTAAGCTTACTAAGTTTCTACTAGCAACTAGGGTTAATAGGGCTGTTAACGGATGGATGGGATGGCTTTTAATTAGATCTGATTGAGGACAAGAAACGCAGTAAGTGCAGGGAAGAGACAGACAGAGTTTGATCTCATTGGGCGAGTATAAACTGTAGGTACTTCAGGTGGCAACGGGCCAAAGTCCATAAAGCCTGCTATAATTTTCCAGAAAAACTCGAATGTTCTTCAAGCTAGATACCCAACAGAGAGTGTAGCAGTATATAGTGGCCCCATGTAGTGTATCGGGTACCATTGCGGACGAAATATCGTCTGTGAGAGACTCTCTAAGAAGTCGACCAGCGTAACGTAACTTAACTTAATGAATATTTCTTTATTTTCTTCACAACTAAGATTTAAAATTATATGTTCTTGTCCTACTTTCTGCTGTTTTTCTCTCTCTCTCTTTCTCTCTTTCTTCCACTGTATATTCTTCAACGAAAACATACGTTTCTAGCTCACTTTAGAAAATTTTTCACGCTGCGCCGTCACCAACCAACCAACCACAAGCGCAGTGCGAAGATTCATAAAACTGCCAACCGTTAGAGACCGCCACCGTCAGCTTGGCTAACAGAGTGGGTTACACTGACTACGAAAAAATAAATAAGTATGTAAGTGTATGGTATAGGCATGTGGAAATTGCAGACTAACAGGCTGAGACGACTGTCAACTACTACAGCTGTGTGGCGCTAAATGTGTGACGTAATTTTCTGTTTGTAGTGCAAATTGGATTTGGCATTGCTTTGCAATTTTTATTTGCTATTGCTTTTGCCTTTGAAGTTGTTTTTTTTTTGTTTTTTATATAAATTTATTACATTTTGTTGTTGTTGTTGTTAAAGTTTTAGTTTGCTTACCGCGCTTTTGTTGGTGACACTTAGTGATGGCGCCAATAAACAAGTAATTAAATAGACGCTGACAAAAAGGAGAGAAAAAATGCAGTCATGTGTGTGTATTATACTATATGAATGTATGTTTGTTTATATACATATATGTATGTACACATATATTTATTTATAAATATATTAATGTATAATTTGACATTTCAACGCGTGTGTCTCGCGGTCGGTGGCGAATTTTTTCATTCTAAATTAGCATTTTATTCATTTTTCCGCAAACTTTTGTTTAACTTGCACACAAATTGACACATATACAAATAAGTATATAAAAGGTGTTTTTTTAGGGTTGATCTTTTTGATAGCTGTTACTTGATTTATGATCAATTTGGTTTGTCACTTCATAATGAACAGACTTACTCCGTTCAGTTTCGCACCACGTTTACTCTAGTGCATATTTCTGTGGAGCAGAGTAGCAGAAGAAGACTCGATTAAGTCCGGGAGAGGGACCATCAAGCGCGTCGCACGTTCGATAAATAAGTTAGCCACCGATACTGAGCTTCACAAGACTCCCTTCGCGTGAATGGCGTAATCGGAGTAAAACCACCACCTATAGCAGACCGCCCCTCCGAGTGTATTTCGGACATGAAATAAAAGGCTCCTCGTAAAAAAACCATCAGCCGTTCGGAGGCGGCTTAGTATAAATTGTAGGTCCCTCCATTTGTTGGAAAAACATCAAGACGCAAAACCACAAATTTGAGGAGGAGCTCGGCCGAAAATCGCTTCAGCGGTTACAAAGCGCCAATTATAGCAAACAACGAGCTGGAGCTTCCTCGAGAGACCCGCATGACCCTTGCACAACTTAGATCTAGATACTGTAGTAAATTAAACTCTTACTTATCCAGAGTCCACCCCAGCATACCCAACGTATACCCTGCATGTGGAGAGTCTCCGCACGGCACTAACCACCTCTTCACATGCCCCCTTAAGCCGACACACCTAACCCCCGTTTCCTTTTGGTCCAATCCCGTCGGAACAGCACGCTTCCTGGACCTCCTTTTAGATGACCTCGGCGACTTAGATTAACAAAGCCAGCCAGCCAGCCGCTACTACAACAACAACAGCTTCACAAGAAAATTTTGTTAAGCGATGAAGCTTACTTTTGGTTGAACGGGTACGTTATTTAACCAAATTGTCGCATTTGGAGTGGTGATAATGCACAAATTATTCTTGAGACGCCGTCGCAACCTCAAGAAGACCCTGTTTGGTGTGCTCTATGGCAGGGAAAATCATTGGCTCATAAATATTCCTTTTAAAATTCGTAAAGTCAATCATAATGTTGCAATCGCAGATCACTGATCGCTATAGAGCCATGATTAACGACGTTTTCGTGCCTGAATTGGCGAATGTTGTAGTGGACGACTTTTGGTTCCAACAAGAGGACGCTGCATGTAACGCAGCCAAAGAAACAAAAAATTAATTGAAGGAAACTTTTGGTGAGCTCCGTCGGTTTGTGGCGTGGCCTCTAAGATCGTGCGATTTAACCCCGCTGGATTATTTTTGTGAGGTTATGTGGAGTCGATTGTCTACGCAGATAAGTCCAAGACCACTGACGCCATGGAAGAGAATAATCGGAGCGTTATTGCTGACTTACAGCCCCATACAGCGGCAAGTAGTGATCAAAAATTGGACCTCTAGGCTGGAATTTTTTGAAGGTAGCTAAATTTCCGGACATAAATTATATGAATTTTAAGTCTTCTTGAACACCATATGTCTAAAAAAACACCCTTTACAACAAACACAGCTCTTCGAATGCCTGCAATATATGTTTGTATTCGCATTAAACAGCCGTGCTTTGAGTTGCAATCACATTTAATGCTAACATCATGGCACTCGTATTTGCCACATATTGTGGCATGTGGCGTTTATTTGCGTTATGTGTGGTACATACATATGTATGCTGGCAATTGTTAGTGGAAATTGTTGAAGCAAATTGAATGTGTTGACGCTATCAATTAAATGGAATCAGCCATAGAGGAGTGATTTGAAAATACATATATTTATACATATATACTGATTTATGTGCTTATGCTTCTGCGTGTGTTTGAAAAAATATACATATGTATGAAAGTAAGACCATAAATATTGGCCAGTTAGGCGTGTACAGCTGTTTATTGCTGCTACACATGTGTATCTGTAATGTCGATGGAAAATCAGTAGTAATGTTAGTTTGGTTAAGATTGACTGAAAAGATAAGCTTGATACGGATTGCAGGTATTTACGATGTGTGACCGTTGTTATTTGAAGAGCATGAAATAGGAAAATATTGCAAACTAAGTGTCAGTCCCTCGTTTCGTTTCGACCTAAATTCATTTGAAGGTAAAAATGTGTGCGCACAAGATATCGATTTGCAGCTTTGAATTACTGTGGAAGCATCGTCTCGGTCTTGGTCTTCGTGATGGTCCACCTTAGCGATAAAATAAGGCCATAAGATGTGCGCTTATCACAAGTTTCAACATCGATAAGCTATCGCCTTCCAGAGGATATCCTTTTTTAAGGTTAGATTCGATTAAACTGGTTGAGAAGTTCCACATAGACGATACCAGATCCACAGTGTTACCAGAACCACTACATACAACAAAAGCGCTATACTGCTGCACTTCATGTACTGTCCCCAGTTTGAAGAAGATTGGTGTTCTCTTAGCGTATTGAAGTAGTCACTTTTTCCGCTTAGTATCTTGCTGATAGAAGCTTTATGAGATTATCCTCGACAACTATCATCTGTCTAATGAGCGTAGAACATTCACATATTAAGTGCACTTCTCTGACTCACATTCCTTGCATTTCCTGCATTTATTGTCATCAACCAGAGGCAGTGACCTGGTAATAGTCCGACTAGCTCGTAGACTTGAGTTTGTGTTGGTCTCCGGGGAATATTGCGGGAGTGATAGCCCTTGGCCTGATTATAATCCGGGTCGTTCCAGTATAAAGGCCCGACTGTCGGGAGAACTATTGGATTTTAGTCGCCTCGTGCCACAGGCATGCCTTACCACGGGTAAATTCTTAAACCCCCAACCCCTTGAGTTTGTTGTTGTTGTTGTTGTAGCGGCTGGCTAACCCCGCTTAGGGCAGGCTTTGTCAATCTAAGTCGCCGAGGTCATCTAAGGGGAGCTCCAGGAAACGTGCTGTTTCGACGGGATTGGGCCAAAGGGAGAGGGGGGTTAGATGAGTGGGTTTAAGGGGGCATTTGAAGTGGTTAGTGTCGTGCGGGGACTCTCTACATACAGGGCATACGTTGGGTATGCTGTGTTCGAGTTTGGATAAGTAGGAGTTTAATTGTGTTCCATCAGGACAACGCCAGGCCATACACGTCTTTGGTGACGCATAAGAAGCTCCAGGAGCTCGGATGGGAGGTTCTAATGCACCCACCTTATAGTCCGGACCTGGCACTAAGTGATTACCATCTTTTCCTGTCCATGGCGAACGCGATTAATGGTGAGAAGTTGGCCTCAAGAGAGGCCTGTGGAAATTGGCTCTCCGAGTTTTTTGCCAATAGGGACGTAGCCTTCTACGAAAGGGTACAATGAAGTTGGCACCTCGTTGGCAACAAGTTTACGAACAAAACGGCGCATATTTGACTTAAATCGGACAAATGTACACAAAGTTATCATATTTTGAAAAATCAATAAAAAAAACCGAATGAACTTTTTACTACACCTAATATGCACTGAGAGTTTGGGTCATAAATCCATCAAAAGAGCATACTCATACATTGGAAGACAGCTCTTCTTTCTTGTTCACAATCAGTTTTGTATCAACGATAAATTCAGCAAAACTCATTTACTAATTATTTGCGTCTTTTGTACTCATTAAAGTTTTATTGCATTTGTTATTTATGTTGCATGTGGGAGTGTGCTAAGTAACAAATGTGCATTTAACCATATATGTATGTACTCGTATGTATATATGTATGTGATCTTTGGTGTCATAACTACAAATGGTTTCATAACTTCTTCAGCGCTTTCCTTACTTTCCTATGCACAACCCACGTTAATATAACAAATTTTTAATTAAAATTTTCAGTAATGCACCTACATTTCACCTATATACACTTTTCCAATTTTCCACAACACGAATTATGAATTATGAATTATGTAAGGATTTTGTCACAAATGACGTCAAGCAAAATTAGCACATTTTTTTATAATTATTGTTTACTGAGGATTTTATAGTCGTATTGCTATATTTTTAATTGTGCATACATACATGCATATATGCAAGGCATATACTTTTAAGTATTTTCGAATTTCTTAAATTAGAAATTTAAATTTGAAATATTTTTTTTTTTTGCTTTGCATTTAATCAAAATTTTAATGCTTAGTACATAAATAATATCAGGAAGAGCGATGAATAAACTGTGGAAATGGGCGAAAGGTTTTAAACACAAAAAATTTGCTTATTTTTGAAAAACTGTGACTGCAAAAGAGGCTTAACTCAAGTCAGATCATCACTAAGATTATATTTATTTAAAAGAAATTTTATTTTTTTCACCGATAACAACAAGTTTTTTATTATGAGCAAACACAAAAACAACTTTTCATTTCAGCTGCAAATTATTGAAAGAAAAATGTAATCACCGCAAGGTCATTTACTCATCTGCTGATGACCTTTAATTACAGCATTAAAGCTAATCATGACAGTGGAATTCAACAGTGGAGTCCAACAGTGGAAAGCATTCGTCCTGTTTACGCTGAATAGCCGCTTGACTGCATATCGTGGAAACTCGTTTAACAGTATTTCTTGAATATTAATGGAGCTAAAAATGCATAATTTTACGAAAAAGATGAAAGAAATAACTTCAAGTTTAGAATTTCAGTCTTCAAGGAATCTCAAGAATATTTCCAAGGAAATTCGGATTCTAATATTTTTTCCTTGACAGCAAAGTCTCCTTTGATGAACTAAAATCAAATTTCTCTCAATGCTTTGGAACATGATTCCAAAATTTGTATAACGGGAGTTGAGATGGGGTCGCGCACTCCGGAAACGTAAGCAACCTTTGTACAAGATGAGGTAATCAACCGGTTTGATGCTTTAGTTTACGGCTAAAAGAAAAGAAACTTCAGTGTAGCCGCCCCGACATATTCGGTCTTACTGCAGCGTCTGTTCAGCAGGGGTGTGCTAAATTTAAACCTAATCTTCTAGCGAGGCTGTGTGCTGGGTTTTTGAACCCGCTACATATAAGCCAGCTCCAATAAAAAATCTATGGACGCCTCGGATGAGATACCCCACTTTTGACCACGAACACTGCATATGTATGTATTAAGAGCTACGATTTAAGGCCATGCACCTAGAATGTCCGATCCTTTAATTGGGATTAAAGGCTGACATCGCTGATGTCCAAGAAGTGCGATGGACTGGACAAGGATAGAGGCGAGTTGGACAAGCGCAAGTTTGGTGTGGGAATCGTAGTAGGAGGGAGACTACGCCGCCGAATCCTGGAATTCACTCAGGTGAATGAACGTCTCGCCATATTCCGCATCAAAACGAGATTTTGCAAAATATCGCTGATTTGCACCCATGCGTCGACGTAAGACGATAACGTTGTGACCAAGGTTACCTTTTATGAGCACATGGAACGTTGTTGTTATTGTTGTAACCGCAAAAATAATCCGGGTTAAAAAATACACATGAGCGCTGCCCCGACTATGTTGTCAAAATTGTACTTGGCGACTTCAATATCAGGGTGGGCAACGAAGGTATCTTCGACACGAGAGTCGAAAAATTCCTGGACAAAACTTGCACAAACAACCTCTTTAGCACTAGATTCAGGAACAATAAAATTCATCAAGCTTCGTGGCTATCAGCGGGTTGAAAATCGGAAAAACAAATCTCATGTTGATATACGAACGATGTGTCTTCAGTGTTCTTAAAGTGCATAACCTCTGTGCGGCAACTTTGTATAAGGGAACTGTGGAACGGCATCTCAAACTTGCTACATACAGCTGCAAACGAAACTATTGGATTTCGGAAAGGTCGCAAAAACAGTTGGTAAGATGAGGACTGCCGTGTCGTAGTGGGAAGAACCTCGCAACGTTACAATCAACCATTACACGCGCGATTGAGAAGCAGCTCGACAGGTGTAATGGTCGAAAAATCTACGAATAGATGTAGCAACTCACAGAAAGTCTCAAAAGCGAAGCATTCTCTTGTAGGACCTAAAGCGGAGAGCTAGTGACTACTAAATGTAGTGAAAATGGAAAATCAGGATATGGCTAGCCCGGTTCCCCAAGCGATGATGATGGAAAAATCGTTCCCTTACCCGACTGTGACGAGCTTCGAATAGCGATTATCCACCTAAAGAACAGCAAAACGGCTGGATCTGATGAAGAACTTATAAGGTGCATGCAACAGTGTCTTTGTAGAATATAGTCAAACGAAAGCATGCTCGACGATTGGAACCTAAGTGTGCTCTGCTCAATCCACAAAAAGGGCGATCCCAGAGACTGCGCCAAATATCGTGGGATAAGCCTCCTTAATCTTGCACATAAGGTCCTTTCGACCGTGTTGTGTGAAAGACCAAAGCCCACCGTCTACAATCCGATTGGACATTATCAGTGTGGCTTTAGACCTGGTAAATCAGCCATTGATCAGATATTCACCATGATGCACAAGACGGTCCACCCTCCCATCCCGCTGTATGTTGCAGAAGTGTGGATAAATGAGCTTCAGCAGTTTTCGGGGGAAGAATTTAGCGCAGGACCGTAAGCGATGAAACAAGGAACTTTACGAGATATCCGGTGACATTGAAAGAACGACTAAGTCATGTCGTCCGAATGTACGAAAATACTACAGATTTGAGCATTTTCGTTACAGTACCCACTTGTGGATATTGGATTGTGGATATAGCAAGAGAAAGACCTTCGACCACTGTTCGAAAGATCAGGTGTACATAGACTTGGCTTACCTTGGTGTCTCCAAATGGCAGCGAATATAAGCGGATAAGGGGGTCGTATGCCAATTAGGAAGACGAAGAAGACAATAATGTATTTTTTTAGCGGAGCTACCAAGTCCACTTGCTCCAAAATAGCAAAAAAAAATATTTAACTCACTAAATTTTTAAAATTTAAAAAAGCATTTATGTCCATGTAAATAATTTCATCAACAAATATCGTCAATAAGCAATTAACCGCACATCAACAACGAGACGAATCGATGTGTGATGGAAATTTGTTCACTTTAGCCACATTTAGGCCTCGGTGCGATGCAAGATGCCAAGCAAAATATATTCACTCGCCCAAAATTACCAAATTTTAACCAAAAATGCAACGAATACGAGTAACAAACAAACAGAAACAAAAGTTTACGAGCAAATATATGTATCTACGAGTACATGTACGAGTATATACATAGGTACATACGTTTACACGCCACCAACTGTTACATAATTTAACGATGACGACGTGAAAGGCAGAAGTTGGGCTAAAATATTACGCCCATATATAAACTTTATGGAAACACTTAAGTTGAGTTGCAACGACCAAGCCAAAAAAAATAAAAAATAAGAAAATAAAAATAAAAAATAAAAAAATTAAAAAAAAATTTGTTTTTAAATTAAAAAATGTTTTGAAGCACAAATTCAGTACATACTCGTATGTATGTCTGTATGCTATTTGCATGCCAGTGAAGTGATGCTGTTGCTGTTGCGACGCTATTACATACAACAATCGCCAGCCAATTTTGTGTGGCTGTGTGAGGAAAAAGAAGAAGAAGAATTGTGTCATTAATTTTCATTTTCAGTGCAACGTCCATTGTTGCAGCAGCAGCCGCTTTATTGCCGGCAATTGTTGTTAGCTGTTGTCTGGTCACTGTACGCGCAAAGTGAAATAAGTAAATAAAATTGACAAAAAAAAAACAAAATACCAACGAACGAACAGGTAGTGCAATAACAATTTAATGTAAAAAGCTACAAAACATGCAACAGCAACAGTAACAGCAACAGCAACAGCAACACCCGTGATAATGAGAGTAACACAAAATGTAGGTCACTTGTGGCAATGTATGAGCGTGATTTGTTGTTGTTGCCACTTATTATTTGCATTTTTCTTTTTTAGATGCATACATACATACATATGTAATAAATATGTTCATAACATATATACCATGACCGAGCAACCGAGCAACTGAGCGACCAAGCGACCAACCGGCAGCTTGTTTGCCTCCATTGTTGGCTGTTGGCTGTTGACTGTTACACTTTGCAGGTGGAAAATTGACTTACTTACAACACGAAGCTTGCATTATATATGTATGCACATATATACACAAGCACATACGCAAGTGAATCCTCTGCCCTTATATTGGTCTAGTAAAAAGTAATCCATTATTTTTGCTTTAGTGTTCTACAAATATCCCGCGTTACGCTAGATGGCGCTAAAAAGAGGATATTTTGTACTATAAAAACTATTGGGAGAAGTGTTGATTACTTAACTCAGAAGTGTTTGGACGCATATCAAATATGAACACAAGCAAAGGAAAGGTACCGTGGATTTTGTACCGATAATTTTGATGTATTGGGTGTATGCATTAATTTGTGCGGTTTTTTTTCGAAAATTAAGACTTTATTGTGAAAAAATTGTTATACATTTAATGTTCAAAGTAATGCCCATCGGAAACTACGATATTTGCCCATCTTTCTGGCAGTTTGTGGATCCCATCCCAAAAGAATTTCTTCGGCTTGGTGGTCAAGAAAGAATCGAGCCAATTTCTGATGCCCTGTTCTGAAGTGAAGCGTACTCCGGTGAGGGTATTCTGCATTGATCTGAACAAGTGGTAATCGGAAGGTGGAACTTCCCACCCACAGTTTTCCAAATAGTTTTTAACTGGCCTTGCAACATGTGGCCGAGCGTTTTCATGATGAAAAATTTTTGATTCCTGTCTGGTCGCATATTCTGGTCGTTTTACCGCGATGGCCTTTTTCAAACGAATCAATTGTTTTCGGTAGAGGTCCCCATTGATCGTCTGACCTGATTTCAATAACTCATAATAGACACCTTTGTGGTCCAACCAAATACATAGCATAAACTTGGCGCCATGGATATTCGGCTTTGCCGTGAATGTCGATGGTTGACCGGGCTTCCCATGCGATCTCTTGCGCTTATCATAATGAATCCATTTTTCATCGCCAGTGACAATCCGATGCAAAAATTACTTCTTTTGGTGGCGTTGAAGCAACATTTCCGACATGCCGAATCGACGTTCGACGTCTCTTGGCTTTAATTCATAAGGCACCCAATTTCCAAGTTGCTGGATGAATCCTAATGATTTGAATCGTCTGGAAACGGTTGCTTGATCAACTCCTAAAACTTTTGCAAGTTCTTCTTGCGTCTGGCATGCATCTGCGTCGCGCAATGTCTCCAATTCTTCGTCTTGAATTTTTTTTGGCTGTCCGGGTCGTTCTCCGTCGTCTTTTAAACCATGCAAACCACTTTTGACACGTTCGTTCGGCTAAAGCATGGTCACCATTAAAGTCCAGTAAAATACGATGGCTTTCTTCATGTTAAAGTAATGAGGAAGAACTCCCCGCAAAAACACTTTATCTGGTGCAAATTTCGACATTTTCAAATGAATGAAATAAATTGTTTCCGAAAGCTTAGTTGGGCGGTACTTATGCAGCCAACTTGTAGTCCGGACCTCGCGCGATTACAATCTGTTCCTGTCTTTGACGAATGATTTGGCTGGTTAAGAATCGATCGCCACAAATTTTTGCCAATAGGAACAAGGGTCTCTATAAGGCATTACTTTCAAAATGGCGAGATGTTATCGACCAAAACGATTCATATTTGACATAAATCGGGTAATTGTAACTCTGGTAAAAAGCCTTTAATTGAATGCAAAAATAATGGACGACTTTTTATCCGACCCAGTATTACTTAGAAGGCAGTTTATCACAACGATCGAAACTTCGTTTTGAAATTTAGGTTTTTTCAGACATAACCTTAAGGGGTTACATACGTCCAGCAGCACCAAAAATGCGCTAAAACAAAAACTGTTTTCAGAAGGGATAACAATAGAAATAAATATAAAGAAATTTTATACAATGTTTATTGGTACTTAAAGTTTATAAAAAAATGTATTTTAATTTTTCTTTACAAAAATTAGTACATAAAATATCACGTGACCCAAAGTACAATGAAAAAAAAGTTGCTCCACGGTCTGCATCATTTATCCTTGGAATGTTGATGGATCTGTAAAAATAAAAAAAATTCTTGTAAAATGAAGTTGTAGTTATAGTCTGTCGAGCCGAATTTTTTAATTTCGAAAAATTTTCCAATTTACGGAATTTAGAAAAAAAGTATGCGTTTTACGTCATAAATGTCACACTTTAATTATGTTCATAAAATTTTTTAATAAAAATATCGAAAATACGGCTCGACAGACTATAGAGAAAACATTTTCGAATATTTTAAAAAAAATCGCATCAAAAAATGTTAAAAACTGTATGAGTTATCATGCAGACCGTGCCGGGAAAAGTAGTTTCGAGAAAAACGCGTTTAAACTTTCATGTGCCTCAAACGAAGGACAGCTACCTGTGTGCATTAAACTCTCGTCGGGCGGTCTGATTTTCTACCATAACTTTGTATCTATGGGGAATTTTTACAATCGACTTTCACAGAAATACGCCTAAAACTACAAAGAATAATAACCTGTAAAAAAAATCGATTTTTTGAAAATTCTGGACGTATGTAACCCCTTAACAAAACTCTTATTCCCCATGCTACAATTTCTTATCTAACACTCAAACCCAATACCTTCTCTCTCTCTCTCTCCTCTCTCTTTACTACTCTCAGTGAGGTTTATAATATTCATAATTTTTTTTCTCTTTTTACTACTCGCAGCCACTCATAATATTCATATTTCCATTTGTATTTAATAGAAAAATTACACAATTAATTTTTATTAACACAAAAATCAATCTCGAGGAGACAAACGACAATTGTGACAAAGATAAATTATATTATGTGAATAACGGGAACTGGTACCGGCGACTTGTCAATCAATTATTAATTTTAATCACCTACAAACCTACAAACTTTCATAGAGTATGTGTTATATATAAATTAAATCAATTTATAATTATTATACATAAAGAGGAGTGAAAGTCACCAGCGGGAAATTTGGCAACATTCCATTTCGGCTTGAAAATTTGTATTTGTTCCCCATACGGAGTAAAATAGAGTATGTCAACTAGCATTGGCTTAATCCGCAGACAACTCTTGAATTTTCTGGTGCAAGACACCTTGTACTGAGCATAATGTGGGTATCGCTTTAAATCAATTAATACCCTCGAACGTGGGAGAAAATCGTGATGTAGCAGGAAAGTTTTGTATGAAATGAGAAGGAAAGGTGTTATAGCCGAGTATGTCCCTTCGTCCAGCTGTAGATATGTGAACGCCGTGAGATTCTATCATCAGCATGTTCCATGCATTAATCATTCACCCACGTCCTGCAACTGCGAGAAAAGTCATTTGAGAGGTACAACAGTTTTAATCTTCAATTCCCATTAAAGAGTGTCCTGTTACTAGACCAATTGATGAAAGATAGTAAGGCAGCGTACCTTTTACCTCGTTTCTTCCAAGACTGAATTGCAGCTCGCTTGAAGTCTGACTTAGAGGTCTAGTGTGAGAAACGTTTAAATAGTTCCCATTGCCTTTTTGGTGGTCGTTGGTAAATCTCTATTTATGAGGACAGTTCGTTCCTATGAAGAACCAGTCACCAAACGATGACGCCCTGGAAAATGTTGGTTCCAGTGTACAATATTTAGTTTTAAACTGCATCTTTTGTCATCAATCAATAGCCATGTTAAAATCGTGTGGAACATTTATAGCTTTATTTCGTCTTCAGCCATATTTTATCTCTATTTCGTTAAGTTTTCTATCTAAGATTATTAAGAGATATTTTACCTCAGTTGGGAGAGTGATCTATACCTTCTGGCTTTTGGTTTTAGCTGGGTTAATGTCCAACACACCACCCTTATATGCATTTTGAAGAAGATCATTTCGCAGTCGGTATGAGAGCGACGCTATCCGCTTATGCTACCCTATTTTCCGGAGCATGCTTACAGCGAGACGCCACAACGGTGGGAAGAGAACTCTTCCTTTTCTAGGTAACTCTTGTGATGAATCTTACAACAGAAGTGCTGCACTGCTTCAACTCAAATATTTCCATACGTTGCGGCCGCAGTGGCCGAGTGCTTAGCATTATGTACTACCTTTCGGAAGGGCAGGGATCGAGTCCTGGTTTGACCAACTTCCAAAATTATAGAAATTTAATCATTCCAATTACGTTCACTCCTCGGCTGGGTATGTCAAGCCCACCGAGTGTATTTCTGTCATGAAAATACATCAGCCGTTCGGAGACGGCTTGAAATAAATTATAGGTCCTTTTATTTATTGGAGAAGGAGCTCAACCGAAAATAGCTTCAGCCATTAAAGGTGTAAATCATTAACATATAAAATTTTTTTCTATTTGCTCATTCACATGTCTGCATCGTCCGTCAGGCTTTTATCGCTCTCTCTCTCTCTTACACTCTCTCTCTCTCTCTCTTACACTCTCTCTCTCTCTTACACTCTCTCTCTCTCTCTTACACTCTCTCTCTCTCTCTCTCTTACACACTCTCTATCTCTCTCTCTGTTAATTTGTCTCTTTCTCTTTAACACGCTCTCTCTCTCTCTTACTTTGTCTCTTTCTCTCTAACACGCTCTCTCTCTCTTACACTCTCTCTCTCACACTCTTTCTCTATCTTTCTCTCTCTCTTTCATACTCTCTCCATCTCTCTCTCTATCTATCTATATTTCTCTCTATCTCTCTCTATCTATCTATCTTTCTCTCTATCTCTCTCTATCTATCTCTTTTACACTCTCTCTCTCTCTGTCTCTCCTGGAATTTTACATCCATTGAGAGCTAGTCTGTCTTCTGCAGCATAATCTTGAAAACTCTAATGAAACTGAGATTGATCGACCATCTGCTTGACCACAACCTTTCGCTTTCCCCACAGGCCATCAGTCATTCCTTCTACCCTTCTCCAAGCTACGAAAATATGTAGGTATACACATATGAAAATAATCTATTAAGAAGTTAATGTGCCGCTTTTCGTAGAGGGTAGCTCTTCAAGGCCACAAAAAATACAAAATACTCAACTATGGCATGGCATACATCCGAATGGTTATGTGTAACAACCGAAAACACTCGTTATTCCGATTGAATAATCAACACCAAATACAGTTGTACATACACATACAGATACAAACATACATACAAGTATATTACAAAAGCAACGAGTGTATAGGTATATAAATAATTTGTGCTTTGGAACCGCTAAAGCGACTTTCGGCCGAGCTCCTCCTCCAATTCGTGCTAGGGGAGGAGCTCGGCCGCCACTGAACGCCCGCCGGATTAATATGATAAGCTTCTTATTTGATGTCAGAAACACACTCCAGGGGCTTGACATTGCTTGCAGAGGGACGACCGCAGTTAGAAGAACTAATTTTCTAAAATTTTGGATATTAGTCGGACCAGGACTGGAACCCTGGCCTACAGAATGATAGTACGCAATGCTAACTACTCGGCCGCCACCCGGTCTGCTGATAACGCTACCTCTTCCATCCAACAACTAACCCCGGGCGCCTGCATTCAAGTGAAGACGCGAACCTGTACTGCAGCTGGTACCAAAAACCAACTTGAAGAGCGAAAAAAGATAAAATAAAATAAAAACAATAAAACATTTATAAATGAAAAATAAACGAACTTCAAGTTGTCGTAAGCAGGAATCATTTGACGCAGACGCAAGTGGAGCAGGCAAACTTGACAACAAACAGACAACAAAATGACCACAAGGAAACTTTGTTAAAGGCAAAGGGAAAGTAACAACAGACGCAACAAGCAGGATGAGACTCGCGCAGTGAAAACGAATTAGAAAGTGTAAAAGAGCGAAGAAAAGAGCTTGTTGGTCAGGCGATGAGCAAGTCAAAGGCAGGCAGGCGCAGGTTGACACACACCTGTGCATCTTTATACGACTTTGGTCAGCTCTTGTGTGCCACTTGTAACACTTGGGCAGCTGTGCAGCTGTGCGGCTTTGGACGACTCGCGCTGGCAATCGGTGATTGGCACAAACTGGTTCATTCGCTGTTGGGCGTCGCGAAAAAGTTGCATCCTGGAATGCATTTTACCATTACATCGTTACATTGAATATTCATGCTTTCATTTATTTACACGCAAGTGCTTTTTCTGTGATTAGCTAACTTTTTATTTCGCATTTGCCTGAAGATTGCGTAATTTAATTTTGCGGAGTTTATGGTTGTCATAAGGAATTGTGCGTATAATAAATTGTATTTGTATTTGGCGTGTGTTTATGTAAATTATGTAAATTTACGAACGGCAAACTTAAGCTAGGATTCGCCTTAGACTTTTGGGCTTCCGCACTACTGTCAGCGCCGCATGCACCTGCAGCTGCACCTCTACCACGCTATGTTCTTAGAACTTTTGCCTGACGTCAAGGACATAAGCGCTGTGGAGCAAGAACCGGTCGTTGTGGTTCTATTTTATGAATATTCTGATGCCAATAGCTGCAGCATGTTTTTAGTTGTCCTTATCCCACTTAGTAACTGACACATGCTCTTAAATAGCTTCCCATCGCCGCTTCAGATAAGCAATTGGTATCCCAACATCATCGTAGTTGGGTAAAGAAAGTTTCTTTCGTGGACACTGAAAAGGTAGTCAGGCTCATCAACTGCTATTGGTTCACTGCTCTTGCAATTTATACAGCTCACAAAATGATCTCTAAATAAACTTGAATTTCTATAAGCAACAGACACCAGATCGGTTTTTTGGTGTCTACAAGAATATATCCCGGCCCATGCAGATTGCTGGATCTTCTTCTCGAATTCTCAGGCAGGTCAACTGCTTAAGCTCATCACATATTTACATCTTCTCTCTTCAATACACGATGTAGCCATCAATGGAACAGTTTTCATGATTTTTGCATTGTAATCTTCTATAAGAGTGTACAGCTGCTGGCGTACCCCGATGATATTGAAATTATTGGCCTCAACAATCGCGCCGTGAGTTCTACTTTCTCCAGACTGGATAAGGAAGCGAAGGATATGGGTCTGGTAGTGAACGAGGACAAGACGAAATATCTCCCCTCATCAAATAAATAGGTTATCGCAGTCAGGACTCGGTTCCCATGTTACTGTTGGCAGTCATAACTTTAAGTCGCAGATAAGTTCGCCTATCTTGGAACCAGCATTAACAACAACAACAGTGTCAGCACGAAAATTCAACGCAGAAACACTCTTGCCAACAGGTGCTACTTTGGACTGAGTGGGCAATTGAAAAGTCCTCTCTCGGCGAACGAAAACCAAACTCTACACGTCACTTACCGTTCCCATCCTGTTATATGGTGCGGAAGCATGAACGATGACAACATCTGATGAGTCGCCGTTAGGAGTTTTCAAGAAAAAGGTTTTGCGTAAGATTTACGGTTCTCTACGAGTTGGTCACGGCTAATATCACAGCCGATGGAATTATGAGCTGAATGTGATTTACGGAAATCAAGAAACAGCCGCTACGCTGGCTGGGTCATGTGGTCCGGTTGGATAAGAATACTCCAGCTCTGAAAAAGTTTTCAATGCAGTACCCGCCGGTGAAAGCAGAGGAAGAGGAAGACCTCCACTCAGTTGGAAAGACCAGGTAGAGAAGTACCTAGCTCTACTTGGTATCTTCGATTGGCACCAAACAGCGAGAAAAGGGAATGAATGGCGCAATGTTATAAATTCGGCTATAGTAAGCGGTGTCTACGCCAGAAAAGTAAGTAAGTAAGTAAGGATTATTTAGAGTTGTCATGCTTGTTGAAAACCTACACTTTGAAACGAATTGTGTTCAGATGCTCATTCACTCCAAGGAATGACATAAATCCTCGCCGTTTTAGTTGAATTCCCAAAGACCAAGCTCCCTCTGTTCTTGCTCCGTCCGAATTGGGTGTTAGCCTGGATGGCGGTGATGTTAGGCTTAACTATATAAACCGGCGCTTTGTAACAGCTGATGTGGAGGTAACTAGAATTTGCTCTAAGTCGCCTCAGATGGCGAAGGGCAGATTTTTTTGAGAAGCTTTTTAGTGCATGACAGAAATTGACTCGAACAGCTTGACATTCCTTGCCGAGGGGCGACCGCTATTAGAAAAACTAATTTCTATATTTTTTATGTTGATCGAACCAGGACTCGAACACTGGTCTTCAGAATGGACGAACTTGCCAATAAATGGTTCAGACTGCATGTGCTCAACATTTTTCATTGAAGTATCTTTAAGGTAATATAAAAAAGATTGGGAAGATAAAAAGAAAATCTAAATTTATAAGTAAATAAACACGCTAATTATGCCAGGTAAGAAAGAAACCCGTCGTCTACCTTAGATAAGTGTTCAAGGAAGATAGCTCTAACTTGACGGAACCTACCTTAGCACAAGTTAAGGAATTGCTTTTTTTCTCACTATTCTTCAAATTTCAGTTGTAGCACCTCCTAAAAGTTGCTCCCAACCTTTCTGCGTGTAAACCCATCAAGCAGTGAAGATTCCTATTACTTGAGGAATGTCCTCTCTCATACCAATGTGGTTTTCATCGGAAAGAATCTGTTTGGTCGTGGCTTGTATTACTGTTTCTCTCTGTTTCTCTCTATCTCTCTCTCTCTAGCACGCGGGGCTACCGTGTTAATTGATGTCTGCCTGTCGCTGAAAGAAGTGGATCCCGTGAGAAGACACCACCATCTACTTTTCAATATGTAGAGTGGTAAGATCTCGCTTTGCTTGCTTCTGCTTATCGCAGTTTCCCCAGAGAAGAGTAAAGACCTCTTGAAACTGTTCTTTAGTTCCAAATTCGGCGACATGAAGCTAATTTCTGGGTTGATTAGTTGTTTGGTTGAAAGGATATGAGCGCGGGTCATTGGGTGGGCTTATTGTGCTATCCTATTTATCCCATTTATATTTTTGCGAATAGTTTGATCGAATTAATGAATTGATTTAATTTCTGGGTGGAGTGCACACATCTTCATAAGGCTGAAACTTGGAGTATTGTAGAAAATTTCACGTCTCAATCGGCTGAAGGCTGGCCACTCGCAAAGTTAATGCTTCAGCGTTTCGTTCTCCTCCATGCAGGCTCTACTTTCTGCCAATTCTACCTTACCAAACTTGCGGAAATGATATCTTAGTGGTAGATGCCCCATCAGTACACCTACAACAATGCTAAGTTATATTTTCTTTGGTGCGAGGTAGGAAGAGTTTGGTCCGTCTGCAATCCACACTGCTCCATATTAATTTTAGGGTACATACGTCCTCCATAGGTATTATATTAGGGTTTTAAGTGTTCTCCTAAGTTGCACTGTTATAAACACCGTTTTTAAGCGCTGCAAAGTCTGAGGCAACCGTTGGTGGGAGCATGCCTGTGCGAGCCAGCTCATACGTGTTGTCATTACCTTCTACATTCGGGTGATCTGCTACCCAAATTATATTACCTGTGTTAACCCGTACTTGGAGACTTTATGATGACACATTTAATTTGTCTTAATTGCCGCTTGGTTGTCTACATGGAATCAGCTTGTTTCGCCTGTTAAAGCGGGCGCCCTTTTGGCGCCTTCTCCGTTGTCTTTTAGTTTCAAACTATCTTGATTTGGTGGTTGGTAGTATTGGTGCGATCATAGAAGAAACTCGCTCCTGTGCCTGCCACACTTTTGGTCGCATCATTATAGATGTGGATATCTTGAGTATTACCGATGGTATTATCTTGTGGCTATTCTTTCCTGCTTCTATTTTTTGTTTTTTTTTTTTTTGTTTTAGGTTAATAAAACCATGACTCGAACCCTTTCCTCCTGAATGGTAGTACCTAACACTAAGCACTCGGCTATCGTGGCTGCTAAATCGAATGGAAATGTCCATTTTACAGCTCCATCTGTTGTCCAGAACGATGCTCAAAAAATCTCAGTTTGGCTCTCTGAGCTTATAGTCACAGCTACCTTACTGGTTTATTGCCAGTCTCTTCAAGCAAGACCACCCAAGTCCTTTTTGTAATTGTCACATTTCTGTAAAATCTCACATGCATTAAGTTGTTGTTGTTGTTGTTGTTGTTGTCGTCGTTGTTGTTGTTGTTGTTTTGGTTGTTGTTGTTGTTGTTGTTGTTGTTTTTGTTTGTTGTTGTTGTTTTTGTTTTTGTTTGTTGTTGTTTTTGTTGTTGTTATTGTTGTTGTTGCAAAAAAAGCGAATAATGTTTACAATAATTTCCTGCTTACTGACAAGAGTTGAGCACACACACATACGTGTATACACAATATGTACATATGTAGGTATGTAAAATGGGAAACATCGTTGCGTCAAATTTCAGTCACGCGATGCAAATAAAAGACTTAAGACACAAACTGGCTCTGCACGCATTTGTCACACATATTTACTGTTTTACCGCTGCTTTGAGCACTGAAACAACTGAGTCTTTGATTTTTTGTTTTTTTCTTTGCTGTTCAAAACTTTTGTGTAACAACTCAACGCCGTGAAATAATTCCTTATTCCGTTATTTGTAGACAAAATCTCAGTGCATGTCAAATATGCGTAACTGTAAAAAATAAAATTATAAACAAATTAAATCAAAACTATGGCATAATTGCATTAATGAATTTATTTGCACACAAACAAAATGCACCATGTACAGTTATTATGTGAAAATAAAGCGTTTCTGCAATTAAATGCTAATTAATGACGAATGGCGGCGCCACCAAAAGAAAAAAAAAGAGTCGCAGTCGAAAAATAATGAGAAATGCTAAAACAGAAAGTATTTTCTTTTAAAAATACATATATACACATGTAGATGTTTACTCAAAGAGCGCAAAATATACATATATATATGCTATATAAAATGATACATATATGTACATACTAGGTGGGGTGAAAAGTAGCCTCCTTGGGAATGAAAAAAAAATTTTTTAAACCGTTTTTTTTTATTTTATTTTTTCAATGTAATACTCTTTTAGTTCGATACACTTATTCCAGCGATTTTCCAACTTCTTGAACCCGTTCGAAAAGTAATTTTCCGGAAGGTCTGCAAAATACTCCTTCATACTCAACATGATGCCAAACACGTCAAAAACAATCAGCTGTCAAGTCAAAACTAAGGACAATATCGCACGGAAATTTGACATGTTTGCCTGAATATGAACAGACTACAAGGCACTATAACCTCTTTTGCAGTAGCAGCGCTTCTGACGGCCAAGAAGGTTACTTTTCATACCACCTAGTATGTACATATACTTTTTGTTAGGTATGTACACGTATGTGCATGCACATATGAAAGTGCGACGTGGAGGTGAGAAGTCATGCAAACAATTTCTTTTGTATTTCCTTTGCATTTAAGTAACCAGCTGTGGCTCTGCTTGCTTGCTTTGTTTCGTTATTTACTTTAGTTGAATAATTGAAATAATAAATAAATTATCTTTAGTTTGTAGACAAAAAGCCGCGTCAGACGGCTCATTACCTTTTGCATAAAAATATATGTAAAAATATACCATATATGTATATGTAGGTAAGTTCCTTCACTGTAGTGTTCACAACTTTAGTTGTGTCACGTGATTGGCGGCAAACTATTCAAATGTTGTCATATATACATATGTACATATGTACTTATATATATATACATAAATATTCTTCCATAAACATTTCATTTTATGCCTCAATTAACCCACTGTCCGAGTTGTGTGATGATCAGGCAATACTTTTTCAATTTTTTATTATTTTAACTTGTAGGTACAATGGAAAAAAGCAACAACAAAAAATAAAAATCACTCCTCAGGCATAGCGGCGTAGAGGCAGCTCTTCCAGCCGAAAGTATTGTATTTTGTTTGAGATTCTCTTTTCACGGGTCTCTTCCAATATTTGGCGTTGGGTTGATATCTGAGCGCTGAGTGCTGGCAGCCTTCTCAAATCCAATCGCTGAAGCAATTTTTGGCCGAGCTCATCCTCTAATTTGCAGTAAGCGCCTTGATGGAGGGACCTACAGTTTTTCTAAGCCAGGTCTAAAAGTCACACTGATAAGATTTGCTAGCGATGAGCTTTATTCTTTTACACAATACGCTCGGTAGGACCTTATATGCCGTGTTATTGTTGGATAATGTGGCGTCCAAATTATCAATCATCGGGCCTGCTTTCATCCTATCCCATTTAGTAAAGAATCATATGCATACATCTTGTTAGTTCTCCCTCATAGTCGGTCAACGAAACGTCTGTTCCATCGACATCGATTGGGTTTTCGGGTTCACCATCTTCTGGTGCTTCATTTTGTCTGCAAAAGCGTCTTGCTTTCCTCTTCAGCTCTCGATGTCTATCCCACCCCGCACGTTTAGTGGTCGATCGCGGTGTTGCGAAGTAGGCAGTCTGTTTTCTCTTCACTGCAGGGCGACTTTCCTCATTGTACCAGCTCATTTTTCGGCACTGCCGAAAACCAATTGTTTCCGTAGCGACGATACGTAGGGATTTTGAGAAGCCGTTCCACAGTTCGCATATATCAAGTTGGGAGAAATTCGTTCGGCAGTCTGTAGTGATTGTAGCTTTTCGACTGCGAACATTTCTTGTGTTTGTTGACGGACGTTTCTTTGATACACAGAGGCGCATGCGTATCTTCGCTGCGACAAGATAGTGATCCAAGTCGATGTTAGGACTTCGGAACGTACGCACATCTAAAACACTTCCGTCTATCACAACATGATAAATATGGTTGTGTATTTTTCTTCTTCTTAAGCTGGATTGTAGTATTGCAGACAACCATATTTCGGGCCTCGGCGAAGTCGATCAGCCTCAACCCATTTGGAGATGTTTCGTCGTGAAGGCTGAATTTTCCAACAGTTGTGCCGAAGATATCTTCTTTTCCCAGCCTGGCATTGAAGTCACCAAGCACAATTTGGCATCGTGGCAGGGGCAGCGCCCGAAAGTATGCTCAGGGCGCTCATAAAAGGCATCATTGGTCACATCGTCCTTCTCTTCCGCCGAGGCATGGGCGCAAATCAGCGTTGTGTTGGAAAATTTTGTTTCGATGCGGATGCCAGTACTCTGTGACGGAGTCTCTCTTCCACCATAAATTCGACACCAAATTTCCGCTCCTTTATACGGCCGCTGTAGTATATGTATTTTACAAGGACCTACCTTCTTCCGTCCTTGTCCCGTCCATCGCTTTTCTTGGACGGAGGTGATGTCAGCCTTTAGTTTAGCGAGGACATCAAGCAGCAGGGCAGCGGCCCCTTCCTGATTAAGGAACCGGACATTCCAGGTGCATGCCCCCAAATCGTGATCCTTAAAACATTATAAGTAACCAATGGCAATTTCATCTCTCTGGCGGCCGCAAAAGCCGAGTGGTTAACTTTGCGTAGTAAGATTTGGAAGGATCGAGTCCTGGTTCGACCAACATTCAGTGACTTTCAACCGCTGCGAGTGTGTTGCTGCAAGTCAAAGCTCTTCATACAAATCCATCGGCCGTGTGGAGGCGACCTAGAATAAACTGTGCGTCCCTTCCTTTGTTGTTAACACATCAAAACACATACCACAAAATTAGAAGAGGAGCTCGTCTGAAAATTCCTTTGGTTAAAGAGTGTCAATTACACATACATACACATAGTTCCATCTTCTCTACCGCTCGGCGACATCAACCCAAGAGCAACCATTCTGGCATGCAGAAGACTATGTGAATGTTGTGTTTTGACCAAAGTCTTGTTATATGCCTATCGACCTACAAGGGTATGCTCCTCTTTAATTCAGTTATCTTTCTTTTGATCAAATTTTTTGTCGTCAAACAGATAAATCTAAAAATAATAAATTTGAAAACAGTCAGCACACCGTCCCTTAGGATCAACCAAGTACAACACAATCTCTGCAACATCAACCACCTTGAAGACCTCTGTCCAACGTTAAATAAACATTTAACAGTCGCAAACTACAAACAACAAATAACTACCGGTTCGGGCGAGCTGCCAAGTGGCGTTGGCGATGTGAGTGGTGACGATGAAAAGTGGCGTGGCGGCGGTGGCATCTTCACAACGCAGTGTTACTTTCCACATCTATTTATTATTTTAATATTTTATGTTGTTGTATTCACTTGTTATTGTTGATATTTTTTGTTGTTGTTGTACTTAGCAAGTGGCACATTGTATAATAATTTGCTGCTTTCATTTGCTTGCAACTTATTTACCTTTATGTTGCAAGTTTCAAATGAAGTTGTTTGTTGGCAATACAAACAATTCAAGTGTTGTTGTTGTTATTGTGTTTTTTTTTTCATAATGATGTGTTGCGAATTTACCGGTATTTTTTATTTTATATTTTATTTATACAATAAGCAAACACATTTATATACGTAGGTAGGTATGTATGTGAGCTATAATTGTGTTAAGAGTGTGGCTAACTGAGGCTGCTTCATTGGAGCGACGAGTAAACCAGCTAGGCGTCCCCACTGGACCTATATACTCGTATATGTAGGTATGTATGTACAATATAATACATAAGAGCCAAAATAAGCGACCGCACGCAGCGTTTGGCGCATCACAAGCCACATTGTTTGCCATCTCAACGCTTTGAAAGCTGAAGTACGTAGGTTGGAAGCGCATCTTGCGGGCGGAAGAGTCGCCATTCAAAGGTGGAAGCCACAAGTGTTGTACAACATTTGGCCATTTGGTTGAACATATTCAAATTAAAATATGTGGTATGTACATAAACACACATACACACATACATATATGTCGCATTTTGTAAAGGCAATCACTATTAAATCCCACGCGAACAGTTCGTGCATGCAATTGTGGCAAGTGTCACAGGTTCTCCCTCTCCGGCCACTTCTTCAACTCACACTTGCACTTTCGCATCTTTTTAACTGTTATTGTTGTTGTTGTTGTTGTTGTTTGGGTTGTTGTTGTTGTTCGGGTTGTTGTTGTTGTTGTTGTTGTTGTTGTTAATGTTGTTGTTGTTGTTTGGGTTGTTGTTGTTGTAGCGCCTTTACTCATTTCGTATTGGTATTGTTGTGGGTTGCTGGTTGTTGGTTGTTTGGTTGTTGTGCACATCCACTAAACTTCCGCTTCCTTGTTCACGTTTGGGAATTCAATGATTTCGGTTGCTTTTGGGCAACAGCTGCTTGCCACAAAACAAACAATATTGCGAAAAAGTTATGTGACGAGTGAAATTTATTCTTCAATTGAATTTTGTGAAAAGGGAATGCCAACTCAGTAGCGTTTATTGTTGTGTGTGTATGTGTGTGTGTGGGGAAATAAATTCATGTGGGTTGTGTAAGGCGTATAAAAGTGAAATTGGAGCATCATTGCGAGGATGGTGGCATGACAGCAACGATTTATTACTTCCATCCATGAAAAGAAAATGAAAAACACAAAGCTATACGACAACAACATTTATTTATCGATTACTCGTCGCAACACTATCATTTTGTCGATAATTTTTCATTGATCATCGGCAGTATTATTTGATTTTATAGTAGATGGTTTCGGTTACACTTAATTTCAAGTTGAACAACACTTATAACATAAGAAACATTTTTACGCAATCTTAATTTTCTATCTTCGTCCGGCCTTACATTACGTCTAGTAACAAGTAATCCGTTATTGAAGGCTTTATTTCCAATATTTACAATTATTAATTAATTTGGAGCAAGCTATTATCACAAGCTATTTTCACCAGCCAACACATTCACCATAGACTGGAACAGATGGTAACCACTAACTGCGAGGTCCGGACTATAAGGTGGCTGCATAGGTATCGGCAAACCAAGCTTTCGGAACTTTTGGCGAGTTACTATCGATGTGTGTGGTCTGGCGTTGTCCGGATGAAACACAATTCCCTTTCTGTTAGCCAAAGCTAGATACTTCTAGGCGATTGCTTCCTTCAGGCGGTCCAACATCTTTTAACGGATGATCCAAGTAGAGCTACTTTTTTCAATACTCGTTTTTTTAACAGATCACCCAGGAGACGTGTCAAGCTGTCATATTATTGTTGTTCAGTATTAATTGGCATTTCATCTCGGACTTACGCCTGAACAACGTTTATAAATCGTTCAATTTTATTGCGAAAATTCACATTCTGTTAAGAATCGCGCTCAACTTATGGTTAACATGAGACTCAGCATTCATTATTAGATAATAATCTCCTCGAATAGACCCCTTCCAGCACGCAGTGAAGAAAATATAGCGGCCGTAGCTGAGAGTGGACTTGAACTTTTGCAAGAACTGAAGCTGTTCAACCTTCCCAGGCGACATCGTTTCGCTCTTTCAAGAAGATCCGACGTTTTTCAAATACTACTGAGTTAAGTGATCGACACTTCTCCCATAAGCTTTTATAGTACAAAATATCGTCTTTCCAACGCCGTCTAACGTAATCCAATCGCAACTGTAGAACGCGAGATGTAGATCACTAAAGCCGTAGTTCACTTTTTGCAGACCTAATATAGGTATGTATATATAATTGGCGCTTTATAACCGCTGTAGCGATTTTCAGCCTATCTTCTCCCCCAATATAGGATATGCGTCTTGATGTTTTTCCAACAAATGGAGATAAAAGCAATTTTATCAAGGCTGATGGATTTTTATGAGGCGCTTTTAATGTCTTGTGAACAACTCACTCGGAGCACATTACCTGACGATGGACGACTGCAATTATGGTAAACCGGATATTCGATGATTTCATAATATCAGCTGAGCAACGTTCTACTTCACAATTAATAAATAAAATAATGTACAATATATTGGTCTTGAAATTTTTTGTAATATTTGTGAGTGAATTTCTTTTGACAACTTCTTCTGCTGTCAAACAAATGCAGGGTGACCCTTATGAGAATTAAACTCATTAAACATTATTTTTAATCACTGATATAAAGACATAATATAAAATTAAATTATATTAAAAAAATACCTCCAATGGACGTTAATTACGATTATCTCGACACGTTTGCTATTTTTGCTTGAATTTTTCGCACATGAGCATAACACACGTAAAATAATCCCTTTATGTTAAATCACACGTCTATTGAAACTATTTTTGACTAACAAAAGCCGGAACTAATTTCCTTAACTCCATTATAAACACAATATTAAACATAATCGATAAACACTTAAGCTAAAAAAGCCATAAAATCGCGAATGCTTTACGAAAATAGTAAATGCTCGTGGGTAAAAAAGACGTGACGCTCTCTGCGCTCCATTTTCACGGTCGATTTGTTGGGCATCAGAGGTGCAGGCACATGCAAGGAAATTGATGAGACACATGCGATTAAGAGTGAGAGTGAGGCAAGCATTAAAAGGAATTGAAAAATATATTAAAATAAAAATAAAAATATAAAAAAAAAATAAAAATATAAAAAAAATAAAAATGTAAAAAAAATAAAAATATAAAAAAAACTAAAAATATAAAAAAGTCAGCATAAAAAAAATGAAAAAAGCTATAAAAAATAAAAATACAACCAAAAACCAAAAAGTATTTTTTTCATCACGAATAACCGTACAAAAATCAAGGTAATAACAATGTAACGGCAAAGTGACAGCAAAACGAGATTTTATAAACGCCTGACAGAGGTTAGCAACAGTGACCTATACTAAGGGTAATGAGTACGAATATGGTTATATGAATATATGTAAAATAAATGCATAAAACTTCCTGCCTCTAGAGGATAAACAAAGCAGTCATACCATTATATATGTATATATACTTTTTTTTTGGAAGAAAAACAAAAAACGAAACGAGTCTGCACACTTGTTAACTAACCACCATAAGAGACGGTACACTCCAACCGAGCCTCATAGCAGAAGATCTGCAATCTGCAATTCAAGATGAGCAATGAAGACTTTAATGGCGCTTGATCGTGGTGACTGCAAATATCACAATAATATCTTGTACACACTGACATAATGAACAAAAGTATGAATGCCTGGTGGCATTGTTTGGTTGCATGAAGGAAGCGTAGACACATAAAAGGCAACACAACTTGTATGATGATGATGCGGCACAATAAACATTGGCATTGCCGGTGCCATGGAGGATTGCATAAGACCAATCGGTAGACGGCAATTGGTGCAGCAGATTTTATTGCAAAAAAAGAAGAAGAAAAAAAGGAAATCATAACCTCACCGACTTTCAGGCTTTTACCAACCGTTACTTTGGCGCATTTGCAGTCATGAAACAGGGTTGTTATAATGTCCTAAACATAACGCTGATTGCCTACGTTGCTTGAGTGAATTGCAGCTGCGAATTCATGGTTTAAATCATGTGAGAGTAAACATAAAATATGAGTATGTGTTTTTTGTGCGAATTATTGCCGCTCAGTTATGAGTTTGGTTTCTTTGCTGCGGTTTGATGTTTGAAGAGCCTTAACCATGACATAAAACGTTTATGGCGTAGATATTTAAAAATACAATAAAAATTGCTTTGACTTATTTGTTTAGTTCATTTCATTCAACTGTAGCTTACATATGTACATACATATATAATGATTTATTATTAATAATTATATGTATGTTTGTATATATATGCAATTAGCAAAATTTTATAAAATTATTATATATTGCTCTTTCGACTCGCTATCGCTTTATTTTGGCGCCGCTATTTACATTTTGTCAGCTTGATACGCTAAATTAATTAGCGAAATTTTTTCAACCATAGTTTTTGTGTAATTTATAATTTTAATATTTTTTTTTTATTTTTGCGAATTTGAAACAGCCTCCGCCGCGTGTTGGCAATTTTAGGCGGCCTTCAGAAATTTGCAAAGGAAAAAATATAAATGAGGAATTCGCCAAACCATAAAATCGTAACACCCACTTTTACATATTCATATACATATGTACATACATAAACTCAGCCGCGCATATTTAAAGATATACACATATACATATTTATGTACATTTGCGCAAATTTAACCCATCGTCTGTCATGTAAGTGCTCGCCCGTAAATTCATCAACACGATATGTGGCTGCCCCTTTGCATAATTAAATTATTTTTAGCGGTTTTACATGATAAACCAAAAGAAGATGATTTATGCACACACAGATGTACATACGTATGTATTAAGATATACATATTTTCGAAAATAATAAAAAATTTGAAATATTGCATGAACATCGTATTATAAACATGCCGTAAGAAGATTAGTTATTGTAAACACCGTATAAGATGTCGATTATTATGAATCTAGGATAAGACCATTAGTTATCGATATCGGCAATCGCATACATTTCCTGGTACATTTATTCTTGAGCACGTTTTTATGGGAAAATGGTCGGAAAAGTTTTAATATTAAAATGTACTACCTGATAATTTTTTAAAAGCAAAACTAAATACTCAAATAAAAGAGAAGTTTTTTATGATTATTATGTCGCTCCTCTGGGTTCGGCTTGTACGGCATTGCTGCGTTTTTTTTTACGTCAATATTGTTCCCTTTTGGTATCAACGCTGTTGCTCAGCTGTGTTCTGTTTGTCCGACAAGAATAATAAAAATGCACAAGGATAGAATGACGTACACGTATACAAATGTAAACATCACTTTTAACATTTTGGCCTTTAGAAAGTGATGGGAAAATCGTTCTACGAGCTGACGGATTATGACATCATGCATTCTTGACATGTGTTGGCTCAAATGATCGGAAGCCTTCTTACAGATGTCAAAATACAACCATGTACTTTCGAAACCACGAAATGAATAACCCCACATAGAAACTAAACATAAAAAATCTGGTAACACTTATTTAAGAGTTTGTGCAGTTGTAAGGAATACTTTGAGGATATGGCCTTACGAATTACACAAAACCGATTGTTGCCTTGTTGTTGTCGGTATCCTTTTCTTGAACTGTTGAGGAGGCTTCAATAAAATATTTATTTTAATACAGAAAATTTTATTTGACTTCACAAAAATGCGTACTTATTTGAAACCAAACAATCACAAATGCTTGTTCATTTCACAACGTTTTTTTATTATTAATCCATTACTTAATTTTTTCAAGACAGCAACAACAAATATAAATATTTCAAAAAAAAAGATTGTTTAACTACTGCACTAACCTTGAGACCGCCTACTCATACATACGTGTATGTGGCTCATAATTTGTAGCTATCATCGACAATTTCTCACAAAGAAAAAATACATAAATCAATGACCACTTAAACACATAAATATTATATAAAGGTAGTCATTAAGGAATTTTCGTTTTGGCAGCTCAATGCATTTTGTTATGCTGCGTGGAGTTTGTTTTTATTTCTTTTATTTTTTTTCAGTTTTATTTTATTTTATATTTATTTACTTTCTGTTTCTACATCACTGTACAGGGTCCAATCAATCTAGGCTCGTAAAACAGATTACATTTCTTGTATAAATCGCTGGCTCGTCACTCCCATCACGAAGAAGCACACACTGAATTTACGTTGGAATTATATACTGATTTGCACTTCTCAACTGTTTCTTCATCTAATTTAATCACTATTATTGCATGCATTCGTATCAAGTGTATGTGATAATTAGCGAAAATATTTCTCAATTTTGCCATAAATATACTTGCTTTACTGCCAAGGCAATTTAACCTCAAAATACATGCATCAAAAATTACCAGTCATCATTGCAAGCAGAGGTCAGTGATGCTTATTGATGAGTTTAAGTACAATACAAATTGTCTATAATTTGTCTATAATTGAAATTTCGTTCAATAATTGAGCGATGTTTTTTTTTGTGTTTCCTTTTCTTAATTTCTTAGTTTTGTTTATATTTTCAAACTTCGCTTATGGTCGAAGTCGAAGGTCTACTTTTTATTCCTTTTTTTTTTGGCTTTTTACACCTTTTCAATCTTTTGTTTTTGCTTTTTTTTCAATCAAATTTTATTGCATCTATGTCTTCCAATGCGTTTTTTTGCTTTTTTTATATTGTCTTTGGTAGCAAACAACAAATCTAACCAACAATTCAACAACAAAATTGTTAAGCAATTCCATTTAGCATTTAATGATGAAGCTTTTGTTTATTTTTTCTTCATGCGGGTGTTGAATGAACGCGACAAGCAATGAGGTATTTGGCAATCGATTAAATCAATGTCATTGCTTTGTTATCGTAATCGCTACAATGAGCTATATTTCGTGAAATAACGGAGGTTGTAAATGCTTTACGAAAAAGAGTGACAAAGCAATTAAAACTGTGTGGATCGTTGACTTGGTGAAAAAAACTCGAAATTGTCCGCCAAGTGCGCTTAAGTTTTCTGGAAAGGAAAAAAAACTAATAAACTAAATTTGTTAAATAAATCAACATATACATACATATATAATATGTATAAAAATCGAGTGCTCATTTCAAGATCTGAAAGTCTCCAAAAGTTAGCAACCAATCGACTAAAAATTTTGTCAGATTGTTTCAATGGTTTCTGAAAAGGTTTAAACGAAAAAAAAATCGGAAAGTGGACCAGGAACTGACCTCATCGAAAAAATATTATTTATGGTTCGACTTACTTGAAATTCCATTCATTGAGGGTTTTTTGCTTATATTAACAGCAAGACTAATATTCTCTCCGTGAAGTGCACCAGGGACTGACCTATTAGTGTACTCTCTCCTTCTGGAGTGACTGGGAAAACGTTCCATACTAAGCTGATTCTGACAATATGTGTCTCTTGCGTCATCAGGAATAGCCGCAAAATTACTACCCGGTGGAAGAACTACCCACTCCGCTCTAAAGTTGCCACTGAATCTGCAATCCCTTGAGCCTCCGACGTGTAATATTTCCAAAGTATGTAGGTGGAATGGGGAAGATAGTACGACAAACTTGTGATGAATGTACATTTGTACAGAAAAAGCCATGTAAGAACAATGAACCGTTTGGCTGGCAGGAGATTTTAGGCAAACACTGCGAATTTATAATGTATAAACTTTGCAATAAACCACCAATATGTGAGTCAACCTGCAAAATGATCCATCGGCCGAGGTATTTTCATGCCAGTTACGTGAAAAGAGGAACGTCAAAATGTCAATTGATCAGACTTCTAGATGGACTACATTACACCTTAACTTCTGTAATTTAGTGACGTCAAAAGAATTGATTAACTGAGTATTCCCAACCGCAAAACGCCAAACAATTCGGAGCTGTGGAGTAGAGTATCGAAAAAGACCCGAATGAGTCCATCCCTCTGAGCGCGCAATAATTGGAGCTATGCCCATCCACTTGTTGGTATATTGTGAGGAAGGATCGTGGTTTGCGGACGCAGATTCGTGTAAGAATGGAAGCGGAACGGCCATCAAGAGCATCGGAAATTCGGTGAATGGACCCAAAATTAATTGGCCACCGATACTGAACTTCACAAAGAAATTTTGTTCAGCGATGAAGCTTCACTGTTGGAGAGTTTGTTCGAACAAGCCACGGCGATCACTGGGCCGAAATCATTTTGAAAAGAAATGGCAAACCCTTATCAGGCGTTTTACCTCTTCCTGAAAACCACACCCCTACTAAAAAACACACCCTTTTCCTCTTTTAATGTATTCTAAGACATTCTCTTAGGAAATATCCAATAAAAATAAGCTGAAAAATTTTTCTTTTTTGCTTTTCCTTTATTCTCATTTACTTTAAAACAATACAACATTAAAACTATGTTAATATATATACGTGTATGTATTTTATAAGAAGTGCACAACAGTTTATGGACCGCTATTTATTCCAAAAATTCTAACCTATCCGTTCTGGATGTCAGCCTTTGTGCTCCACGAATTAAGCGCCACAGTAATGACTTGTGGAATGCAGGAAATACATATATGTCCAATATGTTTTTGCAATCAACAAGGACATGGAACCTTTGTAAGCACCTGTCTGCCGAGTTATAGTCATGCGCCTACCTTCTCACCGAACCGAACTCCATAGTGAAAATACGGAACAAACCGAACTCTCAGTTATCAATTAATTCTCACATTACTATCGTCAAATATTGTATGATCTTTGCTTTCCTATTGGTACCTGTAGCGTTTGTAGCTATTGGCGTATGCCTTCTGGTCGTCATCTTCCTGAGAATCGAATAGCAGTTTTCGTACAAGTCCACGTTCCTGCTTGGTTTGCTGATCGATGTATTGGTGCAGAGCTTGACTATTTTCTTCAATGTTTTTATAACCCGTTTCAGTAGCGCTCTCCATATCTTGGTCGTCGCATTCTATCGTATCATAAAAATCAAGTCGTTTTCGTGCAGTTATTCCGCAGCTGCTTCCTAATGCGAGTTCTTCAGTTATACAGCTTGGCCTCCTTGCTTCCTGGTTCAAACCGTCCATCCTTAGTACGAAGTTTTCCAATCTGCTCGTAAGACTCATGTTTTTTTTTTCTTTTTTTTATTTTCTTTTCTTTTATGTATATTTTTTAGACTTAGAACTTTGTCCGCTCAAGTGTCCGCTTTGTCGCCAAACTCAATGTTTCTGAGCACTCGGTCTTCAGGCAGCGCCTTTTATACACTTTCACTTCACGTATATATGTATGTATTACATTAATATGTATATATTGGTATCCGTTATGTATACCTATACTCACATAAGTATTTGTAGATACATATATTTAAAATAAAGAAATTTTCAGGTCATCCTTTTACATTTTTCTTTTTTTTTGGGAAGGATAGGTTTTGTTTTCAAGGATACGATAACAACTAATTAATATTGTTATTGCATTTAGAAGTATATATGGATATCCTTTTTGTGGTTTAAAAAGTACAGGGTTGTATTTTGGCATCTGTCAAATTTAATTGTCAAACCAATTATGGTTTGTTTAAGTTAAAAGTGAGACATGTTAGAAAATGGATCCCTTAACTGCGGCAGAAGGCGTTAAAATCTATTACAAAAATGGTAATTCAATGTTTTTAAAGGAGATTATGATTTATATAATCGTCCAGTTACTCAAGCTATTGGTAAAAAAACACTGGATCGGTTAGAGATTTTGTAAGGCCTGTGTATCACCGTTTCCCTGCAAGAAGGCTTCCGATCATTTGAGCCAACATATGTCAGGAATGCATGATGTCATAACTCATCAGCTCGTAGAACGATTTTCCCATCACTTTCTTAAGGCCGCAGTTACAAATGTGATGTTTACATTTGTATACGTGTACGTCATTCTCTCTTCGTTTCCTTGTGTATTTTCGTCATTTTTGTCAGAAAAAGAGAACACAGCTGGGCAACAGCGTTGATGCCGAAGGAAATCAGCTTTGACAAAAATTTTCTCTACATATATACATACAAAAATTATTAAGGTACAGTCTTTATTCCAATATTTTTGCATAGATCAGGTACATGGTTTATATAGCATAGAAAAGAAATAACAATACAACAATAAATTCGTGTCAAAAATCTTCAAAACATTGTAAGCAAAACCGTATATGCAGAAGTCTTGAATAGTGTCATGCGTTGTTGACGCAGCTCCTCAGCTCCACGAACTCCTCCGTCACAATCGCGGCTCCTTTGAAGTATAAAGACGTCTAAGAAAAATAAAAAAATAATGTTCGAACCATAATGTTATTAATGTCTAAATTCCGTTGTAACTCGCAAAATTTTGTAGAATATTTTTGAGATCTGCTGCTGCTTCTGCAAGATGAGAAGCACCCTTTCCAGTCAACCTGTTCCATTAATTGAATTTTCCGTACAGTATGGGCTGCACTTAAATAAAAACAGTGTGAAGATTAATGAAAAATGAAGTAGTTAATTAATTCGACAATATATTTCATGATTACCACAGCTTGTATAGGATCCGTTCCATATTTTTTACTTTTTTACGTTCTCTGCTAACTGCTACGAAGAAAACGATTAAAAATGGCGTTCTACTCGAAAATAAGAATATAACATAAAATGGATTATCCATTCAACTGCATTCTCTTTCAATTTGTATGTATTCAGAAGAGAAAGATAAACAAAAAAATTGCTTGTGTGTTAGTGCGGCCCGAAATCGTTATTGCAGGGTTTGCTCGTTCCACCTCAAATATTCGCTACCATAAGTGAAAGTGTAGGCAAAGACCCGAATTTTTCGCTTGGACTTACATCTATATCCATATAAAGTCCAGCACACAGAACAACAGAAGCCAGCTGACCATTCACGAGGCTGCAGATGCGCCCATTTGGCGCTTGAACAACAAGCAGTGGATGGCGATTTTTCGAATAAAATTTTATTCTCACTCGAAGGATACTTAACTAAGCAAAAATTTTCTTATTTGGCGCTCCGAGAACTTATAGCGTGGTGCGCACTTTGGTTCGGAGATGTTATAGTAGTTTTACTAGTTGGACGATTAATTTTATCTTAAAGCACCACCATTTTTTAGTAGTTTTTAACAATTCAAAGAGTTATTTTTTTTTTCATTTCATAAATACCTGACTTTTAACTAAAACAAACAATTTTTGATTTGACAAATGAGTTTGGCAGATGTCAAAATACAGCCCTGTTGCTTTAAACCACGATATCGATAACTCTATAATCTATATTAACCTCGTGCCAGATCGATAACATGCGTCGGTTGTTTGGTCATCGACGCAGATGCTTCGATAGTAAAAATGATTTTTATCAGAAATAAACTTAACGAAATAATTTTGCGGTAACCACTAAAACTTATCGTTATCGTTAATTTTAAAATAACAGCTTGCTTGACTGATATTAACAGCGCCCATCAATTTTAACTTTTAACATAATCTGTTAACGCTTTAACATTAACGAAAGCAGCTCGTTTCGGGTGAAATATTATAGCTTTAACGATAACATTTCCATGTTCCAAACGAGTCGATTGAAATTTTTAGATTTTCATTACGATACAACCTTGCAAAGTGTGGATGTTAAAAGTAAAAAGTGCATGAAAATTTCACAACAGATCAACGCAAAAGTTGCAAAAATTAAATATTTTCAACATCATCACAACAAACAGTAATAATCCCATTTCAAATAGACCACGACAAAGTACTTTAAAAATTTGCGTAAATAAAGTAATTTAGTTGAATTCATTTGCAATAAAAAGCGATTCAAATTCACATTGTCAAATCGCGTTTAGTTGCAGGGTGTTGTGGCGGATCACGAGCGTAACGTGATTTGCTTTTAAATTTTCGTTAACAAATATTAATGAACATAAATTTAAAAAATACTTACAACTAACTAAACGTTTTTTTATATATATTTAATGCTTTGTTTATTTTTTGCGTTATTTTAACTTTGTATTTTTTCCCAATTTAAATTTTTTCAAAATTTTTTTTAAATTTTTTTCAAGTATGTACCACTCTGTACACCATTATGTTGGCGTGAGCTGCTTATGAGTTTCGTCAATTACCATTTGAGTGTTTGTTGTACGCTTGTCGCTTTTGTTTATGTGCACAAACGCTGCCCTACATACGAGCAAATTGAGCTAACGCTACCTGCAAGTCAATGACTGGCTTCAATGTTTGTTTGTCCGCCCGCCAAATTACCTACCGCCCACATAAACAGCGCTGATTTACCAATTGACTTATTGGCTGACTGCAGCAGCGGGTTACTTAAAATTTAGACTATACGTAGTCTAAGAAGATGTGAAAGTGAGTGAGTTATTTAGATTTCTTTGGAAGCTGTCAGATTCTTTATCAATGATTTATCTTTCTTCGTTGACATTCGTTGTCAGGTGTAAGGTTAAGTGGCTCCCAAAATGGCAACAGAATAAAGTCGTTAACTCCAATAAATTTTTGTAACGCATTCCGTAGACAAGCCACGTCCATATGTAAGTCATAGCTACACTTTGAACTTGAGCTGAAGGGATTTATTTCTATAGCATTGTTAAAAAAAAGTCAACTATTGAAGCTCAAGTTAGACAAATTTTCCAGAGAGAGACAGATATCTGCATCTAAAGACTGAAGAATCTTTCTTTCCCTCAATATTTCCAGTGGCTGCTTAAATCCGCCAACATTTCAGTCATCAGCAGCCAACAGGGGCTGCTTTGGACTGGACGAGCAAAGACGAACATAGACTAAACTCCACAAAGTGGCCCATCATTTCTATCCTACACTATGGTGCAGCAGTATGGACGTTAAAAAAAGTTTTCCTGGGAAAAGATTTACGGTGGTGTTTCCGATTAGCCGTACGAGACAGGTCTTGGTATAGTGCAGCCTATACTGACTTGTTGTAGTGGTAGTGTGTAGGAGTACAATCCGCCAGGATCGTTTTTCGTACGCTCAGCATGTATACAGCAAAGGTAAATCGGTGGATTCTGCCTTAGATACTACTGTAACCCGAATAGAGGTATACCTCCAGTACAAAGATTTCGCTTTTCTCGATATTGAGGAAGCGTCAACAAGTTAAACCTAGCCTAAGATGTATTATTTCTCATCTCTGGATCACGGGTAGTAATTTGGGCTGCCAGAACTGGTCTTTCAGTGAATCACATCAAGATAGAACTAGTGGGAGTCGTACCTTCCTCGGTATAGGTACATTCGCCTTCACAAGTCCAAAAAGAAAGTGATATACTTGAGAACAATTGTGGACAGGGAACAATTCGGTAAGACCCATTTCCATTCCAAGGCCGTCAACGGCAAGAGATGTGGTATTTTTTCCTAAAGTAGTGTACTGGATCTGCATAACAACAGTTAAAACCTATTTTATATAGCGAATTCCCAGCCTCTGTAGTGCATTACAAATCACTCCAACCCTGGCGCTTAACGCCATATGTTTAGTATAGTGCCTGCGGATACTGCAATTAAGTCTATCGCTGTAGAAGTTTTTGTAAACCACACGAGTCTAGAAACTTGGTCAGCCAGATCGTGAGAAACCCCATTAGGTTAATGAGAATCTACTTCATCCAGCCCACAACCTTACAAGACGAGGAACAGCCACAACTAGATATAGTAAATATAGTAAGTAGGTAGGTATAACTTCATCAGCCGTTGAAAGTCGGAGAATGAGCATTTCCTCTTTGACTCGCAAGTACCTGTTTTTTGAAGGATGTGGCATTCAATGTGCAGAAGACATTCTCCAATACATAAAATTCCCAGAATGGTACAATAATTTATTATATGTACCTGCCTGTGTTTTTCGTACTTAGCGAAGAAGGAGATGCCTGATGAACTAGCAAAATTTTCCACTAACAACAAAAAAGAATTTGCCTAAAATAATATATTAGGTCAAGTAAAAGATTATCCATTATTTTTGCAATAGTTTTCTGTATCTCGCGTTCGATTGGATTACGCTAGATGGCCCTAAAAATTCGATATTTGGTTCGAAAAAGATAACGCGTGAAGTGTTGATCACTTAACTTAGAAGTGTTTGAGCGCTTGCCAAAGATGGACACCAAAGAGAAAATACGACACATTCCACAATTTTTCTTCGATAAATGCGAAATGGCGGATGGTGGCAGGTGGCAGGTGGTAATGAAGAGACACTTACAGCAAAACGGTTGTGGTTGAAGTGCAGTGAGATGACTCAAGCGGTCTCCAAGCCAGAATTGACATGGCTATGAAGTTTTCGTTATGTATTTGATGGTATTGGCAAGGAGTCATCCACTATGAACTGTTTCCTACAGTCAATTCGGACCTGTACTGTCAGCTGTATCGTCTGAAGGTAGCAATCGCCCAGAAACGCCCAGCTTTGATCAATAAGAGGGGATTTGTGTTTCCAGACCATACACATCGATAGTGACTCGCCAGAGCTTCAAAAGTTTGGTTGGTAGGTTTTTATGCATCCACCTTACAGTACGAATCTCGTCCCCGTGCGGGTACGGGAAATAATACACCCGCGGCAAGGCATGCCTGTCGTAAAAGCGACTAATATCCTTTCTATCAATCTATGGCTGTATGGAAGCCCAATTGGTAGTAACTCCGGTTACAAGGTCTGACCGGAGACTTTATATCCGGTACCACGGGGAACAGGAGGCCTCGGAACTTGCTCCGACCTGTTCATGGCGGCAGAGCCCTTCGGGGAGTTTCGTGGTGGCTGTGGCTTAAACCGAAATGCGGGAAGAGTTGGTATGGAGTGTGGGTTGGCCAACACGGTGTGGAGTAGCATTGCTACAGGGTGTCGAACCCATAGCACGGTTTTAGATGGGCCTCGAGCCTAACCAAGGTGGTTTGTGTGTCCATATCACACGGCCGCTTGGTACCATAATGTTAGTATTACCTTTTGTAATATTCTTACTATGGGGTGCTGATCAACACTGTTGATCTATTGTGCTTTTGAGCACCGTGAGGTTAGGCCGACGTCGGCAGGTACTCACGTTAAACATCTCGGACGATGTACGAATCTCGCACCAAGTGATTGCCAAGGAACAGATGTTCCTATATAGATTTGGCTGGTGTAGAATTGATCTCAAGAGCTGCCTATGAATATCGATTGTCCCAATTTTGGGACTACAACTACAATGATTCCTATGAGAGAGGCATATGTGACATTTCCTTTAAAAATGACAAAAAGTTAACGAACAAAATGGTGCATATTTGATATAAATCGGATAATGCTAACTATTTTTATTGCAAAAATAATGGATGACTTTTTACTAGGCTAAATATAAAATGCAACCCACCCTCGTTTCATAAAATTGGTGTGGTCATAAAAAGTCACGTATTGTGTGTAATATTATTTATTATATTTTTCATTCGTTAAAGGTCCCAACAGTTATTCCAATAACTCTCAATAGCTATAAATATCTAAAATAATTAACTAAAATTTACGATGCATAATGAGCATTTAATTTATGTTTTATTCATAAACGCAAAACATTTTAAATGAATACAAAATTACGAATATTTATGCCTTAATGCTCCAGATTTAAACGGTAATTACGTGTAGCTACGCACGAAAAAGCATTTAAAAATGGTATTTAAAAAATTGTCATGGACTTTTGTTAGCTGACCTACGGCTAACAGTGGGGTTAGATACGTGTATGTATATACATATGTGTACATACACCGATGCTCTGCAACATTGATCCGAAGGTGTGAAACATAAAATTGAAAATTAATGCTATAACTGTAAATAAGTGCTTTGTGTGCTTTGGTTGGAAAAATATATCAAAGTCAATTGAGAGCTAGAAAAAATATAAGAAAAACCGATGTGCCTACGCATAAGAAATTAAATAAAACTTAACCAAATGTAACGGTTTTTTTTCTACGCACCCACTACAGGTACCGTTATGACCGTCAAATCATAAAATGGCATTGAACTTCCTGACTGGCGCTAACAAAATGCGTTTAGGCTAATAAAAAAATATATTTAAACAAAATTTGAAGCATTAAAATTACCAAAAAAGTTGTCAGAAAAATCAAAGGTTTTGCTTAAAAAATCACTCAAATGCATTTTTGTTTTTTACTTTTTTACCGTTTTGAAAACAACGCACATTTTTCCATGTATTGTATTTCCGTCAGAAAACGTGTATTTTTTCTTTTTGTTCATTTTAAATGCGTAAACTTGTCATATTGTTGTTGGCGCTGTTGTTGCTGCTGCTGCTTGTATGTTTATATTGTCGTCACTTTAGTCACGCATAATTCAAAATGACGTTGACATGTGACCATTATCGTTAATTGCCCTACGCGTGAGGCTGCCTGAACGGTTGCCGTGTAGGAAAATTTTGCAAGAACAGAACACAGGGCTGAAACGAAATAAAAGTGAAGTTTCTCTGTTCATTTGTTTTTATTATGTATTTTGTTTAGCACGCGATTTGCAAAAGAACGCACAGCTGGCTTATTTTCAACTGGCTTATAATTTCCATTTACATTGCAGCACTGCTGTCAGCTGTCAAAATATAAAAAAGTTTCCTTGTATAATATTTAAGCGAATATTTTATTATTTGAATGAAATCGGCAAGGAATGTCAACCCCTTTGATTGTTTTTATGACTGAGTGTAGTTAAAAATAATAATAAATATGAACTATGAGGCACGATTTTACTCCCGGTTCCATTTTCAAAGCGAATTCAGATAAGGTGAAGTTGGTAGCACTGAATTTTGAAGTTTAACTGAAATTATTCAACATTTTCATGTTTGGCGATAATTTCTCTTGGGGTTTTTTCAGTAGCTCATTCACGATAGCATCACATTTTTACTTCGCAACAATATTAGATAGGTCGGGTATTGTTTAAGCGATTACAACTCAAGTCGGTTAAATAATTCACGTTGCACATTTTGTGTTGTTGTGTTCCCCATGTTATTCGATAACCTAACGTGCCTTTGCAGGACGCAGAAGTATTGAAGTGCCCAAAAAGAGGGGTTTAGAGAGAAGACTCTTAACAAAGGTAAGATTCATATAGTACGTAAGATAGCCAATATATCATTCTTAATTTTTTCGACTTTTTTATGTATTTTTATTTATTATCGATTTAAACTTTTTACCGATTTAAGCTTTTAATGGATTTTAATTTTTTATCGATTATAGCTTTTTATCAATTTTTAACTTTTTATCGATTTTGGCTTTTTATCCATTTTTAACTTTTTATCGATTTTAATACAATAGTTTCATATTTATTCTATTTTATCTTCAAATCTGGTATAGTGATCTTTCAAACATAGTACAGTTACTTAATTTATAAATTTTTACAGTCAGTTCCGCTCTTTGCTGACGTCACACTACTGAATTATCACGGAAATTTTGTGTTTTATCTTTTTTATATGATAATATTCATAATATAATATGGATTAATTCATATTAATATTATTTTGTACATTTAATATTCTGAAATAATAGTTGTAACTTCAGTTGTTCCAAGAAAATAAAAATAAATCCTTCTTATTTGTATGGAAAATGTATGAACTTAGAGACAAGGTTTAATATGAATATAAATCTGCTTTTAGTCATATATTTTCTTTTAGGCCAAAAACAAAAAAATAAATCAAGCGCCTCAGGAAAAAAATACGGGTAAAAATTAAACAGACACCCTAATGTAGATAAAAAGTAAGGAATTATCAAAAAAGTCCTACGTTCATTATACAATTTTCGAAATAGACATCACACAGGCAAAACGTGTCCAACTGATTATTAAAATTGAAGATTTTTCTGCTATTGACAGAACCACCCTGTTGTCTTCTATCATTCCAGGTGGTCTTGCTTTACTTTACTTTAGTAGCTATCAGTTGTAATTAAAAAAAACTGTCTAAACGTTAAAATAAATTGAAATGGTCACAAATTATTTGAAAGAAGCTGCTTCTTATCATATTTCAGCAGTTTAAATTCGGTTTTCCTAAAAATTAAAGCAATTATAAATTCTTATAAATCAGCTGTTTTGGAAAACCAATTGTCAACTTAAAAGAAATTTATCAAAAGTTCGTGAAAAAAACATGGCAGTTTGACTTTGACCTTTAAGTTTATTACATTTAACTATATGAATTTTCGTGCATAAGCAACGTTAAAAGTTGGTCAACTTTTGTCGCTTTGTGCTTCATTTATTTTAATTTTTTTCTTTTTTTTTAATATAAGAGATTTCTGTCATTTTGAATTGCCATCTTATCCATTTCTATGTACAACTGAAGGTATACTCGTATATTCATATGCGAATATCTTTTGCTAATTCCTACAGGGTATTTACTCGTAACAGCGTAAAACGTTGACAGGCTAATCTGCATATCGAAATTGTGGTTTTATGTGGAAGCCGTTAGTCGTTTAAGCTAGCAGCAGTAGCATGTTTGTATTATTTTAAATTTGCATTTTAATATTCAATTTAATGGGTGAATAAATAAAGTGTTGTTATAGTAGTTAATTTATAAAAATACAATTCCAAAGACATACGTACATACGTATACCATGATCGAATGGTTAGCACTGCGTACTAGCATTCGGAAGGTCAGGGTTCGAGTCCTGGTACGACCAACATCCAAAATTATTCTAATTGCGGTCGTCCCTCGGCAGGGAATTTTTTTACCACCGAGTGTATTTCTGAAATGAAATAAAAGCTACTTATAAAAATCCATCGGCCGTTCGGAGGCGGCTTAGAATAAATAATTTAATGTAGGTCTCTCCATTTGGTAGTAAAACATCAAGACTCTGTCGAAATTGGGTTCAGCGGTTACAAGGTGAACCACGAAACATCCCACAATGAGTTCCGGCTGATCAACTTCGCCGGGTCCCGAAATATGGTTGTCTGTAGTGCAAGGTTCTACCACAAGAAAATTCACCAAGCTACCTGACTGTCTCCATATACAACTATATATTTAGTCATCTAATGGGATATATATTTAGTTGTATATTGAGTATGCTACCGCAGGGAGCACCCCAGTAGGCACCTCATTGAAGCTGAACTTCCACCAAGGCACATCGGGAAGGGAGTACTTGACTTAAAGAGCACCATCTAGCAACACGTGCAACAACCGCTGGACAGGACGGCGTAGGAGTCAGTCAACACCTTCATAGACTCCCTTCCCGTGAATGGCGTGTTCGGAGTTAAACCACCACCCATAGCAGACAACGAGCTAGAGCTGCCTCGAGAGACCCGCATGACCCTTGCACAACTTAGATCTGGATATTGTAGCAGGTTAAACTCCTACTTATCCAGACTCGACCCCAGCATACGCAACGTATACCTTGCATGTGCAGAGTCTCCGCACGACACTAACCACCTCTTCACATGCTCTCTTAAACCGACTCTAAGAGAGGCAGAAATGCGTGAGTACGAGGAGCTTGAGAAGCTGACCGCCAAGGGTAATGCTCGTAAAGGATATGGCGATTTGCAGAAGGTTTCAGGACCGCAGCATACACATGTAGGAACCAAAGTGGTAATCTAGAGACCGATGTCCAGACCATACTTCCTATAAGGAGGGAACACTTCCCCGGCATGATGAATCACAGTGAAAATGCAACTCCCGGATATGATGAACCCGAATCCTCAATCGATGATGATGGTATAGACGTTCCATTACCGGACTATGACGATGTTCGAAAAGCGATTACACGCAAAAAGAACAACAAAGCGGCTGGAGCGGTTTTATTCGGCATGTCATCGTCATGTATGTATGCAAGTAGGTAGATAAATATTTAACACTTTTCATAGCAAACCATTAACCACATCACTTTTACTTATTTTACTTTTTTCATGACATAATGAAATATAAAATAAGTAATTAAACAAAATATTCTTGTGCAATACATAATTATGCGCATACTCGTATTATTCAAAATGAAAATAGAAGAAAATAAATTGTTCTGCTCCAATTCGATTAATCCGCGCTGCGTCACGTCGGCTGGTGCGGCTAGTTGGTGTCATGACATCACGAAATCGAAGCGCCAAAGTGTAGCCGAGAGCTGCATGAAAACAAAGCAAAGCAGAGCAGAGTTGCACAAACCGAAATAAATGACCGTTAAATCAGCAACTCTGTTGTTTATTTTCAGTTGAAGTTACAACAACACAAAAAATAACACAAAATTCCAAATTGTAAGTGCAATAACACTTTAAAACCCATAATACAGTCAGAAGAAGAAGAAGAAACTTAAATCACTGTGTTGACACGACGGTTTTGTAACGTTAATAAATTTTCAACAATACCAACAACAACAATTTCAATAGTAAACTCATTACGAACGTGACACATTGGTTTGGTATCACTTATAAAAGAGTTCAAGGCTAGATATTTGGAATATTTGGAATAGTCAGCAAAGCCTTACATCTCAACTTCAAGCACTTGAATCATTTGAAGCGTAATTACGGCGACGGGTGGTACTCAAGTTCATTGCTTATTTTTAGCGTTTCAATAATGTAATCAGTGCGATGACTTCTAAGTGGATATTTGACACAGTTTCAGTTGGATTGTGGAAGTTTTTTTTTGGGAAGGGCATCCATATTTTCAGCTTATGATGATACTTTGGATTGAGAAATTTTCTGACGAAGCTTAGTAGGCTGATAGATAAGCATTCATAAGGATCTCTGCGGTTTGGGGATACAAGAGGCGACGATCCGGACGAATATATTTACGGTTAGAACAACAAGAACAACATAATATATGTATATGTATACACACATATACATAATTGGCGCTTTGTAACCGCTGAAGCGATTTTTGGCAGAGCTCCTCCTTCAATATGTGGTTTTGCGTCTTGATGTTTTTTTTCCAATAAATGGAATCTACAGTTTATTCTAAGTCGACTCCGAACGGCCGAAGGATTTATGAGGTGCTTTTATTTCATGTCTGGAAAAATACTCCGAGGGTTTGACATCCCCAGCCGAGCTGCCACAGTAGATAGAAAATTTAATTTTCTATAATGTTGGATGTTGATCGAAACAGGATTCGAAACCTGTCCTTCAGAATGGCAGTACACAATGCTAACCACACGGCTATTGCGGCCGCTATTATATATATATTTATAATTGGTGCTTTGTGACCGCTGAAGCGATTTTCAGACGGGCTCCTCCTCCAATTTGTGGTTTTGCGTCTTGATGTTTTTTCAACAAATGGAGGGTCCTGCAGTTTATACTAAGCCCCTGAAGAGCTTTTTTCATGTCAGAAATACACTCGGAGAGGTTGACATTCCCTGCTGAGAGGCGGCCGCAATTAAAAAATTTAGCTTAATTTTTTATTTAAATTAAATTTCTATAACTTTTTGGATGTTGGACGAAGCAGGATTCGAACCCAGTCCTTCAGAATGGCAGTACACAGTGCTAATTACTCGGCTATTGTGGCTGTTAATAGGCATCCATAATATGTATGAAAGAAGCTCCAGCATGCGCATGATTTTCTCATCCGAGAAAAGAATGAGTTAAAAGTATGGAAAGACTGGAAGGAAGTACAGTGCAGACGACGAGCTGGAATCTCTTCGATAGACCTAAGATATCCTGACTCAATTAAGGTTTGGATCAGAGTCAGCACCAAGCTATTCAGTGACGACCCCCATACAACAACCGTATGCCCAGCATGTAATCAGTATCCGTCCGATACTCATCTAAGACCAATCTTCCTTTCGTCTGATCCTGCAACACCTCGTTGACTTATACTAGATTTACGTAGTTTATAATTTTAATTAGTTGCCGAAATCGTAAAAAAAGATGTAAAAGAAATAATCAGACATTTAGAGGTGACAAATAAATCAATAAATAACGCTAAAGATCCTAAGAAGTATGATATTTTATATAAAATTTACATCAATTAAAAATCTTATTAGTTTTGAAGCAGAATGAAGCTTGCAATCAAATGCTTCATTCACCAATTGGAAAAACTTACTCACCTACGCAGCTGGCAACGTTCACCACAAAATATGCAAACTTGGCCGCACTGAACACACTTGTCAAACTGATTATTCTACGTCAGTGAATATACATTCAGATTTTTTCACTGTTTTTCACAATCAAGTTGTTGCAATCGTTTGCAATTTTTACATTTCTTGCGAAAAAGCGATAATCGAAAACCACAATTATGTGATAAAATAATAATATTCGATAGACTTTATGCACTGCAGCAGAATTTGCAGCGGGAAAGGCAATTGATGAAGAAGTAGGATAAGTTGAAAATTCTATGAATTTGGCAAATCAAAGAAAGAAAAAGTGAAAATAAAAATATTACTTGAAAGTTGTAAATTGGGTTGGTATTGGCTGATTGACTGGTGTGTCATCGGCAACAACGCAGTAAAGGTATAGTGGAGCAACTGTTAAGAAACTTTTACAATTGGAAATAAAAAAGAACAATCAGTAATATATGTAAAATCCAATAGCGAAGTTAAAATTCTATTATGTAGTCGCAGACGATGTTGGCTGATTAGTAGGTGGAGGTGAAGGTGGTCTTGCTCTTTGGAAAGATACGTTCATGTAAGGTCGTCTCTCACATGTATGTATATGCCTTTGATTTGGACGTTTTCAGCGAGTCCCCATCGCCACCGCCAATACGAGTGACAAGTGGGGGTTAAGAGGAAAAGCAAAAGTAAAATACAATCAACAAGAATTTGCAAAAAAAAATCAAAACATACATGCTACGCAAGCATTTGTTGTAGGCAGACGTACATAGTATAAAAATATGTGTGTAGCAAAGAAAACGAAACGAAGTAAATAAACAATTGCTCGATTCTGAGCACAATAGAATTAGGTTCACAATAATTGAAAGCACAGACCAAAGCAGTTCGTTGTTCGAGTGAATGCTCGATGTTGTTTGTTATTCGTACCATATGTGAACGTTACTAAATTATTGCTGAGCTAGCTAGTGGAATTATGAGGCAAACGCGGGGATGTACATATGTATATGTTAATTACATTTATCTCAACATACTTGCTGTATAAGTAACTAATGTAACAACAGTTAGCAATAACTTGGAAACTATAAAGAGTATATATTTCAAAAATATTTCCAAGAAATGCATACAATTGTTGTCAAGGCCAATAGGACTGAGCTACAGCAATATAATCGAATTAAGGTCTTCTCCTTCTATGCACTCCACGCAACAAGTGTTCCGTATAATGTAAATCGGCCAGTAACAGAGTTCAATGTCAATCGATTTTTCTATAAACTTAGTCTTTATTTTTAATAACTTATGTATGTATGTATAGATTTAATACGTTGACGAGAAATTGAGCAGCTGGCGGGTTAGCAGTTTAAAAATACATATATAATTTTAAAACGCGTTTATAATAGATTCTAATTGTTTATTTTCCCGGAATAATTTGGTATTCATATTTATTACTAAATGCATATCTCTTTACAGGTGAAAAATAATTACATATATGTAAATCATAAAACAACAAACGTCACAATAACGTTCATTAGAATTTTAAATTAACATTTGGAGAAGAAAAATCGAATCACAGCAAAATGGATACGGCCGATGCTTTGATGGAAGAGAAAAAGTTACTGGCGGAGGGGAAATATCGTAATTATATGTCAAATATTGACAAGGCATTGCGCAACTTTGAATATTCAAGTGAGTGGGCTGACCTGATATCGGCGCTTGGAAAGCTTAGTAAGGTAAGAAGACGATTATGGCTTTAAATTCATTTTACGAAATGTCAATTAAAAAATTTTTAAAGCGGAACTTGTAAAAAAAAAAAACAATACAATACAACCAACTCTTAAAGTAAGAGACAGTTTGTGATAAGCATTGAGTTTGTTAATAAATAAAAAATAATAAATTCTTTCAGTAAATATTTTACAATTGACTCATATGCAGTTATTTATAAATATGTAGATAAAAAGTTGCCATTTGATAACACTAGGTGCTACTGGCGGCCATGTAATCAATAATTCATGGTATGACTCCACGCTTTATTGATAATTTTTCACTGACCCATCTTTTTATTTTGTATGACTAATAACTCCACTTATGGTAAATGTAAACAGCAGCTGAAAGTTGTTACATAAATAAAAAAGTGAAAACTCTTGAAATAACTTTTTAGTATAGTGATAAATAAAAAAAATTTACGAAATCTGCTGTTTATTTAAGCAGTTTTTCGAATTTCCTGATATATACATATGTATGTATGTACATATAGGTATACAAACATGTAAATATGAAAACTTAACACCTCTAATCGTAGACAAATTAATTGACATAGATTAAATGGCAATTATTTGGCTTTACCGTTAAATACTCGAGAGTTAATAAAATATTTTTGTGCTTATAATTCTAAATGATGGTTGTGCCTTCTACACAGAATGATTTAGGACAAAAAAAAAATTTTTTTTGTTTGAAACTTTTCCTTATCATCTCATACTTTTAATGCATAATTTATCGCCAGCCATGCCTGCACGCGATAAAGTATTCCTTTGTTTTCAATAAATATTTGGTGCTTTGTTGCTGATAACTGGAAGGAAAAGATTCCGAAAAGCAAGTAAAAGGTCAAAAAATCACTCTTAGGGAATTCATAAACACATACATATACACACATTTGTGTGACGTTGAATAGACCACAAAATACGCATAATACATATATATTTATATTACATGCTGATAAACAAAAAGGCTGTGCGCTTTTGTTTCCTTTTTCGTTATTTTTATTATATTTTTTTTCCTTTTTTTTATATTTTCAAACGATAATTGCTTTATAATTATTGCATAAATCTAAATAGTTGTGCTTGTTTTATAATTATTGACCTTGTAGTTTTAATCGTTCATTTAACTATATTACATTTTTATTTATTTTATTCTTTTTTACATACATATATGTTTTCTATACAGGCTATATCCAGTAATACACAGTACCAAGTAATACCGCGTCGTATAAAAATCTCAAAACGTTTGGCGCAATGCATGCATCCTGCACTGCCATCTGGTGTACATTTAAAAGCGCTGGAAACCTACGATGTAATCTTCAGCAAAACGGGCGCGGAACGTTTGGCACAAGAGCTCTTCATTTACAGGTTTGTGTAACAGGCATACCTTTCTCATGTAGCCATTAATAAATTGCAATTTTCTACATAAATCTTTTCCCAAAATATCTTCCAGTGCTGGGCTCTTTCCACTACTCGGTTATGCGGCTATGAATGTGCGTCCCGCACTTTTGGGCATTTATGAAACATACTTTGTGCCGTTGGGCGATAAATTGCGTCCTGCCCTAAGCGGTTTCCTCAGCGGTGTACTGCCCGGTTATGAGAACGGTTTGGATCATTTTGATCGTACCAATTCACTGCTATCGCAAGTGTGCACCGCCGTCAATCCGACACACTTTTATACAGTACTTTGGGAATGTATGGCCACAAATGCCTCAATACGCTTGCCTGCTGTTACATATTTACTCGAACATTTTAATAAACGTATGAGCATGCAAGAGCAGGTTTTTATAATGGGACATAATCGCGATATTATGATGTCTGGCTTATGCGCTTGTCTCAATGATAGCGTCATTTTAGTACAACGTAATACATTAGAATTTTTACTACTCGGCTTTCCTATGCATACCATATACTTGACCGAATCTGATCTTATCAAATTGGTAACGAATGGTTTGAATACAATTTTACGTCGCGATATGTCGTTGAATAGACGTTTATATTCCTGGTTGTTGGGTAGCGAAGTGGCGAAGAATTCACCCACATATGACGCAGTCTCTCTGGATGGTGGCGCACCTGCTGAAACGGAAACGTATTTTGAAAAACATTCGAAACACATTGTAATTAAATCTTTGATATGTACATTGAAGTTCAGTTTGGAGAGCACGCCAGTGGATTTGAAGCCATATCGTATAATGGTCTCCCTATTGGATAAAGCGGAAATTGGCAGCGCTGTACTCGATCATGTTTTGTGCGATATTATACGTACCATGTCACTCTCGAGCAGCAGCAATTCGGAGGTGGTGAAATCGGCCAATCTACTCTTTGCCACCTTCGATCCAGCATATATTTGGAGTTTTATGACCAGCATGTATGATAAATCGTGCAAAAAGGTGAGTCGACGATGGCACAAAATGTCAGGATGAAAAAAATAATGTTTACATCAAATTTTTACTCCCAGAAATCTTCCTTATTAAAATAAAAATTTCTTTTACAGTCCAATAAAACCATGCCTCGCTCACAATCGAGAGCAAAATTGTCACGCAGCATCTCGCACAGCAGCACTGAGACGAGATTTCAATGCGAAGTCGGCTCTGGCGATCCCAATTTGGTGGAAATTTGTTATCTCACTGAATTCCTATTGGAAACCATTTCCTTGGAAATGTACAATGAAACCACACGCATTTATTTGCCAAAAGTATTTTTAGCTATCACACAAATGCTCACCATACATTTAGACAATATTAGTAGTGACGAAATAACAGCTTCGCTGAAGTTATGCATGAAAATTGTATCGCGTGTGCAGCCGATGATTACGTATGTATTTCACTTGAAATAAAAAAATTTAAATTTATTTTCATCATTTGTGTTTTCCCCTCCCACAGTAGCCCCATTAAGTTGGTACCACGCACCAATCACGGTTACTACTCGTCCTCTGATGAGAAGAGTGGCGCTGCCAATAAGAGTGTGCTGAAGAACACATCGATTGCACAGGTTTCCAGTGCCTTGTATGCGCTGGAGAAAAGCAAATCCGATTCCAAATTGAATCATTTCTCCGCTGATGACAGCAATAGCTTGTCACAACATAGCAGGAATAAAGAAGGTTTCGTACATAGCGCGTATACTGAGCCGCCTATGCGACGTTCCAACTCTAATCAGCATATGGAACGTAAAAGTCCAAAAAAGAAGAAGGCCAAGTCGACTTCAAAGCTTTCGGAGTTGGATAAAGAGGTAAATGAAAGTAAAACAAAAAACATTTTTTAACAGTAATTTTTCAATTACTTCTCACACCCATCCAACAGATTTGCCCTGACACCGGACAAATTATCGAACCACAATCCTCCTCAGACTTGGACACGCCACTAAGTATTAAAAAATTAAAATCGAAAGCCAAAACACCGTACATGCGCATACGTACCAGTCCCAAAAAGACACGTCCCAAGGACATTGCACTAAATGGCCCCAAATCACTTGAGCCGGCATTACTAAAAACTAAAGACGAAACAGATGATCAGCCAAAGAGTGCGCCGGCCATCGATCAGCTAGCAAAAGAACGTGCAGAGGATTTGATTTTTGATTATAACGAAGTAAATGCCAACAACGAAGAAGAATTCTCCATTTTGGAGAAATGTATACGACAATATGAAATTTTCTTCGAACTCTATCTTACACGTCATGTGCTGCAGATCAAACGTGCCACAGCAGTGGATGAGGAGAAATGTCGCATTAAAGTCGAAGTTGAACGTGAGCAATCGTTTAGCGTGGAGCATATATTCGAAAATGAGCAGATCTATGAGGATGTCAGCGCAGAACGACTGCTAGAAATCGATCGACTCTTTGACACATTACGCGTCAACGTTATGAGTCGCTCAAAACAGCTGCACAGTCTGCTTAACCGTTCGTTGGGACACACCGTCGCCTCTGCCACAGCCACTGACTCGAACACCAGCGAAGCGAGCGATGATGAATCACAAATGGCATGCGATGAAAGAACCGAGCGGCGCATACAAACGCTAATGGATTTGCGTGTGTCGCATAGCTTACGCGGCGCTATAAAATTGGCAGCAAATTTGCTGGTTGAAATGTCAACATTCCCCAATTGCAACAAAAACATTGTTTTGGACAAGAATGAAAAGGAAATACCGAGTTGGTTGAAGGTGCTATGCCTTGTAACGGCGTACACACAAAGCGATAAGGAATTGCAAATTGCCGCAATCACAACACTCTTCGATTTAATAAGGTATGTACATATGTGATATAAAAGGCAACTTAATAAAAATGTTTTCATATTTTAACTCCAACCTATCCCACAGCTTACTTAAGTCTCAAATTGAACACACAACCAGTCCCGGCGTCACATTCGTCGTGATGCTGCCACTACTCAAATTCGGCCACGTCAGTTATATTGAACACAAAACGCGCATTTTCCAATTGGTCACCTCAGTGCTGTGGAATTATTTGGGCGAAACCGGTATTGATCCAGCGCAGATAACAGCATTGCTCTATCAGCTGCATAATTGCCTGGAGAGCGGTCTGGTGGAAAGCATCATTGGCAATCGTATGTATGCGCATAGCATGCACCAGCAATTCGCCGCAGCGGACGCCCTGGCAGCCACCGGGTGGAACGACCAATATAGCAGTCTTTTGCCGCAAACTGCGCTGCGTAATTACCGCTACGACCGCGCACGTGATGTACAGTTAGTATGCGCATCGCCTGCGCGTCCCGTATCGCGCGCTGCCATCGAGCAGCTGAAGGAGAGTGAGTCCAAGAGTTTTCGGAAATTCGAACTGCTCTGGCATTTGGGCCGCGACAAGCAACCCTCTAAGGGCTTCGAGAAGACCTTGCTAAAAGTATTGGATACTTTAGCTTTGCCTCAATACATGTCTGCGCGCACTGGTGTCACCAAGTGGCTTCAATCTGCGTTGTTGCGTGGCGATTTGGCGCGTCTGATTAAACCGTTATATAAAATCTTGCTTGGACCTCAAACGAAACGCATTAGCATTATGCATTTGCATTTGCTTGAGCAAGAGCATGGCGAAGACGGTGCGGGTCAACTCAAAGCGAACGACAAACAGCAAGGCGGCGCGCAGGGCGATAACTCACTCGAACGCGATGTGTACGCCATCAGCTCGGAATATGGCAACATTAAATATCACATGGACACGTCAAGCAATAAGAAACGCAGTCCAATAAGAAGTTTCCATAAGAAAATTTTCGGCGTAACTTTGAGCAGCAAAAATAAGACATCAAATTTCTTGAGTGACAAAGCGCCGCCACAAGCTATCGCAGCCACAGAAACACCAGACTCAACTATAGGCCTAATAGTAAATCCCTTAGACAATTCGCCGGACTTCGACGATGCGGAGGACAATGAGACCGAAAGTGAAATGCTTGAAACGACATCGAAAAGTGATGTACATTCCATAACTAAAATCACAGAGGCGCTAAATGACAAAGTCGAAGTGCCGCAACCACAAGAGGATGATGTCGCAGAAGAGGAGGACGATGACAAGGAAGAGTTAGAGGCACATGACTTCGAGCACGACTACACCGATGACTCTGAGAGCAGCATGTTCGATTCGGAGTCCGAAAATCGTGAAACGAGTGTTGAGAAAGACGATAGCTTGACGATCAGCTCCAGTGCAGGCGCTGTCGGTAATGGCACTCCCGCCACCGTCGGCGGCAATCTAAAGCGCTTCGTAGGTGACTGTGAGCGCGTAACAGAGATGCTTTCGCAACATGAGCGCACGAAAAATCGCAAAACATACAGACTAACGCGCGAGAAAACGCCTGGCGACTCTAGTTTGGCTTCAGTCACATCAACAACCGACGAACAAACCTCATTAGGTCCACATGGTCAACTCGATATACTCAATGACTCTGCGCATGCTGCAGATGAGTATTTCAGTGCTACTACTATCGTTAACGACGACACGATTCCCAAAGAAGCAGAAACGCAAATAAGCCACTCAGCGCCAGTTGATACTCCAAAGGAACTAAAACACAATGATGAGGCCACCAAGCTTAAACAAAGACGCGGCCATGGTATCTCAAAGTTGCATAAGAAAAAACATGCTGCAGGTAAGAAGTCACCAGGCGGCAGCGACAAGAAACGTATGAGCTGTATTTCTAAGACATCAACGGATAGCAACAACAGCTACTCCGGCCTTGGCGGCTCGCAAAGTTTACAGGAAGAGCCCATTACGTGCAATTCACTACAAAGTGACGACGACGAGGAAGACCTTTATGAATCGCGCTCGCAATCCAATTCGCTCACTACTGCCTCCACCATAAATGTAGAGGATAAACGACGCGCATTGAGCCTGGAAACCAGCCAGAAGCCCAACAGTCAAAAAACAGAATGGGCGCTTACACAAGAAACGCTGGAGAAAAGCAAGCAAAACTTGCAAATATTGCGTCAGAATGCAGCTGCACAGCAACAGCAACAGAATGGTGATACAGGCAGCAAGCGTTCGTCCATGAAGAGCGGCAACTCGAGCATAAGCGCTTGCGATACATCTGCGCGCTTGGCCGCGGATCAAATGCCTTGCTACTACCAGCACATGCTCATCTATGCAAGTGGCGCATATGACACCAAACAAACGCTGTACGCATTCCAAACGCTACGCAACATCATCACTTGTGACACGCGCACTTTCCTATGCTTGTCGATCACCACATCGGTGGCAAGTGGCACGCTGAAGCAGCTGCTGATACGTCATCGCAAGTGTATGCAGGGCAAGGGCTTCACGGGCAGCATCAATAATACGGAATATGCTCAAACTTATCGCGCCTGTATGCACTTAGAGGTGCTGGTGACGATATGTCTTTACTATGCGCGCGGTTTCTTCCACCATGAATCGCGTTACGCGGATAGCGCCGCCGATGCTCCAACCAACGATGATGTTATGGGCAATTGTCGCGTGCAATTGGAAAGCGTTGAGTTGTTGTCGCTTATATGTGCTGAGTTAATCGATATCGTGCGTGGCATGGGGAAAGGTCTGGCATTCTACATTGCCGATTTGATGACGCGTTGTAAATTGCAGAAAGTAATACTACATTGTCTCAACTCATCGGTGAGCATGTTTGGTGGGCAACCGCGTCAGCAACGTCAACGCCCATCTGATTCGTTACCCGCACGCATATTGAACTTCAACAACCCATTGGATGATCAATTACATGCCGAATCATTACAGTTACAGCTTCTGCGCCTACTCATGTCTGTGATAAAACTTGAATATGAGGTGCAGTTGCTGAAGCAGGAGGGCTCCGGCACGAGCGCAAATAGCGGCGCCAGCGGTAAAGAGGATACCACTGGCAACATATCGCCCACCCGCCTCTCCAACATTGGTGGTGACTCGAGCGCCACGAATGTCAAATACTTGCCCAACTGTCTGATAAGTCAACAGCCAATGTTTTTGGCAGCAGTGCTCAGCGCTTTGCAGAATGAACAATTGCGTCATTTACATCGCAACTGGACCGATCTGGTCACTGCATCGCTGAATTGCTTCAGTTGTGGTTCTCTTACAAACATCGTAATAAGTGTCGTGCACCAGCTTTGTCACAACATTGATCGCATAGCGAAATTATCACTGAAGGAACAAAGCGGCTTCCCTCCCGACTACGTCGTCTCCCAGCTGGAAGCCATCACTATTCTTTGTCATTACTGTCTGCTTGACAACACGCAGCAGACCACGCTCTCTCACCTCTTCAACCAGGCTTACCCACAAACCAGCGTGTCAGCGCAAAGCTCCAACACCGGTCAATTGCTCAATAGTATCGTGCATTCATTTCTGTCAACTGCTGCTGCAGCCGCCGCTACATCACAAACAACAGAAGCGCAGGCACCGCGCAATCCACAACTGCTTGCTGCCCGCAATGCCGTACTCTCACATCTCTCGCGTATCGTCACGAGTGTCGCTGCCGTCTGGGATAGCGAACTGGGTCAAGTGCGTCCAGTGAAACAGCAACTAATGGAATTCCTGTCACCAGTGTCGCTACACCATGGCGTCAATTTCCTCGCTGCCGTCGCAGTTACTTGGCAGGAACGCGGTGAGGCACATGCCAAGCGCATTAAACCGCTTTCTACGCTCAGCATAACCGAACAGTATCAACGTAACTCATCGCCTCAGGCATGTACTGAGCAACTCAGTCTCGTAACGCTTGTCTCTAGCATACGTGTCATGCCTATGGATTCGTTTGTGCAAACATTGCATCAGGTGGTGCGCAACCCACCACCAATACATCGACCACCCGTGCATCTCACCATCGAGGTTAGCGCGTTGGAATTATTCTACTTCTATATGAAATCAGCGCCTGCGCCACAACTGGGTGATTCTTGGAGCTCTCTATTGGCGCTACTGCGCGACGGTCTCAGTTTGACGCCGCCAGCACAATTTGTGTTGCTCATGTTGTTAAATGAATTTGTGCAACGTTGTCCACAAATGCCCTTCCCAGACAAAAAGGATGTACGTGATTTGCATGATGTTACGGCGCGACTGGTCGACTCACTGTCAAATGTAGCTGGCTCTTGTTTGGAACAAACTACTTGGCTGCGTCGCAATCTAGCTGTCAAAGAAGATATCTCACCGCTCACATCGGAAGGTAGTGTGCGCGATTCCATTGGGGGACAACAGCAACAGTACGCGGTACAAGCGCAAAGTATTTTAGCTGCAACATTAGCCAACTTGTTGGATGTTGCTTATGGCTCTCAAGAGAAGGATAAAGTGGTGAATATTATAACGACATTGTTGTACAACATAACACCATATCTGAAGAATCACACCGCGCGCAATGTGCCCTCATTCTACGCCTGCTCCAGCTTATTAGCCAGTCTCAGCGGCTATCAGTATACACGCAAAGCATGGCGTAAGGATATGCTAGATCTGTTGCTAGATAATTCCTTCTTCCAGTTGGACATCTCATGTCTGTGCTTCTGGAAGCAAATCATGGACAGTCTAATGACATATGACAATACAACATTCCGGGAGTTGATGAGTCGTGTCTCACTCACACAAACTGGTAGTTTAAATATTTTTACATCACGCGAACAGGAATACGAACAGCGCTCCATGTTACTTAAGCGTTTGGCCTTTGTGATATTTTGTAGTGAATTCGATCAGTACCACAAGTATATGCCCGAAATACAAGGTGAGCGTGCTTTTCATCAATTTTAAACCTTTATAAAAGTGACAACGCGGGCGTTTGGCTCTGTAAAAGTTTCTTTAGTTCTTTAATTTGCATTAGAACATTCTCGCAGTATAATTATTATTCCACTTCTGAAGTTCGACACTAATAATATTCCACTTTTGAATTTTGCGATAATCAAGAGTTACCAACACTGAATATATTTCATTTTTGATATTCTTTTTTTGATCTTCACATCGAATTTAACTTTTTCCTTCAACAGAACAACTGGCCAACAGCTTACGTCTACTCTCCATGATACCCTCCGTGCAGGCAGCCGTTTTTCTATGCTTCCGCGTACTTTTGCTGCGTATGTCAGCCGATCATGTCACCTCGTTGTGGCCCATAATCATCGCCGAAATGGTACATGTTTTTCTGGCTATGGAGCAAGAGCTCAAATCTGACAGCGAGGATTTGAGGTAAGTTAGATTTCTTTTACCTACAAATAAAAACTTGTATATGATCATTTATCTCACGCTACCTATCCACAGCCAGCAAATGCGTTTACTCTCAGGCATGGATGTCTCATGGTCATCGAATTCTTCAAGCAATGGCTTTAGTTCACAAAATCAAGTCACACACTGGCGTTCGGTACAATTGGAAGCGTCCAAATTACTCGAATTGGGTTGCGTATTGCCTGCGACAAATTTACCACATTTCCAAATGTATCGTTGGGCGTTTGTTGGCACCGAATTCGATGTGCACGAAGATGTGCCCATCATGAATGGCAATAGTGATGAACAGACAACAACTGCAACATTACCCACAACAGTCTATGTGCCGCACATACGACGCATCGGACGGCTGATGGACATGAAATATGCAGTACACTCGCCGGTAAGAGTTGATTACTTAATTAAATGCAATTAACATTTTAATTATATTTATTAATTATATGTGTTTTTCTGCCAACACACTCAGATCAACAATGTGAAGCGCGGCCGTCATCTGATGCTCACATTTCAACAAATAAATTCACTACAAGATTTATACGGCTTCTTTTCCACACTCAGCGTCAATTGTCCCAATCCACACAACCATGCGGATATCGATAAAGAGGTCGCCAGCTGTTTAGCTGAAATCGAGGAAGTACTGGCCAAAGATTTCCTCGAAAAGATGCCGACGAGCACAACGCCTAGGTGAAAATTAGTTACTGCGATACGCGAAGTTGCCGGCGAATTGGAGTCGAGCGGTAGCGCTTTCAGTAGTCGCGTCACAGCGGCTTGTCACTTCAAACTATTGCATTACCATAACCAGCAACAGCAGCAGCATCAGCAACAGCAGACGCATGCGGAGACGAGCTACACGCTCAGTAGCAATCATAGCACCACAACAACTACAACTAAGAAAAGTAATTTCCCATTCTACGTTTGAGTAATGTAAAGGAGGTCAGCAGCGGAGAGAGAGATTTTTCAAGTGGTAAAAAGTGGAATGAGAAAATGCAGAAATGTATTAAAAAAAAAAATAATAATAATAATAATAAAAATGAAAACGGACTACAATTTTATGAATTTTAAGCTAAATGGCTATTAAAAAGCGAAAAAGAAAATTAAGTTAATTTAACCTACCAATATTACGCTCTGTATTTATATAATTAATTACTATTAGCTAATACGCAAGAAAGGGAACAGAAAAAGCAAAAAAGAAGGAAAATTTGCAACTTATGCGTGCGCTGCATTATTACGATATATACTTATACATATTTACATACATAAAATACATGCATACATAAATATTATATAATATACACAAACACATATAAATATAAATATATTATGAAAAATACATACATATGTACGTATAATGTTGATTCGAGTTTTTGCTCAGAAGTGTAAAATGTGTTGGAAGTGCTAAAGTAAAAACATCTTAATAATGGAGAAATAGAAAAGAAATCTACATAAACACAAACACAAACACATTATTGTATGTACATATATGTAATAATGATTTCAATGATGATAAATGTAATGATGACGGTGTTGATGATGTTTAAATGAAACGTGTACAATAAAGTAGCTGAAAGGCGGCTGATGTTAACAATGTTGGTGTTGGTGATATTTGCTAAATGACAAATACATACATACACGTACGTATATATTCATAAATGAGCATGCAATTATAAGCCACTTCTCCACACCCATTGCGCCATCAACTGTCACTGTGTGCAATTATGTTTGTTAAATATATGTAAATATAAATGCATTTTCATTTTGCCATGGGAGGGGTAGGCGATAATGCTAAATGGAGTATTGCCTCAAATGTGTAGTTAACCCCTGTATGAAGAGCTTAACCTCTCCTCGTCATGTACAATTATAACAATTCATACGAAGCGAGACATAGGCGAATGTGTAGGCGTAGAATTATTTAAATGCAATGAGAATTTCAATTTTATTAAATGCTAAATTACTTGCATGAAAAATCGATAAGAAATAAATTTAAATATAAACAAAAAAAATTGCAAGAACTTCATAACAGTAAACTCTATTTTGGCAGTATAAAAGTGCTACAGTTGGTCAATGTATCTCCGTAGAAGAGTTTTGATCTTAATCAAGTAGAAAAATGCTTGTGGGTCGATAATGAGATAGTCACGAATTAGATGAATTACAGTTACGATTTTAAAGTTCCAGTAATTAAAAATCAATACTTAGAGATTGGCGGTTGGATAAGTCCATGGCCTTTGAAATTAAAAAATCTATTGACCGCTAATTTGTTGTTAAGAAATATATTTTCATCACGTCAGCCAGACAACAAGCCCCTTAGGTCGTGACTTTCAAGAATGTACTGAGGCTCATCGACTTCAAGGGAAACCTAAATGTGATTTCCTGTTGACTTCATGCCTCCAGATAACTACGAGCACCATAAGGTCGGATCTTTTTATGACTACAACTCCTAGATGTCATTTCAAACAATCTCATTTCGAGGTAGGCAGATTTTACACGATTAAAAATAAAATATTGGTATCGAAAAAACCACAGCTAGACTTGAGTACGAGGATATTGTTCTAAGAAGATTCGGCGACTTATTGAAAGTTTAAAGAATGCAAGTCTAAAGAGCAGCAACGAACTACCGGCCGATGGTTTACCTGCTCACATATTAAATTAGAACGTAGAGGAGCGCTATTAATGCTTCTAGGCAAAATATGATCGATTGAAATGTGCTAGTCCACAAGAAGGGGAAACCCAAAATCTACTCGAACTATACTATTGTAGATTAAGTATCCGTAAAATATAACACGTGTGGTCGGCTTAAGCCTTATAAATTCATAATCGATCAGATATTCATGAACCAACAAATATAGGTCTATTAGTTTTCCGATCCATTCTCGGCCGAGCTCCTCCTTCAATTTGTGGTGTGCGTCTGATGTATTTTCAATAAATGGAGGGGCCTTCAGTTTCTACTAAGCCACCTCCGAACAGCTGATGATTTTTTATGAGAAACCTTGATTTAATATCAGAAATACACTCGGAGTGCTTGACATTCCCTGCCACGGGGCGAATGCAGTCAGAAAAATTAATTTATTTTTTATTTATTTCAATTAATTTTCTATAAATTTTGGATATTTGTCGGACCACGACTCGATCCGTGGTCTTCCGAATAGTAGTACGCACTACTAACCACTCGGCTATCTTTACGATAGGTTACATTGACTGGCTGCTATACAGTGCATAGACCTTTTGGTGGATGACAGAAGGAGTTCGGTTTAATTCGTGGTAGGTATGACATCAACGCGAAGTTCATTAGTGGCTTAACATATCCGCTACTTCTCAGAAAACTGAAGCTCTTAAACATCTTCTAAAAAAGGCTGGGTAGATAGAGATTAGGTGTTCCAAGGTTTCACTCTGGCCTGCCTTCCTATACCTCGTAAATGTGTCACTGCTATTGAAGAGTGATGTCACTAGGATGTGACTTGTCATTAGGCCTCCAACAGTCCTGCAGTCATTTCGAGTTTGTGTGCTTTCTTGTGCTCTGCATGCAGTTAAGGCATTCCATCTGACCCTGATCCGTATTCCAGCTCTCTTGGAAATTTCGTTATACGAAGTTTTCAAAGACTTTCATATTTCGTGTACTGATTCGGTCACCAGCCGGATGGTACTTTTGGCAATCTCATCAACTATTTCGTTCCTCACATTGCCTTTGAGACTTAGAACTCTGTAGATGTGCAGTTACTTCCCTTCCACCGCATTTCCTCACGTAGTGTGATGTGAGACCTGGCTATCAACCTATGTGCTACCGATTTTCATGTGGTTTCCTGACTTGTTATCCAGATCTCCACCTGAAAAAAGCCGCAGTTATCCGCAAACTAGACTGGAGAGTTGCCTAAGCTCCAGCTCAACGCAATAACTTACTGCACTGCTGTCATTAGCCATTTTTGATCTATCCGTATAGATATTTTAAATCCCACTGTGTCGACCGCACGTACCTTGACTCTCTTTCATGAGAGTTGAAACCACTTATCGCAGATAAAGCGTTGTCATATCTATTGTCTATTGTGTCTACCATTCTCCTGTTTGGACGGAGCTCAATAGCTCGAAGGTTTTAGCAGATGATTCATCTAACAACATGGATCCCAGTGGATTTCACTACCATGATTTCCACTGCAATGTCGGTACATGTCGAGCTGCCGTATTTTCTCCTATGGCTTATCGTATGAAATTTTACTGCCAAGGTATAATACACCAAGGCACTATAAAGTAGGTTTGGCTTTACTGCCGTTTTGTAACACAAAAGCTTTATGTAGCATCCAGCAACTGTCCTTCACCCTCCTTCTCCACATTAGCTTACTACAACAGCTCGTTGGCCAAAATTACTCGAGATATGTACCTCGGGTGGGCCATAACAATATGCGATATAACTCAGAGAGGTAGCTGCTGGGATGCCGATTTGAAACTCTTGCTCCCATGATTCTAAAGCTTCAAGGAATCTACGCGCTAAACGTGTCTTCAAATTCGCAGAAACTTGATCTCCTAGCGGTCCACGTCTGTATGTTCTATCTACTGCTCGCTTCTTGAGTTTCAGGATATTCTTGTTGTAACTTAACACTGAGAAGATGATGACTTCTATGATGTAAACTTGAGTTCGCGACGTGTAATAAAATTGAGGCCTCGATAAAATCTCTTTTTTCTTTTTGGTTTTGCTTTTATTGAAAACTTTTTATTATACATATGTATGTATGTAACAGTAAAAAAGGCGCCGTCTTTACTTTACATCCAACCAAAGTGTAACCGATATGAACGTATCTCAAATAACAAAAACAAAAATCTTCTGGTTAGCAAATCTGTATGTGCATGAACACATGAAAAACACTAATAAGGCTTCCAGCAAGCCGAAGAACAGCATTTAATTTTATAACCTGAACTTATCTTCCCCAATCACAAGCATTTTAAGCACGAGATAATCGAGAAGGTGATTTCATAGCGCTCACAAATGAAGGTTAACCGCCGATGAAGTCACAACAAACACCCTGTAAATAATTTGAAAATGATTTGCATAATGAATCAGCTAAGAAAACTAAGAAAACGCGTGAATTTCGCTTTAACCAATGCACCAGCTGCGAGCGTATTTCTCAGAGATAGCTTCTCAGTATATGGTATATAAAAAAGCAAATCCAGAGCGAAGCCAGTGATAATGACGTAAGGAACCTGCCAGTTAGTCGTAAGCGTTTAATAATAAATAATTCATTGTAAATGATTAACTGTTATTTTATTGTCTTTACTGCTATTTAAATTGTGTTTTGATTCGGAGATTTCGAAGTCGTAATTTGCTGAATTCTCGAATTCCTTATATTATTACCATATATTAATATACAAAATTTTTTTGTTTACAACTAAAAGTCCTCTAAATTTACATAAATAACAAAGTCAGCGACCCTAATTTTATATTTATTGGTTTTTTGTCACAACAACAAATATAGGAAGAGCAACATTGAATCTTTGAAATAGCAGATTTTAAGTACCTCAATAGTTTTAGCTACCTTATAAAGGGTTTTCCAAAATGTTTACAGTTAAGTTAGGTTAGTTTAGAGATTGCTATAAGTGGAAAAAGTAAATATTTGAAATTAACTTTTTGAGAAGACTATAAAACGTCTTGTAAAACCCAAGAATACTGAGTTTATGGAGAGAACACTTCTGCAGTCTGTTTAAAAGCAGCCAAAATGAAACGAGGGTATCGAGTTCTCTATCAATGACGTCTGGATATTCTATTACACAACTATGACGAAATTCGAACAGCAATTGTCCGCCTGAAGAACAACAAATTGACGGGGTTTACCAGTTGCGCTGTTCAGATATGAGGGCGAAACTACAAGTTTCTTTGCAAAATATGGGCAATTAAAAGCACGGCCAACAATTGGAACATGAGTATGCTCTGCCCAATCCACAAAAGCCGCTCAGTGTTAGCTAACTATCATTGGTGAAATCTCCTCAATATCGTCTTTGTTGAGCTATCAAGCGTGTTATATGAAAGACTAAAGACCACCGTCAACGAACTGATTGGACCTAGACCTAGTGAATTCATCATTGACCAAATATTCAACATGCGCCAAGTTTTGGGAAAGATTTGGGAAAAAGATTCGACTTACACCACTCTTATTCGATTTTAAAAGAACTTGGACTGACGCTGAGCAACACCTAAAGCTCCGTCGCTACTAAAAGAGTTTCAAAGAAGGCAACTTCCATAAGTTTCACAATAGTGTCGTAAGTTCTGCTTTATTCAGACCCAATAAGAAAGCGAAGCGTGCGGTTCCAGTACTGAACGAGCGCAAGACGAAATATCTTCCCTCATCAAATAGTCACAGTCAAACACACTCGAGTCCCACGTCATAACTTGTAGGCAATTTCGTCTATCTTGGAACCCGGAAACGAGTTGTTTCGACGGGTTCGGCCAAGAAGGAAAGTGGGGGTTAGATGAGTAAGTTTAAGCGGCCTTGTAAAGAGGCGGTCAACATCATATTGGCACCATTGCAAGTTGGACAAACATTGGGTATGTCGGTATTTCTCGGGTTTCTCGAGGCAACTCGAGCTCTTTGTCTACTTGGAAGAGAGTTCATGAAGATGTTGACGGACTTTCGGTGAATGACGTTTAAAGCTTGTCGGTACGCCGTCCTGTACAGCGATGGCGCTGAATGGCGTTGGAATAGTCTAGTTCTCTTTTCCTAATGAGTTTATCGGCAGCCCTCGACGGTAGCATCCCAGCAGAAATTGCTCCTTCCATTACACGAATAGCACCGTGATGAGCACAGAGTTTGAATTAATAATTCATTTCGAGACACCCTATAAAACTTTGTTAAGAACCCCTTCGTGTGATCGCGCAATCATGCTACACGTAGAGAGTGTCCAACACCAACAGAGAAGCTCCCATGTTGAGCGCAAAGATGAAAAGTATAACATTGCTTCGTGCTTCACAAGCTCACGAGCTCACGAGCTCAAAAGCATCAAATTCACATCCAACAATCAGCTCAACGATCGCATTCGAAGTGGCATCAGTCATCAGTCTCAATTGTGAAGTTGATCGCGTACGGATCGTTTGTGAAAATTGTGCGGCAAACTGGCGTAATAGAGTCACATACGTGGAATTCTAAAGAATTTTGTAAAAACAATCTTTTTGTTCTAACCACACACACACACACTTCCATACAGTGAAAACCAGTTTGTAAAGAATAGAAGCGCGAAGATGGCTAAATACACTACAGACAAAGCGTTATTCAATGTCAGCCTGCGTAATGCCTGCTTGGGCATATCGATATTCTTTCTGGTCATGCTGGTGCTGGGCGTCATTGCGCGGCCGAGTTGTAAGTGAAAATGAAAACGAAGAAATAAAATAAAATAAAAATTAAAAAAAAAATAAAATAAAAATTAAAAAAAAAAATAAAATAAAAATTAAAAAAAAAAATAAAATAAAAATTAAAAAAAAATAAAATAATAATAATGAAATCGAAGCCGGGAGAAATGTTGGAAAAATAATAAACATACAAACAAACAAGCAAAAGTGCATGAATAAATCATGAAATTTCCATAGCTTTCGTTAAGCAAAATTGTTGCTTCTGAAGTGATGAATGAGCTCAGTAGAAACAGAAAAATTCAAAACAGTTATTTGTTCTTCAAACTAACAAACTTTTCACCCCTCGATTCCTGCTAGCATTGTACCATACATACAATTAGTGGTTGGAAAAATTCACAAAAAAACAAAACATCTGTCGATGGCGTACACTGAATCATGGGCGCTTTGCTTTCCTGCATCAACTGTTTGTTGAATTTTTATGCAATATTCTTTTCTTTTTTACGCTCGCATTTTAGATTAATTGTGGGTGTATTTTATATAGAATTTAGCAATATTTTTTTTACATACAAACAAATCGTGTTTTGTCATCTTTTTAGCTTTGCTGCCAGCCAACTCACACACATTGCTTTTTTGTTTACTGCCACCGTTGGCCACTTGTTGACATCATTTTTTTCACTTTTTTTGAATCATTCATGAGTAATTTAATGGCGCATTTTGTTTTTGTGTGACCCACATATCCGTTCTTAAAGTACACGTATTATTGAGGTTGATTTTTGTGGAACGCGGGTTTCATAGAAATCCTTGTTCCCACTGACAAAAATCGATTTTCACAGGCTTTTCTTCACCAGCCAAATCATTCGCCATAGACAGGAACAGTTAGTAACCACTAGGTGCGAGGTCCGAACTATAAGGTGTATGCATAAGAACCTCCCAACCAAGCTCTCGGAGCTTTTGCCTTATCACTCTCGATGCGTGCAGTCTGACGTTGTCCTGATGAAACACAATTTCCAACTTGTTGACCAAAACTTGGGGATTACTTCATTTAAACGGTCCAATTGACCAATTGACTGACTGTACAGGTCCGTAGAAGAGCAGCTCATAGTGAATGGTCCTTGCCAATCCCAGCAAATCAACAACTAAACCTTCCTAACCGTCAATCCTAGTTTGGAGACCATTTTTGTCGGCTCACTGCACTTCGACTAAAAGCCTTTTCGTTTGACGTAGCTGTGAGCGATCCACTTTTCATCACCCGTCCGCAACCGCTTGAGAAATGGGTTGAGATTTGGTTCATGATGTTTTTCTCTCGTTGGCTCATGTGCGCGCTCGACGATTTCCATTATTTTATCGACATTTTCGACAATTGGCCGTGAAACATCTTTTACATTAAAATTGCCGCAACGAAATCGACGAAACCAAAATTGTGCATTATTGACTGCTGCAGGAAGATTCTCAACGCTTTTGTTGATAGCCGAATGTTCTGGAAACCGTACTAGAAACAAGGTTCGAGTTTCGAATTATAGAAAACGACGTCAGTTAAAATATTCACCTCTTAATTAGCGTGTGACCTCTTACGTGTCTATAGCCGAGATAACAACATCATACTATCGTTTCTTATTTCCCTCTTTGACGTCAATTGGAGTTACCAATAGAATTGTTGTCCTTCTTCATATTATCTTTCCAACTGCGTGGATATTTTCCTTATTCTTATCCATTCGGAGAATATAATTTAACCAGCGTAGCCGATGATTCTTAATTCCGTGGACTCTATCAATGTCGTCGTATACCTTATACAACTCATCGTTCAAGGAATTCGCAGCCAATTGTACGCAGAAGTTCGTGAATCTCTCGCAAAACCTTTCCCCCGAAAACTTCTAGTGCCCACTCATCGGATTTCGACATCGTCCAAGTTTCTGTCTCATATAGCAGGACGTGATTAATTTGCGACTTGAAGAATTAAGTCTGTTTGTTGAGAGAGGAAATTACTTTTCAGTTTTTCTGGTTTTCCTGCTCCAGGTGCTTCATTTTCACTTAGTATTCTCTCTCTCTTTCTCTAGATCACTTATTTGGGTCCTACACAAGTTTGCTTCGGTCTTGAAACAAACTCCCCGGTTACAAGAAAATTTCTGAATCATGGCCATATTTTCTTTGCATTTTTTTTTTTAATTATTATTTATTTTTGCTGACTAAACATTTTTTGGTTTAATTTCAGATTTGCACAGCAGCTCTTCGCTCATCGGTTTTATCATCGAACTGCTCGCCAATTTGGCTTTGTTGTTTGGTGTTTTATGGGTGAGCACATAATTTTTTTTTTTCAAATTTATTGCTTCAAAATACATTTTTTTATTTATATATTTTTAGAGTAATCCATGGCTGGTCGCTGCATGGCTTGTGGTCGCCGTTCTCTTCTTCATTCACTGGCCAATCGCCGTTTTGGGTGTAATTTTCAATTATGGCGATTATCGTGCTGCTGCATTTTTCGATAACGTTTTCCTTATACTCTTCGAATATATATTGGCCTTGGGTAAATATTATTTTCTTTATTTTACATACATACAAATGTGTATATATATATTAATTTTATATTAAAAATTTGAAGTTTCATCCAAAAAAAAAAATATTTCCTTCTTACTTAAACTAATAAATAATATTTTTTAATATAAAATAAAATAATAGTATTTTTTATATAAAAAAATAGAACTGTGTATATTAAATAATTTTTTTAATATAAAAAGAAAGAAAAATATTTTTTAATATAAAAAATTAAAACTTTTTTAACAAAAAAAAATATAAATGATTTTTAATATAAAAAAATAATACTTTTAATATTTTTATATTAAAAATTATATTTTTAAATAAATCATATTTTTAATATCAAAACATAATAATACTTTTTAATATAAAAAAATAATAAAAAAATTAAAAATGTGTGTATTTAAAAAAAATGTTAAGAATAAAAATGAATAAAATATTTATCTTTATAAAAAAAATATTTTTTATAATATATTTTAATATAAAAAGCATAAAATTATTTTTCGTTAAAAAAAATATGTAAATTTGCAAATGTGTGTACGATATGTATAATTTTAATATAAAAATATTTTTTAATAAAAAAAATAAAAATATTTTTAATACAAAAATTTTAAATATTTTCAATATAAAAAATACAAATATTTTTTAATACAAAAATTCAAAATATTTAAAAAACAAAAAAATTATAATATAAAAACATAAAAATATCGTTTAAAATAAAAAAAAACTAAAAATATTTTTTTATATAAACAAAATTTTTATATGAAAAACTACTCTATTTTAGTATAAAAATATAACAAAAAAAAATTTAATAAAAAAAAATTATTTTTTAATTGAAATTTGTATAAAAATATTTTTTAAACAAAAAAATATTTGCTGATATAAAATAAAATAAAATAACTATCTTTTATATAAAAACAAGAACAATTTTTTTAATAAAGAAAAAATATTTTTGAATATAAAAGGAAACAAAAAAATTTTTTATACAAAAAAAAATTAAAAATATTTTTTTATAAAATAGAAACGATTTCTATATAAAATAATAAATAAATTTTCAATATAAAAATGTAAAAAAATATAATATAAAAAATAAAAATAGTTTTTAATAAAAATAAATAAATAAAAATTGCGCAATTTATAATATAAAAATATTTTTCAATATAAAAAATAAAAACATTTTTTAACATAAGTAAAAAATTTAAATAAAAAAAGAATTGCTATATTGTTAATTAGTATACAAATTTGAAAATAATATTTAATAAACAAAACATATTTTTTAAATAAAAAAAAAAAGATTTTTTTATATAAAAAATAAAAATATTTTTTAATAAAAATAAATAAATAAAAATTGCGCAATTTATAATATAAAAATATTTTTCAATATAAAAAATAAAAACATTTTTTAATATAATTAAAAAATTTAAATAAAAAAATAATTGCTATATTTTTAGTAGAAAAATTTAAAAATAATATTTAATAAAAAAATTATAAATAATAATTAAAAATATAAATCTTTTTATATAAAAAATAAAAATATAATTTTTTTATTTATTTTTATTTCTTCTTTCTTTGCAGTAATTTTCGGCTACTGCTCATATCTAGTCTACTCGTATTTCCATCAATTGCGGAACAGTCAGTCGGCTACACCACATGGCGTTGTAGTTTAAATAAATATGTACTTATACAGACAAACTATGTTGTACATACAAACATGCTGAGTACAAAAAATTAAAAACGCCAAAATAAGTTTTTTTTCGTCTTAATCAACAAAATAAATTTTATGTGCGCATTTTTTTTTTAAATTATTATACAGTTAATAAGCATTTTTATCACTTACGCAAATTTGTATGTATTATATGTATGTATATGTACATATGTATGTATATGTGCATATTTGTGGAAGAGCGTAAAGTTTGTTATTATAATTAATTTTTTAATACAAAGAAAAAAAACAAAATTAAAAAAAAAAAGATTAATAAAAATAAGTAACTGAGATAAAATAAAGCAAAAATAAAATATAAAAAAATACAATAAAAAAAATTATAAAAAATACCATTGCTTATTTTTTTTTAGTGAAATATGTAGGTATGGTATTCCGTTAATTTTCAAAATGTTGTACATTTGTACATACATACAAAGAGTATACATGGATGATTAACCATTAATTCAATTCGCTCAATTAATATGTTAATTTGTCAAAACTTTGAAAGATTCCATCATTGACAGCCACTTCGGCTGTTTATTTTTCATTATACATATGTATGTATGTACATACATATTTTTTTTGTTTTTGCATTTTTAATTAAAAATTAATACAAATAAAACAAACTTAACATGGAAACATTCAAAGAATACCAGTTTTTTAATGTTTACAATTTTTGGTTTGTTGCTCACATACATACTTAGGTACATGCGTATGTATGTATGTACATATACGGGAGCTCAAAAAATGTGGGCGCGCCACAAAAACACATGTGATGACGACATTTTCGGCCAGCGGATTCTGTCATCAATATCATTAAAAATTGCTTAGATCATAGCCAAGAGAAGAGCATAAATAAAACACATTCTAGATTATAAAAATGCATATTTTTAAAATATTAACCGAGCATCATATTCTCTTGTGATGAATGAGATCATTTGTTAAATAAAAAAGCAAAACGTAAGTATGCAAGGCCGTTGACGTTATCTTCTTTCTGTACTCACAATATAGCACTCATTGATAAACTAAACTCTTTTACGTCCTTCGTATTGGCTGTCAACTCCAATCCCTTGTTCTTACATGGCGCATTGCTGTTGTCATAACATATTTTGTAGTTAGTTAAACAGGTAGCTCGATCACGGAATCCTGATTAAGCGCACCTGAGTCTGCTGGCACATTGTGAAACCTATGTATGTTGGGCCTATGAAAGAGATTCCTCTCATCTATCCAGAAGCTCAAACCACTTTTTGTATTTTATGAAGTTCAGGTGATTAAAGATGCCTACAGATGCAACCACTACAAAGCAATCCAAGTAGAAATATCCGACAAAACGATGACGGACCGTACTGAGAGAACTGGATAGTGGCAGAGATAATGTGCCACCTGATTCCTCCCCATCTATAGACTTGCAGCTGCAGCGTCTTAATGTGTTTCCAAAAAATTCTAATAAAGTTTATTCTAAGCGGCTTCCGAACCGCTGAGAGATTTTTATATATTTTAGATGTTGATCTGTTCAGGGCTAGAACCCAGAACCCTACCCATGGAAGCACGCACAAGAAACCAACCGGCAAATGCAGCCGTTATATGGTAACTGAATATGACTCCGACAGACTCACGCTTCAGGGGATGGTTGCTAGGAGGGAGACTTAGATATCAAAACGGCTATTATTGTCTAGGATTCTCTCTTGTGGAGTTCTAAAATTATAGAAGAATCCTCTCGACTTACTTCCCCAGGTACTGCCGCTTACTCACTATCGGACAAACCGGCACTAGGTGCTCCTCTATCAAATAAAGTTTGCTTCTTAAACCACCACAGCGAGCGCTAGGCTATCACTTCAAAGGTGCGTGATTGCAATAACACCCAAACTCTTTTAAGTCTAAACTTTCACGAACACGATACACAGAGGTCAAAGATATTGACATTAGTCTTATGGCGTATAAAATATAATCTACGAACCAAATTGTATTCGGTATATTCAAAACTCAACTAATAAAACAGAATATGTAAACCAACAACTCATCACTATTTAACGAATAGCAATCAAAAGAAAGACGATAATAAAAAAGAATAATAACAAAAAAGAAATTCAGCAGGAAATCGCACAAGCAAATACTAAAATACACAACTGGATTAGGACGTCATTCTTCTGCAGCAGGAAAACAGGAAAATGGAGTTGTCTACCGACAAGGTATTCGACTGTGGTAGCGAGTGTGAACGTGAGAAGAAGCACGACATGATGTTGGATTTGAGTTTAAATGATCAGAAGACAGATAATCTTTTTGCGGGCTGTAAGTAGTTCTTTTAGTGAAATGTGTATAGAAATTACGTAAATATTTACAAATGTACAATATATGCATTGAACGAATAATCAAACATTTAAATATACAACTAGCCGACCAGACACCCACACCTACACGTCTTATACGCAATTGTGAGGAAGTGGGACTATTTGAGGATTTGCGACATGTAAACCCCTTCGAGGAGACATTTCGACGTGCCTGTGAGCAGAATAATGGACAGACACCGCTAAGACAACTTGACTCCGTAGAGATGCATGCCGATGAAGATTCGCTGCATACACCACAAGTATATCCGCAGCTGGAGTCGATACAGGGTTGTGAAATGCTCACCAAACCACTGGACAGTCCCACTTCAGCTGCAGTCACGCTGGACGTACCCGTCGTTGATGAGTTGCTTAACACAACGACAGATGCGTACAAAATTGGCACGTCACGACAAAATTCAAATACATCGACCACATCTTCGGGGGGTTATGGTAAAATTTATAAATACCGCACAATCGTTGAAAAACCAGCAACTGACGTGCAAAACGATACACGCACACCATACATACAACTACCAACAACAGCAACGACAATACAATTGATACAGCCACAGTTGATCACATTAACTTTTCCCGAGAATAGTAATGGCAATAAGAGTCTGGTTGGTAATTTGGAAGCCAAATCGCTGGCTACTACGGCCGTAACGAATGCCATACCCATACAGACTGTCAAGCCTTTCATTATGCCAAAGTTGGCGCCGGCGCCAGCAAAAGGCACAACTGCCATTGCAACAGCAACAGCAGCAACAACAACAACAACAATAACAACAAGAAAATCAACAAACTCTACAACAGCACTGCCACCAGTATTGAGCACCAAGAATGTCACTAACGCCACAACAACACCACCACCGGGCACAACAGCAAACACTGCAACTACCATAACTCAACCAACGCCGGTGCAGCATGAGCCCAGCAGCGCAAGTCTCACACCCACCTCCCAATTGCCCATCAAAGAACGTCTTAAGGCCATACTAAGTATGGGAAATAAGGCGCATGCGACTGCAGCAATGCCACAAACTAAAACCAGCAACAGCAACTGCGTGAGCAAAAGTACTAGCAGCGCAACGAAACGTGTACGTGGCACAGTGTCGAGTGCTGTTAAATACGATGAGGATTCTATGGTACGCCGGCGTGCCGCTGCAACACGCTATCGCGTTAAAATGCGTAATGAGCATAAGGATTTGCGACGACGCAACGGCGAATTGCAGGCGGAAAACGAGAAGTTACGTGTGCGCATCAAGCAGTTGGAGCAAGAGTTGGTCAAAAGTCAACAACAACAACAACAACAGCCGCAACAAATACTACAAGCCTCCCCAAATGGTGAGTGAATTTCAGTTGTTGTGTCCAAAAAAAAAAAAAACTATTATTTTTTAATTACTTTCAGGCCAACTACAAGCAGTGCCCACACAAGTACAAATACCACCGTCGACACTGCATCTGGTTATGAATATACCAACAATGGTGCTACCAGCAGGCGGACAACCATCGCTATTGCAGCCAATCACATATAGGGTGGAGAAGAAATAGGGTCGGTCGCAAGCGTGCAAAATAGTAAAGTCTTCCAAAATTACGGGAGTGTTAACAATGTGTCTTAAATTTATGCGAAAGCAAAACCAATTTAATGTAATATTTTCAAAAAGTGTATTAGCACAAAGTGCGTTTGTTATAAAAAAATTTAATGTTTAAATATTTATTAAAAAAAAAAATTGTTGAGAAAATACTAACTAGTAATATTTTATTATAGCACTAATTATTTATTATTTTATAGTAAATTCATATGTATTTGTATGAATAATTAAATGAGAAAGTATAACACTAGACAAAAGTTGCTATTATTATTATTTTTTTTAAAATACGTGTATAATTGAATAGGCAAAATTATTTTTGTGCAAGTAAATAACTTAGCGGGCAGGATATTGAGGCAGTCCGTATAAGAAAATTGTTTAAAATGAGTTCTCGTTGAATTATTTAGATTATAGCAGGTCACATCGATCAAATAAAACTACTTAACTTAGCAAGCTTACTTCTATGTTCCGTATATATAAAAGTATGAATATAATTAAATTTAAATATATATGTAAGAAATTGCTAATCTAATCTAAACAAACAACTTAAAAAAGGCATGCTCAAACCTTTGCGATCCTTAAAATATTGCTTATCATTTAGAATTTAATATTTCGTTGAATTCTCTTTGTAATTCCTCAATACGCTCTTCAATAGTATCCAGTTGTGGCTTTTTGGTAGAATTTTGTGCATTCAATGCACTTATTGATATTTTTGGTAAGTTCGAGATCTATTTAAAAAGAAAAAAAAAACAAAAATTAATAATTTAAACTAGAATATTGTCACAATTTTTCAATTTTTTTTTATAGATTTATTATAAGACCAAATTAACTTAAAAAAAAACTGATGAAATAAAAAGTCACAATTACATAGGGTAGACTACCTAAAGTGAGTGTTGAACTTAACTCTCCTTGTGTGTAAAGGCCAAAGTTCCACATTCCCACCAATCCTTAAAGCTTTATTTGGCAATGCTCAATTTAATATACGCAAAAAAAACTCCTAAGTGTAGCTATTTCATGACATTTTGCTTACTTTTATGATTGCAAATAAACGTTTAACATTTCTATTTTTTTTGTTGGCACTCAAGCATACTTTCGTATTGATAATTTTAAATTTTTAATTATTTTTTTCATTTAAAACTCCTCACCTCATTAATTTGTTCTTTTATTGCACGTCGTTCGTTGTGCAATCTTTTAAAATCCTCATAATATTTATTGCGCAGCGAGCAGGTATCAGGTACATTCAAACCGCTGTGTATAAGCAACTCAAGCTCCTCGTCACGTATCTGCTCTTCGACCATACGCAAATCAGTGTCATTACGTGTGCGCTAAAAAAAAACAACAAAAAAAAAAAATGTTTCGAATAGTGTTTCTACATTCAAATTTTTCTATCTTACTTCGCCCTCTATGCTTTGTATTAGCAACTCCAGATCCTTTTCCATTTGTAAGGCACGTTGGCGTTGTTCAGACTCTTTCACTTGTATTGCTACTTCTGCTTTGCGATTGCGCAACTCTTTTTGATATACAGTAAATAATTGACGCTGGCAAGCTAGACGTTCTTCCTCACGCTTAAGCGTTGAACGATAAAGTTTTTCCATTTCTGTAGTTGAAAAAAAAAAAATAAAATAAAATAAAAACAATATTTAGTAAAAAAATTTTGAAAAATATATTAAATATATCGGCAACTACAGTACTCACTCTTCACTTGTCTTTCATGTTCCTCTTTACGTAAACCGCTTACGAGATGCTCCTTCAATTTCATTTCTTCAAGTTCCAACTGTCTAATTCTAGCATCAATACATTGTTGTTCCTTTTGTATAGCGGATAAATCTTCCTCGTGTTTGGCCAACCACTCTCGTGGATAATTCAAGAATTTCGGATACACTTTCTTTGGTATACATTGAAATTCCTTCATATAACGTTCCGGATGCAATGTTTGTGGACATTTTTGCATTAAATTAAATGCTTTTCTTATTACTCTACGCACATCGACGGAATTTTGCTCATGAAAGAAGGCCAATATGGTTGGTTTGTCGGGCAACTCCATGATTACCTTACTCTGATCGATGTTGTATGCCACAGCAATAAATATCGGAAAGTATGATGGCCAGGCAATGATATTATCCCACAATTTTAGCCAGTCTGCTTCATTAAAAACTTCTGAGAATCCTGTGGATAATATCGGCCAGACATTGTGTTCCGGTCTGACATGCATACTTGCATAAAATGTACACAGCTCTGCACATTCGGACTGTAATATATTTTCACATAAACCCAAATAATTATTGGGTTCCAGTGGATGCAACTCGAACCATAATTGAAAATGATTCGTTAGTAGGGTAACACAAATTTCAAATACGACAAGTGAGTTTCGTGGTAATAATTTAACAAATGGAAATATTAAATTTGGTAAGAATTTGCTATGTGCGAAAACGGGACACCAATGCGCCAGACAAGACCAAACACGCACAAGCGCATTCTTTAGTGTACCATCACGTAGTTGTATTTGTTTAGCACGCTGCTTCACCATGGTGGGTGTGCCCATTTTTAATAGTTGAAAATATTCGAAACGGTTATAGGGCAATTGCAGCAGTGCACACCACATGAGTATGCGATATTTCTGTGGAAACCACTGAAACTCTCGCAGTATGACCAATAGACGATCACGACTCAATAATTTTCGAACATCCTCATGTAGGCATTCCTCCTCGGCCATTATAGTTCTTTTACGATAAAGTGAAGGCCCAAGTAACACTGATTTGTTTTGTTTGGAAACAACCTGCAGCAATCGTAAGCACTCCTCTTGTGATTTTAGTGAATCGTATATTTTACTTGTGGACCAAAGATTCATTTCACCGGTTTCATTAAATACCGTCAAAAATCTGCCATCTTTTGATATGGTAAGTCTGCTAGCCTTCTCTAACTGTATTCTCAATATAATATCGCTTCTAAAGCAATTTAAAATAACTACCTGCCCAGGATCGCCCGTCACGCCACAGATAAATACCTCCTTTTGTTGTTTGAGAAATACACACTGTCGTATAATGAAATCTTTTAGACGACAAATATACGCTAGTTCAAGTGTGTGGGTGTTTAGCAGTAACAAAAAACCATCTACCGTGGAAAGACAAACTAGGCAATTATCGGGATGACAACAGTAAGCAAGGATCATGCCTTCTATGTCGTATAATAGGCAATCTAAATAACCTAATTCGCTCACAACATTGTAGTCTTGACCAAGCACAAATTCTGTTGTTAAGGCTGCAGGTCCATGCATTTTCAGTTTACGGTTACGCATTTCTGTAGGATATAAAACGCGCTTACGCTTTATAGGCTTACTTGACCAGATATGCACACTGCCATTAGTACAAACCATTAATAAATTAAGTGATCTTGGTAGGTAACATGCAAATTTAAGGTCGTCTTTACCGAATTCTATCCGATGTTTTGGCAGAAATGTTGCTAAATCAATGATCAATACTTCATTACGACTGTGAACGAGCGCTAACTCTTTATGTTTTGCTGCTCGGTCCGGCAGGGATATGGCTGTGATATCAAATCCATCCCCTGTATTCTGTAGTGTAAAATCTGATCGTTCTGAAAAAAATTTTCATTTCATTAATTCAATAAATAAAAATATATATTATATTAACATACCTATATCCAGTAGAAACAATTCACCATATCTGGTACCAATAATAAATCGGTTTTCTTTTTGCGTCCAATGCACTATTGCCGATGGACATTTAATTGTTATCAACAATCTCCAATATAATTTGTTAACCAAGTCAAATACAAATATAAGAGCACTAAAATTAAATGGTTGGTTGTAAAGATTTTTTACAAAATTATCACAAAATGTACTCACTTCGATGTAATTGCCACCATGTATGTGCAATCCGTATTGAAACAGCATAATGTCATACGATAATCATTGTAAAAACCGCCCTTGTGAACCATGTTATGAACAGTCAGAATATTGCTGCAAAGGAATTATCAATTTTTGTATATTAACACTTCATCTTCTACTCACCCTTTATCACATTTTTTGAACCTAAATGCATATTTACGCACAGGCTCAGTCGCATGTACTTCTAGAAAATCTTCAGGATTCCCCTCTTCGTCACCAGCTGCACCAGCTGCCTTTGTACTAAGATTAGCATCTCCAATGGACTCTTCCACAATAGCGTCTCGAATTTTGTCAATCGCTTCCTGTGCTGATTGAGTTGGTGCTCCAATACTTTCCACATTATTTTGGTCATTTGAGGTATTTATTGCATGATCACTTTTGTTTGGTGTTGTATTTTCCATTTTAAACTAAATTCGCGGTCAACAAACCAAAAAAAAAAACGGAAACAAATTTTGTTTTTGCTGCACAATCAAGTGCTGCCAAGTCTTAACATAAAACAGTTTTTCAGCACAAAGAACAGCTGATTTAACAAACAGCAAACGTTTATTTAAATATTTGTAAATTCAAAAGCAATCAATCAACATTTAAATTAAACCATTAAAACAAACACTTAACGGAAAGCTAACTTTAAACACAAACTTACGGCTCAAATAATGAAATGCAAATTTCGTTAGAAAAGTCGCAAAAAATTTTTGGCGTGTGGAGAAACAGAGTTTGGAAAACTAGTAATGCACAAAATGTATCGATAGTTGAATATACGAAGTTTTCAAAGAGCAAGACGAATTTGTAGCAGGTGAAGTTGTCACATCATATGATTGCTTGTTCTTCTTATCACTCAATAACTAACAATTTGCATTACTATACACGACGACCTATTTTACAATTTTAACAATCTACTATTTTCACACAGCTTACTAACTATAAAACTCTATATAAACACTTTATTTAGTTTATTTTTCTGTATACACACGGTTTATTCCGCTAAAATTAGATCGATGTTGCCGCTACCGAGTATCAAACTCGACTAAACTGCTGCCGCGCGCGCTTCGCTAGTACATATATGTATGGTACACATAGCTACAGATTACACGCAGGTATCTTAATTCGCACTCTATCTAGAACATGATTTAGTTATCGGCCTCTCCTTCTCACCTCACTTTCGTATTTGACATTTTCGCCACAGTGTTGTAAGTTCTCTGGATGCATTATGCCAAGGTGAATTCGGACAAGTAAAATTGTTTCATCAGGTATTTATTTTGAGTCATTACTTACTTCCTGAGTCCTAGTTTTTTATCTACTGATCTCCGCTGGCTGTAACGTGTAACCAATCTGTGTACATATGTATGTATGTATATAATGGACGGATCGATACGTATTAGGTCACTTGTCACCTTTTTTGATATTAAAAACAAAAAATATACTCCACCGTCCTGTGAAGAATATAAATATATATATATGAAGATATATCGTTGGTAGAGCTTCGAGGCCAAAACTCTAAATTCAGAAAAACTATACAATAATTCGAACATCCTTGCGACACTAGTGTGTGCATCCCTGAACTCTTATGCCTTTATACGATAGTAAACTGCTATCTCTCCAACCTTTCTTCTACTCTCCCCGACAACCAGTGAAATCTCCAGCTCAAACTGAATGTGAAAGCCAACGAAGTCGAAATTCCGACAATATACAACCCAAAGGCACTAGGAGCCGACAACCTGAACTACTTCACGCCGCACACCAAAGTACGCTGCACCGACTTGAACATCGGGAAATAGCGAGACACAAGTGAAGAAGCTAAGGGCCTGCCAGAACACAGCGCTGAGGACAAACACTGTGAAATATCTATGCTCTTAATTAAGGCGCTGCGGTAGCCGAGTAGTTAGCATTGCGTGCTGACATTCGGAAGGCTCGGGTTTATATCGCAGTGCCAGCAACATCCAAAAGTTATGGAAAATTAATTTAAATAAAAAATTAAGTTAAATTTTATAATTGTGGTCGCTCCTCGGTAGGGAATGTCCACCCCTCCGAGTGTATTTCGGACATGAAACAAAGGCTCCTCGTAAAAAACCATCAGCCGTTCGGAAGCGTCTTAGTATAAACTGTAGGTCACTCCATTTGTTGGAAAAAAATCAAGACGCAAAACCACAAATTGAAGGAGGAAATCGGCCGAAAATCACTTCAGTGGTTACAAAGTGCCAATTATATATATATAATTAAGGTGCATGTTGGTGTTGTTGTTGTTGTTGTTGTTGTAGCGGTTCATTAGCATAATGTTATACTGTGTAAGCAATATATGCAAAGGTCCCACCGTAAGCACTATCCTTTTAGACATCTTCTAGGTACAATACATCAGGAAAGGTATACTCGACGTATTGAGCACTATTCAGCCCCACACAAGTAGAACAACTGGACATGACGACCTACCGATAGTCTCTAAACGCCATTCACAGAGATTTTATTAACTCTCTCACCGGAAATGTCGTGCTCGGATCCAACCACCACCCATAGTAGAGAAGGAGCCGGAGCTGTCTCGCTAGACTCGAGTAGTAGTGCTACTGTCCCGACACAACTCTTACTACTTAAATACTTAAGAATTGTTCTGCATGCAATGAATTCACGCACGACACCGCCAACATCCCTTTGCATGCTCAATAAAAGGCCACTCATCTAAAACCCCCTTCCCTCCGGTCCGAACTCGTTGAAACAGCTCGTTTCCAGAACCTCCCTCTGATGACCCCGCGATGATATAGATTAACTTTCCTGCTCCTAGGCGGGGTTGAGTAAGCCGCTCAGTGCATTTGCTCCTAAAAAGAATTCACCATTTTTTTTAGAATATTAAACGCATTTATTTGCTTTGCAATTTATTTTACACTTCAAAAATAACAATTAAGGTGACTTTAAATATTTATTTATTATGCAATTTGCAGCTACTAATATGCAATATATGTAAGTATGTATTGGTTATAGGTATGTATATATTTCGCATAATTTTACATATTACGAGGATATCTTTTGTGATGAGCTGAACCTTAGGGTGGGGAGATGGAACATACACACACTTTTTGCCTGAATAAATATATTTGAACAAGAAAAAAACAATAATACTCTGCAAAACTCTCGAATGGAAAAGACTTAAGCCAATCTTATTTACGTGCATACATATCTACTTCATTCTAATTTATAATACATATGCAACTATGCATCCACTGTGTTTCGTTGTAGCATTTAAAACGCGATGTGGTGGGGTGTGGTGGGTAAAGGAGTCGATGAGAAGGAGAGCAGGGTACTTGAGAACCTCATTCTCTAACTCCATGCCAACAAGGTGGATCGATGGCACAATGCCAACTACCACAACGCCGCCGCGCGTATCGCTATTTACCCAAACCCACCCACATGTAATTGGGATCGATGAATTGTGCGCCATGATAACCACGCGGATTCATGGCCACCAGTGAGCGTATCTTCTGCGAGGGCCGATAGGTGCGAATCGCGTGTAGCAATTCTGTGGATGTAGAGAAGAAAAGTTTCACTTCAACGTTCTTTAACGTACATAGGAAATATAGTTTTGTTCTGGCACCTACCTGCATTTGCCTCGTGTCCGCCAGTTATCTTCTGATGTAGTTCGCGCAAAGGATGTTTACCTTCCAGTAATTTGGCCTCCTCATGACTTAGCGGCAGCGGTTTCTCATTGTAATGCACGTTTTTCGAAAGGTCCGTAAAGAAATTACCGAGATGTGTCATGGCGCCTGCAAAGAAAAGGATAAACCAGTTAAGATACTACACTGCCGCTTATACGAGACGAGTGTATATATGGTATATATATTTTAAGTGTCTTACCTGCACTTATTGAGGGCAGAAAAGTGCGTTGATCCACATTACCGGTTTTGTTACGCTTAACAGCCAATTTCTTTGCTTCCTCGAGCTCTTTCTGTCGATCGTACTGGTATGCCGTATAGGGTATATAACCATAATCTAAGCGAAGATTGCGCGCTAAGGAAATCCGTTTGGAACGCGGTGGTTGCTCGGTATTAAAACGCTCGTTAGCCGTTGACATTGACACATCGCCACTGTAATCATAATCCGTTAGTGTATCTTTTAGCGTATCCTGCTTTTCCGCAGTCTCCTCCACATGATTGGAGCCATCCACGTCACTTTCCCCTTCAGCGGAACTTTTCTTCTCCTCACCCGGCACAAATTCGGGCGCTTTCTTATAGACAACGATATCAGCATCCTGTACACGAAATCCTTTTGTTTGTGCTGGTTGTTGTTGTTGTTGTTGCATACGTAGTTTTTGAGAGTTAATCAATAGTTCGAGCAGCCGTTGTTGTTGCGTTTGTTGCCACTGTTGTTGCGTTTGTCGCCTTGTTTCCGCTTGCCTTTGCCCAAACAACCAACCACCCAGCCACTGCAATTGTCGCTGACGTCTTTCCTCTGCGGGAGCTTCAATAACATTTGATTGCTGCAATACATCTCGCAGCGTCATTTCGTCAGCATTTGTTTTGTCGAATACAGCATTTCCGTTTCCGTTGTTGGATTTTTCGTCACCAAAACTCCCAGAATCAATTACAAAGTCGTCAATGTAGCGATGCGGCCAATGTTGTGGATAAATGGGTGGATGTGGGTCGGGAGGCCACTTTGCTGCCACTGCGGTGGAAAATAGAGTGTAGAGAAGCGTTAATGGGGATTTAAGTATTTGTATGTGACAAGTATGTGCGGCTGTTTGTTATACTCGTATCTATGTTTGGTGAGGTCTTATTTTCGTATAGCAGGTTGGGAATTTAAAAATTTAACATTGCCCGCAGTAAGGCATATCTTTGTTTAGCACAACTAAGTCGAATAAGTCTAATAGACGTTGGGGCTTTACCCGGCCTGGCACTACTACTCTCAAAAGATTCTCCCAAACCAAGATTGCAGTAAGATGCTTTTAAAGAAATTGATGGTAGAGATCAGAAACTTGATAAGAAAGGGTTTTCTGGGATGTAGACCTGGGAGCGATTTATTGGAAAAATTGGAATTTATTTTTAAATCGTTCGATTTTCATGAAATTTGTCTAAAGTGACATTGGAAACAATCTTTCTTCCGAGTAGTGGAATTGTGACCGATCTTATCGAAAATCTTTTTTTTTATCGTTTGATTTATTTCAAATTTGGCACAGAATTAGCTTTTTGCCTAAATTAACGATCGGTAATTGACCAATTTGACGGTCCGGTTTTGCTTGCTGAGCATAGAAGCCTCTTTGCCTATGTCAATGCAGAGGAGAATTTTTTTTTGGGACCGATTCACTGAAAGAAACATATTTATGGTTCGCTTTGCTTGAAATTTGAAACATAGAAAGCTCATTGCTTAGGTTTATATGGGAAAAATCATCTTAGAACCATCTTAAACCACGCTGTGGAGGTCTTCCTATTCTTTTGGTTCCACCCATTCTAACGACATGAGTTTGCCTCTTCATTCAATGTCATCGTATAACTCGTACAGCTCATCATTCCATCGACTGTGGTATTCGCCATTGCCAAAGAACCATAAATCGTTCAGTCAACTTTTCTCTCGAAGACTCCCAAGGCCGACTCATCGAATGTTGGCATCAAACTCTAATACTATATATATCAGCAGAGTTTATAAAACAGAAAAAAACTCACTATCCGTTACTTCGAGGGCTCATGAAAATAATTGCAACCTAGTCAAAAAAAAAAAAAAAAATTGGCCCTCCAAATGAGTTATTGATTCATTGAATTCAGTTAAATAAATGAAAATTAATCGGCTGTTCGGAGGCGGCTTAGAATAAATTGTAGTTCTCTCCATTTGTTGAAAAACATCAAGACTCAGTCGAGAATCGCTTCGGCGATGATCCAAGTAGAGGTACTTTTCTCAATAGCCTTTTTTTGACAGATCACACGTGAGTCGTGCCAAGCTGTCGTGTTATTATTGTTCAGTATTGTTTGGCATTCCGCTTGGAAAGACTTACGCCTGAAGAACATTTACAAATCGTGGGCCTACTTAGCATACTATTAACCCATCTTGAGGCCCACCATTCATTATTGGATAATATTCGATTAAACAGACCACGTCCAGCGCGCAGCGAAGAAAGTATATCGGCCGTAACTAACCGTAGTGTACACGAAGACCATGGAGAGCCGATTCGGCGCCGTTCATAGCAACTCGGTCTGACGTATGGAACGACTTGGAGCATTTTACGTCGAGATCTTAAATTGAAAGCATACAAACCTATCCCTATTATCCTTACCAATGTCAACATACTGTGGAAATCCCTCCTTTTAGACATAATGTTATTCTTAGTCATTCCTAAGATTTAAAAAAAATCAAATTGTAATTCATTATATGTTAATATGTGTACAATGAAAAGACTCTGTGTCTTACAGTACTGATAAATAAATGAAATTGAAATTGAAAAATGCCTCTTGCTTGAAGCCGCTCGCCCTTTCCAAATGACATAGCTTCGCTCTATAGGCTCTTGAAAAGTTCAAAGAAGATCCGATGTTTTCGAGCCAAAATTTGTTCAGCGATGAATTCCGTTTCTGGCTTAATGGGTATGTAAACAAGCCAAATTGTCGCATTTGGGACGAAGAGCAATCTAAAAAGATTCAAGAGCTGCCACTTCATATAGAAAAAAAAAACAACGGTATGGTGTGATTTGTGGGCCGGTGGAATCATCGCTACATAGTATTTCTTCAAAAATGATGCCGTCAATGGCGACCGTTATTGCCCCGACTATTTGATGCCTGAAATTGAAGCTCGTAATCTCGGCGAAATTTGGTTTCAACAAGACGACACCGTGAGGGAAATAAATAAGCAATAAATGTTTTTATTGAGAGAACACTTCGGTGAGCAGATAATAGTTTCACATTTTGGGCTGGTCGATTGGCTACCAAGATCGTGTGATATCCGAACCTTAACATTTTTTCCTGTGGGGATATGTAAAGTCTAAAGTATATGCGAACAATCCCGCTTCGATTCAGGCCTTGGAGCAAAACATCACGAGTGTCATTCGTCAGTTACCAGTCGAAATACTCGAATGTGTCATCGAAAATTGGATTCAACGGATGGACGGACCATCTGTGATGTAGCCACGGCTAACATTTGAAAGAGATAATCTTCAAAAAATAAATACCAGAGAATGTTCTTTCGAATGATAATAAACATTCACCATTAAATTTGAATTTTCTGTGTTTTTTTTTTCGTATAAAAAAGTAGTGAACCTCGAAATGGATAACGCTTTATATGTAGGTATATTTAGAAGGCTGCTACCTCTCAGAATTTGTTCACTTTTTATTACAAGAACTTTTGAAGTGTATATTTATTACGTTTTGTTTTGTTTATTTGCCTTGAATCATCTCCACTCCTACTCAACTCAATATCTTTGCAATCTTCCAACCTTTCATCAATAACAATTACTTTGGGGTCATTCTGCGTTTGTGATTTTCAATGCATGTCTAATTAGTTTTTGTTGTGACAATTAAATTACATATTGTAAAGAAAAAAATATTCTCTTTGTTTTTTCTATCATATCTGTGTTTCTTCAATTAACCAACGAAACTATGAATATAAAGGAGACGAAGAAATGCACAGTGTTTTGTATGAACTTGCATGACACTCGCTGATAAGAAGAGGTGAATTTTTATTTTTTTGTTGACCTATTGTCCTGCAGAGTGTCCTGTTTTGTTATTTTTTTTTTTTGTATGCATTACAATGATAAGTGTTTATTGTAAATGGATAATGAGTAATATAAATATGTATGTATGTACGAGTATGTAGATAAGCAAATGTATGATGTATTTATACGTACGTGTATGTCATTAAACAGGAATGTAAATATGCACATTAATACATACATACATATTTACGAACAAGTTTATTAATGATTTTCACTTCTTTTTTAATTTTACATAGATATGTATATATGTATGTATGTATGCATATTGCTCTTTGCCCCAATTTTAATTAAAACAATAATGAATCAATGAAAAATAATAAAATGCAAAACAATGGACACACTCATACACACATATAAATACGTATATACGTACATATACATACATACGTAGGTTGCTGTACGTGCAATTTATGCATTAAATGTTCCGAAATAAAATTTTTGTAATTAAAAATAATAAATTGCTATAAACTATTACATATCTACATGCATTAGATTGGTTCGAAAAATGATTTTTTAGCCATCAAATTGGTTAAAATTAAATATAGAACGGACCAGGTCTATCCCACGAAGAACGAGACTACCAATAAATAAAACAGCAAATTGTTTTATTGCTAAATTATTTCTGCCTGCACTTTCTGCCACCATTATGATCGATATTGTGGACTAAGATGGGATATCTCAGGTGAGAAATTCCTTGTGACATCACTTCATTAGAACATTCTTTGTTCGAGACTCACTTTTCGCTTGAAGTTTTAGAACTTTTGACGGGAAAAAAAGTCTGGTACTAGAATAAGTGCCATACAAATTTTATGATATATCTTTATTCCAGCAAAAGCAGTCCCGTTTTCTGCGGGACCTAACTTGTAACTCACATTTTTACCTTTCCTGGGTTTATGACATAAAACTAATTCGGATTTGAGACGGTCTTTCCTTTCGATTTTTGTTTTATAAGGAATTATGTTTTTGTGGTTTTCAAAAAGAATTGAAACGCCTAAAATTTAATATCTTGACTAATAATTTAGCTTTATTATTAAGATAAAGGTTTGTCATTATGTTTCAAAGGACAAGTGACCGACGTGGTCTTGTAGATCATGTCACGCGTTCCTTCAATAAATTGATTATTTCATTGGCTGTGTGGCACGTAGCACCGTCTGATTAAAACCAAAGGTCGTCCACATGAACATCCTCCTATTTAGGTACGAAAAAATCCTTAATCATGGCTCTAAAGGGTTCCTCATTCCCTTAGAGCACACCAAACAGTGACTTTTGGAGGATGTAACGACGTCTTAATAATGGTTTGTGGATTATCATCACTCTAAATGCGACAATTTCATTTCTTAACATATCCATTCAATCAAAAATGAGTTTCATCGCTGAACAAAATTTTCTGGTGAAAATCGGGATCGGTTGCTATCTCGTTTTGGGCCCATTCACCGAACGTGCGATGGCCGTTCGTCTTCCACTCTCTTGCACGAGTTGGATTTTTTAAGCCCGCAAACCAAGATGCTTCCGCAAAGTCTTTCATAAGTGGATGGCGACAGATCCGTAGTTGCTCGAATTACTAATAATAATAATAATTTGTGGACCGAGTATTGGATTCAACGCGCGAACCGAACCATTACTTTGGTGATAAATTTGTATGATTGGCGAACGTTGTTCCGGAGAAAGTCTGGTCATTGTGAAATGGTAAGCCAAACTGAATAAAAATCAAGTAACAGCTGTCAAAAAGATCAAATCCACAAAAGTGTTGCCTCATTGAGAACTACACGTCTAAAAAACCTTTTATTTTATTATTCATAATTTTATAACAGCTCTGACCAGGGTTTAAGTTCGTAATCCTCTAGGTGAAAATGTTGGCGACTTCAGGGATCCCCTGATATTTATTGCCATTGGGTATTTTAATTGAAGGAAAGAACTCTTTATTAATTAATTATTTTTCTCTAAAGGGAAGAGTTTTATTGTTTTATTAAGTTTTATGAACTAATCAATTAAGTAAGCCTAATTTTAGTAATTTTTATAAAATTTTAATAATTTTCCTTAAGTTTTAATAACTAATTATTAAAATGTTCTGATAGTAAAGAATTTCCGGCATTAAGTTTTAGTAATTTAAAATTTTTAATGCTTTTCAGATCAAAAGATATTTAGTATTTTTCACCATTTTTGTAAAACCGTTGGGGGAAAAAGAAAAAAATTCCACAATTCGACTTCTATTGGTTTACATCTTCTTTCTGACCACCCTATTGTAGTTACAAACCAATAAAAATGAAAAAAATTCAAAGTTAAAATTATCTTTCAATGCCCTGCGGTAATTGGGAATACACGGTCCCAAGGGAATGACGATTGTTGTAATATAATTCTTAGTTGCTTTTTAAATAGTGCTTATATGCTTATACCAATGTAGTCATATTTTTAATAAATACGTATTGAGTTACGCGCTTGCGAATAAATTACAAAACATTTTTCACAAGATTTCTAAGTTCAGTCCAAAAAAAAAACCCCTGTCGTCGCAAAAAGAAATATTTTTTTTGTAAACCAAAAAGGCAGTTTTGTATATTGGGAATGCAAGTAAAGGATTCTACAACAAAATTTCAATAATTAAAACTTTCAGTTAGACATTTAATGTTTAAACAATGAAACAATGGATATCTTTTCATCATAATTTTATTTACGCAATATTTGTGGGCTTACAACATTTTCGGTTTTACCCTCGGCGGCGTAAATAAAAGGTTTATCTGGTCTGCCAACTCTAGAAAATGCCACATACAATAGTCCATGTGGGTATTCGAGAAATGAGGACCTTCGAAAAGTTCGATCATCCTACAAGTCGTCTGCCGTTGCAGAGTAGTCACGCATTCTTCTCCGATATTTGACTGAATAGTGAGTGTTTATTCGCGTTAAAAGTTTGTTTTGACAGTTTTTCGATTGATTGACTCAGTACGTTGTGAGCGCTCGTCAAAGATGGAAACCAGCAAAGAGAAAATTCGCTATATTTAACAATTTTTCTTCGATCAAGACGAAAAAGCAGCCAAAGCGGCTGAAAAAATTAATTTAGTTTATGGGCCCGATACTGTAAACGAACGTGTAGTACAAAAGTGGTTTGCTAGGTTCCGTTCCGGTAATTTCGATGTCAAAAGTGCACCACGCGTCGGGAGGCCTGTCATCGAAAATTGCGATAAAATCATGAAAATAGTCGAAACAGACCATCACGTGAGCACTTATTTAATGGCTGAGGAATCAAAGATAAGCCAGAAACCCGTTTGGAACCATTTGCATAATCTTGGATTCAAAAAGAAGCTCGTTGTTTGGGTGACACACGAGCTAACGCAAAAAAGCATTATGGACTTCGGTCCATCTGCGAATCGCTGCTGAATCGCAACAAAATCGACCCATTTCTGAAGCGTTTGGTGACTGGCGATGAAAAGTGGATCACTTACGACAACGTCAAGCGAAATCGGTCGTGGTCGAAACGCGGTGAGCCGGCGGAAACGGTGGCCAAGCAAGGATTGTCGACCAGGAAGGTTTTGCTGTGTGTTTGGTGGGATTGGCAGGAAATCATCTACTACGAGCTGCTCCCCCATGACCAAACGCTCAATTCGGCCCTATACTGCCAACAACTGGACCGCTTGAAGGCAGCACTCATCCAGAAGAGGTGAATTGTGTTCCATCAGGACAACGCCAGGCCACACACGTCTCTGGTGACGCGCCAGAAGCTCCAGGAGCTCGGATGGGAGGTTCTAATGCACCCACCTTATAGTCCGGACCTGGCACCAAGTGATTACCATCTTTTCCTGTCCATGGCGAACGCGCTTAATGGTGAGAAGTTTGCCTCAAGAGAGGCCTGTGAAAATTGGCTCTCCGAGCTTTTTGCCAATAGGGACGCAGTGTTCTACGAGAGGGATATAATGAAGTTGGCATCTCGTTGACAACAAGTTTACGAACTAAACGGCGTATATTTGACTTAATTCGGACAAATACCTATACACAAAGTAATCATATTTTGATAAATCAATAGAAAAAACCGAACGAACTTTTTACTTGACGTAATATAATGTGTCGGTCCCTTCTTCGGGGCTGAAAGTCTTTCATGAAAATATCAATGTGAATGCCTCTTAGTAAGCCAAACGAACCATTCGAACGATTCGTATCTAGGCTTATTCACACTCAAGTTGAACCCATAGCCGCAAACTAGTAATAAAAGAGCACGATCCATGCTTATATCTAAATCATATCAGTCTTTGGCAATCTCTCAGTAAATCGAACTCGGTTCCAGGAAACAAAAGTATTCCATTTAGGCATATCTTCCAAACATCTAACTAGCACGAACCAGGACTATTTATATTTTTTTCAATAGATCGATCCACTTTCCGGAAAATACAATTCAAGTAAAAAGAATTATAAATACGATTTTTTGGCAAAGAGTCACCTACATATGTATCTAATTTCAAGAATATCGAACATTATTTTTTCGAATAGGTCGGTTCCTGGTCCACTTCCCAGAGAAAAGAATAGTATTTCTGTTAATCTAAGCAAAAAGCCACCCATGAACCGAACAAACCGAAGTAAATCGAGCATAAGTAAGGGTTTTTGGCAAAATTTAATCGGTTGGCAACTTTTATAAATGTAGTGTACGTCAGATTTATATCATATATATAGAAGATTTTAGAATTCCATTTTTTTTTGTTTTTAGTAACAATTTTTTAAATTATTAATGTATCATGGGGAATTCTCATTTTGTCCCCTTTCTCTGAAATTTCTCGTATATTTTTCTTTCTGGCAGTTCCATAATTTGTATTAGTTCCAAAATAATAAAAACAATGTTAGACAAACAGTACTTTTCCAGTTCTAAAAATAAAAAAGAATTAAAATATAATAATTTATTATTTTTTTACGCATTAGGTGTTGAGCACTAATTTGCTGGAAGTCATGGATTTGGCTAGTGAAATAATAATTTAATAAAAAAGTGGAAATGTGGAACTAAATATAAAAAGTGCTAATGGCGATTAATGCAGTCACTGTGTGACTCTCTCCATAACTGTTATTATGTATATAAATTGTAAATAAAAAGACTAACTTGTTTACCTTTAATCTATTGCTAGATTAAATAGAATTAAAAATGGAAATCAAAGTGCTTAGATAAATGCCTGAAGTACACGTATTATGACCATATAATGTATGTATATATAGATATATATATATGTAGCTGTTATTAAACGTTTTTATTTACATACATATGTATCTCAAATTTACAGGATTTTTGTTTCTACATAAAGATATGTATATATGTATAATTTTCATTTCTCGCCAAATTTTATGTTGAGTTGAAAATTCTGATAATAACTTTTTTATTTTATTATTAACTTTAAATGAAAAAATGGTAAACAATTTTCAGCTTTTCATGTTGAAATATAATTTAAAAAAATTATTTAAAAAAATATGATCAGCATAAAATACCAGTGTTGAAAATATTGTGCACCAAATATAGCTTGTTCCTATGGTACTCTTATTAAAACAAAAAAAAAAAGAAATACTATATGAAAACCGGCTTCGAAAATGTTTCTTCCTTTTGCTTTTCCATATTATTTCATACTTTTTTTTTTAGTTTGTTGCCCTTGAAAACGCAGGCAAATAATCTCAAAATTTTACTTTTACTCAAAATCACAAGTGTAGACATGAAATGAGTCGATTTTACTAGTATTCAAATCATAACAATTTTCGTTCGTTTTAGAAAATCTTCAGAGTGGCCTGACTTCCCAAATGCTGCCGAGTATGAGTATGTACGATTCAACTCTACACATTCCCTCAGCATTGCGGTTGGGTATTCAAAAGAGATATTTACTTATTATTTAATACAACTTGAACAGTACTATGACACAGGAAAAAAAATCGTACTACCGAAGCGATATTTTATATAAATAGGTAGTTGAAGAATGGTGGCCTGCATCCTTTTCTACCTGTGCCATTGTGTACCGATTCTTATGTTACCTACTTGTACGAGTATATCATTTGAAAGGTGTACAGTAGGTAGAGTAGCTGTTTATCCATTTTAACACAGGTAAAACCTATGAAGAGTTCAATTTTTCGTCTTTCAAAGATATGCAAATTTTTATTTTCATGTTTCTTGCCTATGATCTTCATAACTAGACAGCAGAATATACTGAAAATTTGTCAGTTTGTTTCTTTGATTCACGTTAAGGTTTGCGAGAAAAAAATTTCCGAGAAGTATGCCAGAGCAGACCGACCTTTTTGAAAAAATACAATGTTTTGGTTCGATTCACTTGAAATTTGGTACATACGTAGATAGTTTTTTGCTTAGATTAGCACGAGTACTACACTTCTCTCTGAAAAGTGGCCTGGGATTTGCATATTTCTATTATTTATGCGTTTGCAATGAACAATAAATCGCAGGTACAAATATTTGAACTGTTTGTTATGTTAGAACTATTGTATGTATGGTATTAAATATTAGGTCAAGTAAAAAGTTCGTTCGGTTTTTCAATTGATTTTTCAAAATAACATATAATAACTTTGTGTACATTTGTCCGATTTAAGTCAAATATGCACCGTTTTGTTCGTAAACATGTTTCCAACGAGATGCCAACTTCAATATACCCCTCTCGTAGAAGGCAAAAAACTCGGGACTGGCCTCTCTTGAGGCCAACTTCTCACCATTAAGCGCGTTCGCCATGGACAGGAAAAGATGGTAATCACTTGGTGCCAGGTCCGGACTATAAGGTGAGTACATTAGGACCGCCCATCCGAGCTCCTGGAGCTTCTGGCGCGTCAACAAAGACGAGTGTGACCTGGCGTTGTCCTGATGGAACACGATTCGGCCTCTGTTGATCAAAGATGGTCTCTTCTGGATGAGTGCTGCCTTCAAACGGTCCACTTGTTGGCAGTAGAGGACCGAATTGAGCGTTTGGCTATAGGAGAGCAGCTCGTAGTAGATGATTTCTTGCCAACCCAACCAAACACACAGCGAAACCTTCCTCGCCGTCAATCCTGGCTTGGCCACCGTTTCCGCCGGCACACCGCGTTTCGACCACGACCGATTTCCCTTGACGTTGTCGTAACTGATCCACTTTTCATCGCCAGTCACCAAACGCTTTAGAAATGGGTCGATTTTGTTGCGATTCAGTAGCGATTCGCAGATGGAAATTCGGTCCATCATGTTTTTTGCGTTAGTTCGTGTGGCACCCAAACATCGAGCTTCTTTTTGCCTCCAAGGCTATGCAAATGGTTCCAAACGGTTTTCTGGCTTATCTTTAGTTCCTCAGCAATTAAATAAGTGCTCACGTGACGGTCTGTTTCCACTAATTCAATGATTTTGTCTCAATTTTCGACGACAGGCCTCCCGACGCGTGGTGCATCTTTGACATCGAAATTACCCGAACGGAACCCAGCAAACCACTTTTGTGCCACACGTTCGTTTACGTACTGAGTCAATCAATCGAAAAATTTTCAAAAACGCAAACTTTTAGCGCGAAAAAACACGTTTTCAGCGCCGTATAGTATGACATGATGCGACACGTAACACTAGTACTATGGATAATAACGCCATCTCTTAGATAAAAACCGAACGAACTTAACTTTTTACTTGTCCTAATATATACATAGGTAACTCTATGCCAAAATTAACACAAAAAATACATATTTTTGCTTCCGGTAAGTTCATCTGGCACCGACCAGTTACTGATCTTATTGAAATTGATTAAATTTTTATCTAGACAAACAAATAGAACAAGTTCGATTTGCTTGGATTTCAGTACGTTGGCAAGTTTTTGTCTAGATTAAAATATGGAATACTTTCTTTGCGGGAAGGGTGTCACAGATCAAAGGGAAAATTAATACGATGATGGTATACTCCGATTGTAGGTTGTATGGAGTTTTGCCATGCTTTTGGATCCATATAAATAAATACATATAAATAAAAGATTTTCCAATAAGAGGTGATATTTTGAATGGCCTACCTTTCCGATAGATGTCTCTTTTGAAGCTGTAATTTTTTGATAAAGTAAAAACTACGCCAGTAATAAAAATTGAACGATACACGCTTCAAAAACGTAGTGAAATTATTAAAATTATATTATTAAAATTAAATTAATAAAATTAACTATAAAAATTTCAACGAAAAATCACCTTGACTGATGTGGTCCCTTTCCATCATCTCGTTGGCTACATCAATAAGCAAAACTGTCGTATTTAACGATCGGAAAACCCAAGGTGTATTGCTGAAAAGCCTCTCCATTCTCAATGTGTAACTCTTTGGTGCGGTTTTTGATCTCACTTTTTCCAAAATGAATGTATTGATCTATCGAGAGTTGATTAATGATTTTTATGACCGGAATTGGATGGTATTGATCTTTACTTTCAACAAGGCGACGCTACGTGTCACACAAGCAACGAAAGCTTCGATTTTTTTAAGGGAAAAGTTTCTTGGAATCTCAAAATAACACCTCTTATTCGAAAACCCATTACTTAGCTAGATTAATAATATACTAAAAAAATTTATATTTTGCACTAATTGTATCTTAATACGGTGTTTTTTCATTATTATTTACTTACTTATAATGTAAGTTGCATTCAGAAAACCACAACAACGTGTGGCTGGGTCTTCTAGTGTTTAATAAATTAAGAAAGAGAACAACCTAAAGTTTTTTTCGGTGAAAGTGGCAGAAATTAACAAATAATTATAATTTTAATATGAAAAATTGACATTTGAATTTTCATGCCTGGCTGACAACCCTTTTCCTTATCCCTTCCTTCAGTGCCCAAATATTTTCTCTGCATACAACTTTTTAACGGTCTAACCAATATAATATTACACTTTAAACTTCACACACACACACCCATCCAGCCATCATTATCACACTTTCACTTACCTTTGTTAATGAGAAACATGACCAACAACAGCAACAACGTCCACTTGTACGGCCACAAAGTAAACATCATATTGCGGCTGCAACTGTTGCTCACCCTGCTCCAGCGACTACAACAACACGCCGTTGTTGCAAACATCAAAAAATAATAATAATAATAAATTTGAAAATTTCTTTCCAAGTAATCCGAGCTCTTGTTAAATACCGCCTTTTTTAAACGGCCACATGCTGGAGCACACACTGCTCACACGCGCTTCAAAAAGATTCCAGAGCAAAAAAAAAAAATAAAAAAAAATGCCGAAAAACAATTCACCAGCGCAGAGTAAGTTTTAAAGTGAGATTTCCAAAAAATTGTTTCAGAATTTAACAAACTCTGGTAGTAATAACAATTTTAAGCAACCGTTCAAGCAAAGTGCTTTCAAAATCTCGTTGAGCGCGCAATGCTCAACGCCTAAATGCAGACTACAACTGAGAATCGACAGCAAATGTGGCGGCGCTTTTATACGCTGTCAGCGACAGTTGGCGCTTGCAACTTCAAAAGCACGCACACACAGACAAAAATACAAACTAACATACATACATACATACATACATGTATACATATACGAGTATATATATATGTATATGTAGACATGCAAAGCTAGATAACGCGAAATATAAAACTGCGCTGCTAATGGTACGACTGATTGAATGTTGCAGTGTGTGTGTGTGTGTCGGTGTGTGTGCTTACGTCCTCTGCCGGGTCACACCTGTTGGCCGACCAAATGCGTTATGACGCTATAGCAGAAGCGACTTTTCGCTTACATTTCAATATTTCAGTGCTCTTCACACAATTTAGACAATTTGTCTCTGCTGTGAGTTTCGTTCACCACCTGACACCCCCTGACACCACCTGCCACCATCTGCCACCCTTACACAAAAAGGGGTTACCATGAAAAACCTTATGACTTCAACTAAATAGTAAATTTTCCCACTATCACCTCTGTCACAGTTGTTGTTGTTGTTGCTGTTGTGTTGACATTTTTTGTGACACTCATCGTCAGTCAGTCACTCCAGCGCTATCATCGCCTTTCGATACTGTTGCTGATTAGTTTGTCATTTAGTTTTAGTAGCTCAGCGCGCTATGTGTTTTTGTGCGGCTAAAGCTCGCGGGATTGCATTTTTATCGTCGCATTTTCGCAAACTCCCCAATTGTTGTAAAGGATATGTAACATCAAAAGACAACAAAATGCACCAAAATTAGCTATGACTTGGCTGGATTAAATGCTCGTTGTTGGTACTACACATCCAAGCATAAGCATGCTGAAACGTGATGGTCGGGTTAATGTCCTCGGGTGGGAAGGAAGAGCTGTTGCTAGTGTGGTAGGAATGTCTTTTTTTATAAGGAGACAAAATTTACGCAACAACATCGCGAAACAGAGGGAATCCAACGCTGCAAACCCATTTTAAGTATCGAAATAACTGATGTAAAAACTTCACATAAAATCCATCGGCCGTTCGGAGGCGGCTTGGTATAAACTGTAGGTCCCTCAATTTGTTGAAAAAATACGCACGTCGCAATTGAAGCAGATGCTCGGCCTAAAATCTCTTCAGCGACTACAAAACACCAATTATTATTTATTTAATAAAAAAACTTACAGAAGAAGGGGCTTCCACTGTCCGAAATTTACTTTTGTGTCATCTTGCAGCCGAAGTTGTTTTGGTTTTCATATAAAAATGAAATATTATACACGTCCTCAACATGGGTCTTTGACTTGGGTCGACTTTTTCGACAAGAATTCCACTAGCCTTAAGCCGTATTGCACTTCGTAGCTTCTTAGCTAATCCGTTGGATGTTCTTTACTTCTAGCTGCGTCTGCTAAGTTATTTTTCTAAAATCCTATTATTCCATTTAACCGTAGAAACAGTTGGGTTTTTAGACTTTCTGTTAAATAATCTCGCTACTATCTCCAATACATGCTCTGGGCAGTCGTTTGGAGGTGAGCTAAAGTAGGAAGACAAACCCCCGTGGTTGTACGTAGAATGTCTCTGGTAAGAAATCCTCCCGCCCTTTTGATGACGACCCCTACAAACGTTTTAAAAATCACGCTTTAAGGGTATGTACTCGGAAGGACTGGTCCTTTAATTGGGAAAATGCTGCTGCAGAGCTGTTGATGGCATCGTACTACTAAAGCCCGACATATTGTTATTGTAGTAGCGGTTTACTAACCCCATTTAGGACAGGCTTAATCAATCTAAATCGCCGAGGTCATCTAATGGTAGGTCCACGAAATGTGTTGTTTCGACGGGATTGGACCAAAGGGAGGGTTTAGGGTTAGATGAGTCGGTTTAAGGGGACATGTGAAGAGATGGTTAGTGTCGTGTGGAGACTCTCCACATGCATATGTTAGGTATGCTGGGGTGGAGGCTGGATAAGTGGGAGTTTGACTTGCTAAAATATCCAGACCTAAGTTGTGCCAGGGTCACGCGGGTCTCCCGAGGCAGCTCGAGCTCCCTGTCTGCAATAGGTGGTGGTTTAACTCTGAGCACTTCATTCACGGGAAGGGAGTCTTTAAAGGTGTTGACTGACTCCTGGTGAATGGCGTTCAGTGCTTGTCTGTACGCCGTCCTGTCCAGCGGTTGTTGCACCTGTTGCTTTATGGTGCTCTTCATATCTAGTACTCCCTTTTTGATGTGCCTAGGTGGAGGTTCACCTTCAATAAGGTGCCTATTGGGATGCTACCGATGCAAAGCTTTATGCTCCTTAACTCGTAGCATAGATACTTCGCTGTACAAGTGATGCTCCGACGACATCAGGAGGTTTCCTGTCGCGGTCCTGAGGGCCTTTACCCCAGGTGCTACCGGCTAGCGCTTTGAGTATATTGTTGCGGGCCTGGAGTTTTGCGACAATTGCGGTCTTATGCAGAGTGAAGGTATGCAGGCTATCGAGTGTGACTCCCAATATCTTTGGGTTGTTTATGGTCGGAATTTTTACGTCATCGACCTTCACATCTAATTCATGCCTGTATTCCTTCGTCCAGCTGGTGAAGAGGGTAGCCTAGGATTTAGTCGGTTGTATTTTTAACTGTCGTGCAGTGAAGAAATGAGAAAGATCTGCAATCATCGGCATACGAGGTTAAGGAAACTCCTTTTATCTTTTATCCGACCAAGGGCTGTCACCCCTTCGGCGATGTAACCACGTTTAGGTCAACAGGTAAAATTAATCTCCAATCAATGTTGATGGCAGCTGATGGCTTATCGACCGAGCTATTCAGGTATGAAAATCGAATGATGCAAGGTTCGGGCTGTGGGCTGGTAGTTTAGACTACCTATCCGGTCTGAGAACACCGTCGACTGCGTGATTGCTTTAAACTTTTCTTTTTGATGCATTCAAATGCAGGACATTACCATGCTCCCGCCGATATTTGGCCGATATTGGTTTTTTAGAGCTTTAAAATCCACTTTTCATCGATGGTCATCGAACACAGGACCCATTTCGAGTCTCCTGAATTGACTTAGCACACCCTGTTTACGACATTTTTAGTGAAACCAAAAGCTTACAGTGAATAACTTGTTCAGTCCCACCAAACATTGCCGTAAAGTCAGCGCTTGACATGGGTCTTCGTCCAAAACTGCCTTTGTTGAGCACAATCCTTTTGCGTTACTTTCGGTTATGTTTAGGTCATTGCATCATTCGCAACATCGGAGTAAGTATTTACAAATTAACGTTCATAAAACACCAACTCGTTAAGGATCATATCGCAGCCGATTGCTCTCTGCTACACTCTTCTTGAGATGGTACTAAAATATGAATACTTTTTCCGAGTGGAGTTTGTGCGCTTAAATAATACCAGAAGAGCCCAAAACCTGTATATCCTGAAAAGCTGAATGTGTCCAAATATGAAAATTGCCGGAGAACTTATCATTTCTCAGCTCTAGGGCTACTACTGAATGCTTTCCTAAGAGAAGAAATACGTACCACTCGTACTTCAACTAGAACTACAAACAGGACCAGTGTTGAAGCAGCACTTTCCCTTGACTTGCAACTACTTTTTTATGTCACAATTGTGTTGCTGTCATTTTTATTGTATATATTATTTACATATTTAACACCTATTAAATTGTATAAGTACGCATTGTTGAGCGTGTGAATAATACAGCTAACTAGTACTTTCTTTATGGGCATGTGTGTGGGTGTTGCCGTTGGGCACCAGTTGGCTCATTCAAATTCTTTGATTTTATGCGATTCTTATCGCTATCATCGCATGTCACTTATGACCGTTAGTTCTTCATTATATTTCATTTTAATATGATTACAACATACAAGCATTCATGACATGCTCATACATAACATATCCTTGCAGGGAAAAGGTAAATTAGTATGAACGAATTCTAGTTCTAGACTAGTATTTAAAGGATGACATCATACTAGTTCACCGTAAACTAGAATTAAACTAGTATTTAAAAGACAAATATATACTAGTTTGCCATACACTAGAATTATATTAGTGTTTTTAGGTAATATGCTGAACTAGTTCATGAACTAGTATTTGCAGACAAATTCTTACCATTTTGTCGTTTTGCAAAAAGAAAAGCAGTATTTTTATGTAATTATTACTCTTCTTTACTGGCGTAAGCATCCCGATTAAAGCCGAGTTAACAACAATGCGCAATTCCTTCCCTGTCTTCGATGTTTGGCACGAATTGGAAATACCAAGTACAACCAGGTCTTTCCCCACCTGATCTTTCCAATGATGCAGAGGTCTTCCTTTTCCTCCACCGGCGGGTACTGAAATGCTTTCATCCATTCGGACAACATGATCTAGCCAATGTGTTTCACAGCGGGTTAGGAGCTCAAGATTTTATCCTTGGTAAGGCATGTCTGTCCCAGAAGGCTTGCCCCTGCCCGAAAACCAGTTCGCGGAATATTTTACGGTTACAACAACAATAACATTTAACCAATGTAGTCGCTGTCTCCTGATTCGCTGAACTAAGTCAATGTTGACGTTATATCTCGTAAAGCTCATCGTTCCATTGGCTGCGGACTCTTCAAATATTCTCTTGGCATGGCCGAAGAGCACCCTTTAGCAGGACGAGAATGATGAGAACTCTACTTTTCAATTGCCTACTCATTTCATAGAAGCAACTGGATTTCAATGCTGACATTGTTGTTGGTGTTAATGCTGGTTCCGAGATAAACGAAGTGCTTGTTCTACGACTTGAAAATTATGACTGTCAGTAGTGACGTGGGAGCCGTGGCGTGAATGCGTTGACTGTTTGTTTGATGACGTGAGACATTTCGTCTTGCCCTCGCCCACCAGATCCTACGCTTCACTTTCTTATTCAGTCTAAGCGTACCAGCTTTTTTTTCGACATTTCCGAAAACCAATAGTTTCGCCTGCAGCTGTACGCGGAGAGTTTGAAATGCCATCCCACAGTTTCCTTATGCCGAGCTGCTGATGAATGCTCGCAGTAATCTAACTCAGGAGGGTAAGTCAAGTAGAAGACTGTTCGGCTCTCTGTTGTAATTGCAGCTTTTCGGCGACGAACCTTACTTTTGTTTCTTGAAGGGAGCTCTTCGGTGCATAGAAGTGGGTATTTTTGCTGCAAGAAGATAGTGGTCTGAGTGGTTGTTGTATCCTCCAAACTTACGCACATCAAGAACACTGCTGACATGTCGTTGGTTTTTCTTGCATTGGAATCCAGTACTACAGACAACCAGATTACGGGTTAAGTTTAAATTTAGTACACATTTATACAGCGAGCCACTTGCTTCAAAACCGATGCCCGCTCATGCCGCACCTCTGAGAAACAGACACTGTGATTAGATTCAGGGAAGCCTTAAACCGATTAAGTCGGAGTGGCTCCACTGAAACTTCCCCTCTTTTAGCCGTGATCCAACACTGCACACGGGTTGGTTACTGGATCTTGTACAAGGATTGCTCACGGTGCAACTGGTGGTCGCTAGAGCAGGAATTGAGTACAGTCCCGCGACTGTAACTGCATACCCAGAAGCTTCACTACACCCCATTATATCATATGCAAACTAATTGGAATCTAGTTAAGAACTAGTACAATACTTACCACCGCTGGGATATTATACACACAGGTGTGTGTAGTTGTGTATAATCATGGATAATATCCAACTCAGGTGTCAAATTTACACTCGCCTATAATGATAATACTTACATACATATGTACATATGTTATCAATTTGAGAGTACTTATGCACAATTCTACATATGTATGTATGTACATATATATGTATGTTATTTAATGTACTAAGTGGCGTAAGTGTTATGGAATTCTTTTGAATATTAAAAACTTCTGTTAAATTGAATAATGTTTGAACGCCAACGCTGCCATTCTGTAAGTGATACACTCTCACACACACATACGCATACGAGTACATGCATTTGCATGTGGGTGTTTCATAATTGCATGTATATGTTTTTATACAGGATATAAGGCGTTTCGTGGCTAACCCTTAATGCTAAAAATATCTGGTTGACAAAAATTCGTTAATGATATAAATTGAGATTACGGTGAAGGAAGGAATGAAGGAGTGAAGGAGGAGCGCATACAGCCACTGACCAAGAAAAGTGCACATTTCAAACCTCAAAAGTCCAATAGACGTATTTTATAAGAATAAAAACTTCATAATTTTCTTTTTAGAAACCCTAATAGGTTTTTTCCAAGCGGAGATTCCTGCAAATAAAGAAAGTCTTCTGACAAATAGGTTTTATTCAGCAAAAAATAGCGAATAGGGCTATCCATTTCGAGGTTGCAAAAGTACAAGGTTGTTTTTTTAGCATCTATCTTAACTGTCAAACGAAACACGTTATGTTTTAGTTGTAAGTCACCTAAAGGGGTGAACTAGTGACAGATGCCCAGAGCATATTAAATTTATGAAAGGAACACTTCTCCAGCCTGTTGAATGGCAGTGAAAATGAAACACCTGGAGAAGGTGAACCTGAAACTCCAATTGATGACGATGGGAAAATTGTTCCGTTACCCGACTATGAGGAAGTCCGAATAACAATTGACCGATGGATTACCGGCCGAGCTATTCAAATACGGTGGTGAAGAACTGATAAGGTGCATGCATCAGCTACTTTGCAGGATATGGTCGGATGAAAGCATGCCCGACGATTGGAAATTAAGTGTGCTCTGTCCAATCCACAAAAAAGGCGAACCCACAGTCTGCACCAATAACCGTGGAATAAGCCTCCTTAACATCGCATATAAGGTCCTATCGAGCGTTTGTGTGAAAAACTAAAGCCCACCGTCAACAAACTAATTGACCTTATCAGTGTGGCTTTAGATCTGGTAAGTCAACCATTGACCAAATATTCACCAGGCGCCAAATCTTGGAAAAGACCTGTGAAAAGAGAATCGACACCCACACCTTTTCGTCGATTTTAAAGCCGCCTTCGACAGCACGAATAGTAGCTGCCTTTATGCCGCTATGTCTGAATTTGTAATCACCGCAAAACTTATACGGCTAAGTAAACTGACGTTAAGCAACACTAAAAGCTCCGTCAGGATCGGGAAGGACCTCTCCGAGCCGTTCGATACCAAACGAGGTTTCAGACAGGGTGATTCCTTATCGTGTGACTTTTTTAATTTAATGCTGGAGAAAATAATACGAGCTGCAGAACTAAATAGAGAAGGTACAATCTTCTATAAGAGTGTACAGCTGCTGGCGTACGCCGATGATATCGACATTATTGGCCTCAACAACCGCGCCGTGAGTTCTGCTTTCTCCAGACTTGATAAAGAAGCGAAGCGAATGGGTCTGGTAGCGAACGAGGGCAGGACGAAATATCGCCTGTCATCAAACAAACAGTTATCGCAGAATCACTCTTGCCAACAGGTGCTACTTTGGACTGGGGATGCAAATGAAAAGTGAAGTCCTCTCTCTGATGAGTCGGCTCTAGGAGTTTTCGAGAAAAAAGTTTTGCGACCGATTTATGGACCTTTGCACATTGGCAACAGTCGTTGCAGTAGCTGCTGGTGGAAGCAGAGGAAGTGAAAGACCTCAACTCCATTGGAAGGATCAAGTGGAGTGTGACCTGGCTTCACTTGGTGTAACCAACTGGCGCATAGCAGTGAAAAGAAAAGATGAATGGCGCGCTAATATTGATTCGGCTATAATCCCGTAAGTGGTGCCAACGCGTGAAGTTATGGCTGAGGTACTGGCCAATTCCAATTTGGCCAATATGTACCTAAAAGTGGTCCCTCAAACGGATAGAAGTTTGCACAAACTAAAGCGAATTTATTTTCGAAACCGCTAAATGGATAACCCTGTAAAAATCACAGCCGTTACCGCAGTTTTTCGCTTTTTTCTGGAAGTTTATAGTTCGCTCACCAAAATTGACATAGAACACTTAAAATCTCCTTCCTACTTAGCTACCTACCTAAGAGTGGTCCGCAGTTTGATTCCTCATGCGGATGGGACAGAGGTCTTGCGGAGCATGGCACCTTGCTATAAGTTTGACCCTCTCTTGCGTGTCATTTGAAACCCACTTATTGGGTGTGCATTAATTCGTGCGGTTTTCTAAGAAAGGGCTCTACTAGTATTATTTCGCGTCGTGTTAATCTGTGGCTATATTCATTTCAAAGGTACTGTCATTTCCCGTCGTTTTCAGTAGATGTCATTTGTTTTAGCGTGAACAACAATTTGTTTCATTCATTTGAAAATGTCGAAATTTGTACCAGATAAAGTGTGTTTGCGGGGAGTTCTTCTTCATTACTTTAACATGAAGAAAAGTGCTACCGAAAGCCATCATATTTTACTGGACGTTTATGGTGACCATGCTTTAACCAAACGAACGTGCCAAAAGTGGTTTGCACGGTTTAAAAGTGGCAATTTCGACTTAGACGGTGGAGAACGACCCGGAGAGCCAAAAAAAATTCAAGACGAAGAATTGGAGACAGTGCTCGACCCAGATGCATGCCAGACGCAAGAAGAACTTGCAAAAGTATTAGGAGATGATCAAGCAGCCGTTTCCAGACGATTAAAATCATTAGGATTCATCCAGCAGCTTGGAAATTGGGTGCCTTATGAATTAAAGCCAAGAGACGTCGAACGTCGATTCTGCATATCGGAAATGTTGCTTTAACGCCACCAAAAGAAATCATTTTTGCAGCGGATTGTCACTGGCGATGAAAAATGGATTCATTATGATAACTCAAAACGCAAGAGATCGTATGTGAAGCCCGGCCAACCATCGACATCCACGGCAAAGCCGAATATCCATGGTGCCAAGGTTATGCTATTTGGTGGGACCACAAGGGTTTGCTCTATTATGAGCTATTGAAATCGGGTCAGACGATCAATGGAGACCTCTACCGAAAACAATTGATTAGTTTGAAAAAGGCCATCGCGAAAAACGACCAGAATATGCGACCAGACACGAATCAATAATTTTTCATAATGACAAGACTCGGCCACATGTTGCAAGGCCAGTTAAAAACTATTTGGAAAACTGTGGGTGGGAGGTTCTACCTCACCCGCCTTATAGCCCAGACATAGCACCTTCTGATTACCACTTATTCAGATCAATGCAGAATGCCCTCACCGGAGTACGCTTCACTTCTGAACAGGGTATCAGAAATTGGCTCGATTCCTTCTTGACCTCCTAGCCGGAGAAGTTCTTTTGGGATGGGATCCACAAACTGCCAGAATGATGGGCAAATATCGTAGCTTCCAATGGGCAATACTTTTAACATTAAATATATAACAATTTTTTCACAATAAAGTCTTAATTTTCGAAAAAAATCGCAAGAATTAATGCATACACCCAATAAATGGAACTAAAAATTTTCACAGACGAGGACTTCTGCGAATGGCTCCATCCTTTACAAAATATTTTTTATTTATTTTCATAATAAGAATTACATAAAATTATTACTACGCAATCATTTCGCCTTTCTTTCTTACACGAGTATAAAGAGTATTCGATTACGGTGCGCGACAAAAAAGGTTTAAGGTGAAATAGTTCAGCAATTTGAGTATAAAACACTACTCTACCTCCAACGTCCTTTCCTTTGAGTCAATGGCAGTAATTCATTACTTTCATATTTTAATTATAGGCCCATTCACATTCACCCCCGGCGAGCAGTCAGTCACTCGCATGCTCTGCTTTCTAATAATGGTTATTTTAACTTCTTGCTGGACATACCATACAAAAAACTCATTTCCTCATTATTTTCCAGCATTCCCGATGTGCTTTTGTGCAATATTCGTTGTTGAAAGTGTAAAGTAACCAAGTCAAAAGGTGACAATACATCAAAGTATTTCCGTCGATGCCAGCCACCCTACAACCCCCTATCCAGCCCTCCTTCCAGTTTGGCTACAATGCCAGTTGAAGGCTGCTTTGTTTTGCTTTTTTTGCTTACAGATTTCATGTAATTTCGTCTTTTGGTTATGTCGTCCAAAATTATTGTTTGCTGGCGGCAATGGTAGCGACTCGCAAACGTTTAGTGCTCCCACCGTCGCTTTACCACCAACCGCCCCTCGTACCGCCAGCTCCACACTTTCGGCAAGTTAGACCGACTGACCTTCATTTTTCATAATCCACAAAGTGCCCGGGTCGCTCATAGCACTTCACAAAGAGTTAATTTGATTAGCGCCACTTTTTGTCTTTTCTGCCAGCGCGAGCTTTTAGCATCGAAACCATCAACACCAGCAGCATATGGTTTGGTGGATGACGGTGAGTCTGAGTGTGAGTGTGAGTGTGATGTCCCGTCGATGTGCAGTGCGGCGTCCTTTGGAGAATGAAGTGGCGTGTCGTGGCGTGCTGTAGGTGTAAATATCGTTAGTTTAGTTGGCGGTGGAAAAAATAATTTGCAGTAAAAGCTTTACGATTACACTCATATTGGCAGTGCTTTGTGGTTTCATATTTTTTTCGCGCACTGCAGTCGGTAAAAAAATTAAATTAAATCCAATCCTAACGTTTTAAAAAATGATATGCAATCGAAAGGCAATTCGATTTTATTTCATTTGATTGGTGTTGCATCAATGCTACCGTGAAAATTAAGTGCTTTGTGGTCAGAATGTCTTTTGCGGCTCCTCCATGGTTGGGTGCAGCGTATTTATTGAGCTGAAGGCTATTACTAGCATGTGGGAAAGTGATTTAAGACCAGTGGAGTAGTACAATAAAAAGCCGACTGCTTCGATCGTGTGGAGAGCGGATGTTATTTGAGCCGAGCGTCGAAATATTAAGTCGTTCATATAGGAAGGGATATAGAATGCTCATTGTGGATGTCATCGAGATCATTTTACGGAACGGAAGGCAAAGGAAACGTGCTGTTTTGACTGGACCGGAGGGAACGTGATGAAAAATGAGTTGATTTTAGTGGGCATGCAAAGAAGGGCCCTCATTGCATGGATATACCCAACATGTGCCATTACTGAGTCTGGATAAAAAGGAGGTGGGTCTACTGCAGTATTCAGACCTTAGTCACGCCAGAGTATTATTCAGGCGAAGCGCTTCGTCTGTTATGTGTGGTGAAAGGATTGCGATCCGCTCACTAGAGCAAAGTTGGTAAAGGTTTTGACTGACTCTTTGTAAATGGCGTTTAAGTCCTACAGTCGTTCTATTACATACTGCTGAGCGGAGCACATGTAGAGTACCATCAGGCTTCAAGCTGATATCCACAGAGGAAATCCTAGCATATACGTGTACTCTTGACCCACACAACATTATGCTTCTTAGTTTGGGGTATATATGGCTCGCTATGTAGATGATGTGTAGACGATACGAGGAGGTTTTTGAGTATTCTGATAGGTTTATAATTTCGTCGTCTCGTCACTCAAACTGCTGCTTCATAATCTACTACCGGTGGGCTGATAACCTTGTAAGTTGTCAGCTATCTTTCTTTGGCTTTTCCTCCAAGTGCTGCAAGGAGTTAGGGATTGCAGGCTGTGGGTAAGTCACTCCCAGTAAAACTATTATGTCAACAACCGAAACTTCAACGTCGCCGACTTTAAAATTCAGAACGAGTCGTAAGTTCTTAGTTGATTTCGTTGAGAAAGGTCATAGAGATAGAACTTTCGAACAAAAGTTATCAATATGGGTATGAGTAGACGCAAAAATCGTAAAGTGTTCGACATATGAAATCAAGGTGACATCATCTGGCGAATGAAAGGATGAAGAATGGAAAAGGTGTTCCAAGCTCGTTTCAACTGAAATTATAATTAACCTCGTTAATGGCTTGATACAAGGAACACTCAAAAAGGTCCTCGTAATAGTGTTACTAACTTGATAATTTTCCTATACAAGCTTGGCGTCTTGTTTAATTTATTTTTTTTTTTATCTTTTACCAACTTTCACCTACTTTATAATTTATAATATGTTTAACTATCTTGTTTATATATAAATATATAAATAATTAAATAAATTAAATAAATTAAATAAAACAGTACAATACCTCAAAAATATCTATTCTGAATTGCGAAATTTCCTGATTACATTGAATAAAAAACCTTTGTGTAAACACAATATAAGCAAGTGTGGTTAATTTAATGCAGTTGCTCACGCCAAATACCTATATTTGCGCCATCTACAGCATAAAACACAAATTTCAACTACAGATGCCGCTCAGCTTATTATTTGTTAGTGTGCCCATATTTTATGGCGCACAATTAACTATTTACCATAATTATTTCGATACGAATATAAAGACTAATTCTAATTCCTTGAAATTAATATTTTGATTATTTTATTTCTTTGTAAATTATTCATTGCCTCAACTCCTGATATAAATTTTTCCAACCCCACCATTTTCAACTACCAACAGCTGTACCGTAAAACTCACCACACCGGCATTTGACAACTGCGTCAAACAAAACAACAATAACAAAACAGGTGTTAGATTCGCTTAATAAATTATTTATTCTAATCTCTTTTTGATTACTTATACGAATTTGTTTGTTTATCCTTTTGAACCTTGAACTGAACGACAATAGTCGTTTCAACAGTGAACATTTCATTTTTAGTTGTGAAGCGCTTACGAAATCGAGAGAAAAAAAGCGAGAAATCATGAGTTTGGACGCTTTGATCAAATTAAATAACCAAACAGCAGGACGTGATAAAATTGCACGGTATGTTGCGCAAAGTAACAAGCGGTATTAACTTATTTTGAATATTTACTTCTGCTCACTTTTAGGCTGGTTCAGTACACATCACGAGCTTTATGGGACTCTTTGGAGAATGCCGATGCCAGTCCTGCGCTCGCCGATAACTTCAAAACAGTGGAGTACATACTGAGCACTTTCCGAAAACGTAAGTCGCATCGCCACATCCGCAATAAGTGTTAGTCAATTAATTGTTTTATAAAATTGCTATTTATCTTTACTCTCTCAGTTTTACGTTTCGGTCGCTGTGTGGACGTCTTCTACTCTTCGTTGCGTACAATACACCATCCTGAATTGACAATACGTGTCACCTTGACATTGAGCAAGTTATCGCAGTCACTGTTTCTTCTGGGCGACCACTTTATGTGGTTGGCACGCACTGGCCTCTTCAAGAGCATAAATACTAAAAGTTGGGGCAAATTCGCGAATAAGTATTGGTTGTTGTCTATTATAATGAATCTCTGTCGCGATGTATATGAAATATTTCGTTTAATGAACCTGCATAAGGCAGGCGTAAAATGTGGTATAACCCGTGGAAATATCAGCCCCTCACCGTTGAGTATAAATTCACGACGTGATTTTAATCGACTTGCTTTGTATTCGTATTCCTTGATGTTGGCCCACAAAGATGTTGCTGTGGATACGGTGAAAAATCTGTGCGACCTATTTATACCATTAACAGGTTTGGGTTATACAAATTTAACACCACGCACAATTGGTCTGTTGGGTGCTATTTCATCTGTGGCCGGTTTATGGGCATTATTAGATCCAGCAGCGAAGATATTGCCGGCATAAAATGCCATTGGTAGGCTAAGAATTAAAGTAGAGAGAACCACTTTACTCCTAAATTATGAATTTTGTGATGAGTAAATTTATATACATAGATTCCAAAATATACAAATGAAGACTTTGAATTCATCTGATTCGTATTAGCATATGCATATATATGTATACCACCTTGATTTGCTTATATATATTTTTGAACTATTTTCATTATTTAAAATAAAATTATATTTTCTATAAATATTTTTGAATGTTTCATTTGTTCAATACGGTGTGAAATGTAAGAAGAAATTTTTCTCTTTCGTTGCAAGTTTTGCTGACTTTTTGCCTCACCGAACGCGGTTCAATAAGAATTGGTAACAATTAAGAGGGGAAAGGGTGTTACATTAGTGGATTTTAGTGACCAGCCAAAGAGGTGTTTAAAAGATGTGCAGGGTAGTGACTTAAGAATTTTCCCGTAGTAAGGCCGGGCTGTTAATGTGGTTGTTGTAGCGGTTCACTAGCCCCGCTTAGGACATGTTTAATTAATCTAAGTCGCCGAGGTCATCTAATGGAAAGTCCAGGAAACGTGCTGTTTCGACGGGATTGGACCAAAGGGATAGGGGGTTTAGATGTGCCGGCTTAAGGGGGCATCTGAAGAGGTGGTTAGTGTCATGCGGAGACTCTTCACATGCAGGGCAGTTTAACCTACTACAGTATCCAGACCTAAGTTGTGCCAGAGTCACGCGGGTCTCTCGAGGCAGCTCCAGCTCGTTGTCTGCAATAGGTGGTGGTTTTGCTCTGAATACTCCATTCAAGGGAAGGGAGTTTTTGAAGGTGCTGACTATCTCCTGGTGAATGGCGTTCAGTTCTTGTCTGTCTAAGGTGCCTATTAGGGTGCTCCCTACGGTAGTATCCAAATAGAAATTGCTTGCATTATACTCCTTAACTCTTAGCAGAGATGCTTCGCTGTGTAAGTGATGCTCCGGCAACAAGAGGAGGTTTCCTGCCGCGGTCCTCAGGGCGGTGTTTTGACAAACCTGTAGCTTCTTCATCTGCGTCTCGTATTTTTCCGGCGCCCAGATCGATGTAGCATAGTTTACGACCGACTGGCCAATTGGTTTGTAAGTTGCCAGCAAAGTGTCTTTGTCTTTACCCTAGGTGCTGCTAGCTAGCGCTTTGAGTATATTGTTGAGTTTAGCGGCAATCGCGGTCGTATGCGGAGTGAAGGTGTGCAGGCTGTCGAGTGTGACTCCCAATATCTTTGGGTTGTTTATAGTCGGAATTTTTTCGTCATCGACCTTTACATCTAATTCAAGCCTGTACTCCTTCGTCTAGCTGGTGAAGAGTGTAGCCGAGGATTTAGTCGGTTGTATTCGTAGATGTCTTGCAGTGAAGAAGTGGGAAAGATCGGCGAGGTAGCAGTACACTTTTGAACAGAGGTCATCAATATCCTGGCCAGACGCCAATATTGTGCAACCATCGGCATACGAGGTTAAGGAAACTCCTTCTGGTGGAGGAGGGAGTTTCGATATGTAAAAATTAAACAGTAGTGGGGAGAGGACACCACTGTGCGTAACCCCCTGTTTAATTTTTCTTAGTTTCGATGTTTCGCCTCGGAATATTACCGATAATTGTCGGCCACTCAGGTAGCCCATGACCCACCTCTGCAACCCCGGTGGTAATGAGGATTACTCAATGTCCGTGAGCAGCACTGAATGGTTAACGGTGTCAAAACTTTTGACAAATCCAGTGCTAAAGAACAGCTCGCGCTCAGGGTCGGTTTTGGTTTAGGCCATTGAGTATCTGAGTGTTTATGGCGTTTAGTGCTGTTGTGGTACTATGCACTTTACGGAAGCCATGCTGATGTGCTGCTGGACGCAGATGGTGAGTGAAAGTTGGGAGCAGCAAGACCTCAAGTGTCTTCGCTACTGGGGATAGGAGAGTTATCGGCCGAGTCAAGGCCTGGCTGTTTCTCCAACAGTCGGGTCTTTATACCGGAACGACCCGGACTTTTATTCGGCCAAGGACTAACTCTTACTCACAGTTCTAGGAACTGGAATTAGCATGGAATTTAACTAATTTTATTCGACTTGTGATAACTTTATCTGCGTGTGCCTTTCCATCCATCTGCTCATTAGGAGCGACTGCGCTTGGCTCGCTCTACTTCAGTACTAGCACGATTAGAAACAAAGTAGGAAGGGAGAAAAAAATGTATAAAATCAAATCGATTTAGGGGTCACGCAGTCGGGTTGCAGGGGAAATCTATGAAATTTTTAGAAAACCCTAACTTGGCCTATCCTATCTTTGAAGCCCGAAACGTTTTCGTCTACCCAAGAACCAGCAACAGCGCCAATTACGATGTCTGCCTTGAAATACAACGCGAGCGACTTTGACTGAATAAATATCAGCGAATTAGGTACAGCTGCTACTTTAGCTAAGTCCGATCTTTGAAAATAGAGCTGATTTGAAAGTATTCATTCGATCCAGTGCACACGAGGGAAAGCAAAGGTGAAAAAGGAAGAAGATGAAAATTTTGATGCGAGCCCTTATCCGACCAACATCCAAAATGATAGAAAATTAACTTTTCTAGTTATGGTCGCCTATATGTAAGCAATGTGAAGCCCTCCGAGTGTATTTCTGACATGGAACTAAAAGCTCCTCATAAGAATCTATCAGCCGTTCGGGGACGGTCCAGAACAAACTGTGTAGATCCCTCCATTTCTTGGAAAAACATCAAATCGGAGGAGGAGCTCAGCCAAAAATAGTTTCAGTGTGGTATCTTTAGCATAGCCCGTTACAATTTACCTGTTGGTCTAAACGGGGTTAGGTCACCAAAAAGCTCCTCATAAGAATCTATTAGCCGTTCAGGGACGGCTCAGGATAAATTGTGTATATCCCTCCATTTGTTGGAAAAAAACATCAAATCGGAGGAGGAGCTCGGCCGAAAATAGTTACAGTGTGGTATCTTCAGCACAGCCCATTACAATTTACCTCGTTGGTTTAAACGGGGTTAGGTCACTGAAAACGGGTCACGACCGATCCATAGGATCGACTATTCGGAGATTCGAAGCAGCTCGCTTACCGACCTCTCAGTTGGCTGACATCCACGACATAAACTAAAGCAACCTTCTGCACCGACAGATCGTGGAAATTTTGTTACTTTATTCAAAGATGAGCAATTTCTGCTAACCGGACAGTTTTTGAAAGTACGTCCCCCTCGGGGCTACATTAGAAACAACGGTTATCTATTAGTTTTAGCTTAGCAGCCCTCCATTTCCTTGCGCACACATTTTGCACGGCTATACAATGTACATGGTACACACTTTGCCATAATATCACACATTAGAAGCAGCGGCACAACCGAATCCTCTAATATCATTCACCACCCACCGGAGAAGCCTCAATCAACGCTCTAAGCGTCGTTTATAGTTGCAACTTTCTAATTCGGATGTCATGCAAGGGAATAGTTGCAAAAACAACCAACACATTCGAAACTATTATGCCTGAAATCATGCCGCACATGGGTTGCTCTTAATTTACTCGATACATTCCCGAAATTAGCACATCCTTATTCCTTTTTATGTGCGTTTATTCGTGTTTATTAACGCTCAACAAAAATAACCACCAAACGTAAAGAGTAAATGGAAGCACAGATGTAGAGAGATACGTATAAAACGAATGGGGAGACGGCAAGCGTACAAAGCATTCAACAAGACTCGGTCTCCAGGAGGGCATTAGACATGAGTTGGGAAATATTTGCGGTCAATGTAAAAAAACAAAAAAAATATGCTGCTGCTGCTGCCGCCACCGGCCACTGCTGGTTGGTCGGTAAACATGCCCTGCTGGCAAATTGTAACTCAATTTTGTGCCGCTTCCTCCACGCACCAACACGACGCGTCGTCGTTCCACTTTACCCACAGAGCGCAACAATTTTTGTTGTTTAGTTGCACTCCACAACAGCCAACAACGCACGCAACAACGCTGTGGCTGCGTAACGAACGTGTAGCGTATAAATGTTGACAAATACAACACCTAAAACGTTCCAAATAATATTGCTCCAGCAGCAACGCCTAAACCGCCTCAATAGAGCCGCACCGCAAAGTGGCAATATATCAAACGAACATACACAAACACACACACATACATGCATATGTACATAGAAATGGGCAGAGTGTGTGTGTGTGCGTGTGTGTGTACGGTTGTCAGCGTCCAAGGCTGACCGTAACAACTTAATTTACTTAAACACAATTCAAATTGGTGTCTACCTACAGATACTACATACATACATACATACATACCGACACACGGTTGTCCACAAGAAGCATTGCAAAAAAATGCTCGAGCCAAAAAAAAAAATCTGTATATATGTTTGTATTTTTTACTTTTGGCCACAAAAAAATAGCACCGACTTTTACTGCCGCTCAAGTAGAAGCCGCTGCTGCCGCCACCACCACAACCACCAGTGAACGCTAGGCAGCTTGCCACATTGCAGCGCTTCCATGTTTGTTCCACTCCCCTGAGGTGCATGCCAAATTATTGATCAACTACATACTCGTTCGCTCTCAGCGCTTAGGTACAGCCACATAGTCCTCTTCGCTTCACAGCTCTCCATGCGCCCCACGGCTAGTTGTTGTACAGCAATTCGTTTCATTTACTGTTAAAAAGGCCAAGCAAAGTGGACGTTTGGCGTGACTTGGCTGCCAACTTGAATGTTCAAATGCTGTCCTACCTCTCTCTCCCATTCCCTCGCCATTACTCTCTCTCTCTCTCTCTCTCTCTCTCTCTCTCTCTCTCTCTCTCACTCGACCTCGTTCGCGTCACACAGAAGTCATAAACCAAAATATTATGGTGCATCCTGCTGTGTTGTTTCGGCCCAACTAACGGCATGGTATTTTTACTCGTCCCATTGTTGTTGTCATGGTTAATTTATTTATCTACGTCTGTTGGCGCACATAAAGATCGGTTCGGAACGTACGAGTATATTGTTGTCACATATGTAGAAATGCCTGATGCATCGAATTTATTTGACTGTGTGTGTGGACAAGTTCCACTTTGATCAAATTCGTCAATGTGGTGAACTACCGGCTACTTCAAGCGATTTCTTGCGGATTTCCAACTGTGCTTGTTGGCTTACAAACTGTCAGCATGTCTTCATGGTACGGGAATGGATGGCTACGTTCATCCAACGTGACCAAGTCCACCAACCGGAGTAAACAATGTAATTGGCGCTTTGCAATGGCTGAGGCGATTTTCGGCCGAGCTCATCCTCCAGTTTTGTGGTGTACATCTTGATGTTTCACAAACAAATTGAGGGATCTACTATTTATTGTAAGCCGCCTCGGAACGGCAGTTGAGCTGTTATGAGGACCTCTTATTTTAATGTCAGAAATACACTCGGAGGGCTTGTCGTTCTCTGCCGATGTGGATGTAAATCTCTCAAAACCCAGAAGGTATAAACCACCTCTGCTATTAAGCGGCCCCCACTAAAAGGCTACGTGATCACTCTTTCTCCCGAGATCAAAAACCTAGTTATATTCTTAGATAGTAAGCTCTGCAGATACCCGAATACGGTTGAAAAGAGTAAGGGAGATATGACCGCGTTTTCCACCTGCCAGGCGGCAATAGGTAAAATATGAGGACTAAGACCGCATTTAGTTTACTGGTTATACATTACGGAGTCACTGCCTGGTGACCGGGACGGGACAAACTTACTTACAAGTGCTACACCTTGCAATGTTCAGGGAACAGGCTCCATAACCCTTACCTTCAACTCCTATTGGAGCACTTGGTGATAGAACCATACAGGGTTCTACTTAATTATCTGTTTTGACAACCCTCTCTCAACAAAAAAAAAACCCAGAGAGGAATTGGAAGATGTAATAGTTCTGGATCAAATATTCGTATTCATCAGCCAAAAGGGGTTGTGGAGCTCACTCTGAACCAAATCCAATCGACAGGAGCAAGAGACTTTCCGGCCACTGCAGCGCCTTGCAAGCTGCACTAACTGCAATAATAGAAGCCGCTTAAAGGTATCTGTACTCTAGAATATAAAATATACTCTGACAGCCAAGGTGCCATAAGTCTCTTCATTCTAATCACGCCAAAGTAGTCGATAAGTTGTAGGAAATACTCTTGACTGTAAGTAAAACGACAGTGGTATGGGTTTCCGGATATAGATAAATCCCAGGAAATTTTGCGTCCGATGAGGTAGTAAAAAGGGGTACAATCCTACCCGGTAAACTCTGCACGCATGGGCATACCTCTTTCCTATGTGAAATACCTGATAAGATCGGCCTTCAGTAGATGGCAAGGTGAAAACACATGCAATCTAACCAGATCTGGTCTTTAATCGATGAAAAGAGAAACCGGCTACAGTCCCGCCATAAGTGCGACCCAACATCGTTTCCTCGGGAAATTTTACTTCGACTGTCTTGCAGATATAGGGTCAGAAAGTGTCAATAATCTCATGTGTTTTATAAAACAAAGTAAGTGGTTTCAGCATCTATGAAAAAGTATATTGCCATGCAGGGTTCTTCTTCTTCTTTATTGTTGGAAATACCAAGTGAAGCCAGATCACGCTCCATCTGATCCTTCCAACGGAGTGGAGATCTTTCTCTTCCTCTGCTTCCACCAGCGGATACTGCATCAAATACTTTCGAAGCATGAGTGCTTTCATCCATTCGAACGACATGAACTAGCCAGCGTAGCCGCTGTCTCTTCATTCGTTGAACTATGTCAATGTCATCGTATAGCTCAGCTCGTACAGCTCATCGTTCCATTGTCTGCGGTATTCGCCATTGCCAATGCGCAAAGGACCATAAATCGTTCGCAAAACTTCTCTCGAAGACTCCTAGAGTCGACTCATCAGATGTTGAAATCGTCAACGCTTCTGCACCATATAGTAGGACCGGTATGATGAGCGACTTGTAGAGTTTGGTTTTGGTTCGCTGATAGAGGACTTTACTTTTCAATTGCCTACTCAGTCCAAAGTAGCACCTGTTGACAAGAGTGATTCTGCGTTGGATTTCCAGGCTGACATTGTTGTTGATGTTAATACTGGTCCAAAGATAAACGAAATTATCTACGACCTCGAAGTTATGACTGTCAACAGTGACGTAGGAGCCGAGCCGCGAATGCGATGAATGTTTTTTTGATGACAGGAGATATTTCGTCTTGCCCTAATTCACTACGAGTTCTTTGTGACGTCTTTGTCGCTTTGTCTTGATGAATCTTAATATATTTCGTATATTTAAAGGGGGGATCGTATGCAACAGTTTGGGACCAATTAAAGCTACTTTTACGACGCTTTCCCAAAGAAAATACAACGATACCTTAACCTTGCCTAAACGATTTTGATTGAGGTTTCGGGTTCATCCATCATCTTCGGTTGTTCTATTTCACTGCCACTCAGCAGACTGGAGAAGAAGTTCCCTCCATAAATTCAATATACTCTGGACATCGGTTGCAAAATCACCTCTTTGTGTCCTACAAGATTCTACTCCGTTCTTGAAAGCTTTTGTAAGTCGTCGTATCTTTTCATGGAATTTTCGGGCATTACCCTTGTCGGCTAGCTTCTCAAGTTCTTCATACTCACACATCTCGGCCTCTTTCTTTTTGTTGTCCGCAGATGCGTCTTGTTTCCCTCTTCAATTTTCGGTATCTGTCCCATTCCGCACGTGTAGCGGTCGATCGCAACGTTGCGAGGTAAGCAGTCTGCTTTCTCTCCACTGCGACACGACTTATCGTACCAGCTGCTTTTGCGATCTTTACGAAATTCAATAGTTTCGTTTGCAGCTGTACGTAGAGAGCTTGAAATGCCGTCCCACAGTTCTCGCATACCGAGTTGCTGATGAGTGCTCTCGGAGAGCAGGAGGGCAAGTCGAGTAGAAAACCGCTCGGCAGTCTGTTGTGCTTGCAGCTTTTCGACCTCGAACTCTCCTTGTTTTTATTGACGGGCGTTCTTTGATACACAGAGGCGTGTACGTATCTTAGCTGCAACAAGAGTCCGAGTCCGAGTCACATCACATTAATCAATAGATTAATTGAGATAACACTTCGGTGAGCAGGTAATAATTTCATGTTTTGGGCCGGTCGATTGGCTACCAAGATCGTGTGATATCACACCTTTAGACTTTTTCCTATGGCGATATGTAAAGTCTAAAGTCTATGCGGACAATCCCGTTACGATTCAGGCCTTGTAGCAAAACATCATGCGTGTCATTTGAGTCATCAAAAATTGGACTCACCGGATGGACGGACCATCTGTGATGTAGCCGTGGCCAACATTTGAAAGAGATAATCTTCAAAAAATAAATACCAAAAATGTTCTTTCGAAGGATAATAAAAATTCATCATTAAATTTGAATTTTCTGCGCTTTTTTTTAATTGGGAAACTCGAAATGGATCACTCTATATAAATGGTTTTTTTTTTATTATTAAGAAACTCTAAAAAAACAGTTTGTATGATTAGACTCAATATGTCAAGGGTCTGAAAATTCCTCCAAATATGAATGTCATGAACATGAACGAATTGGTACCAATTTGCAGGGAGAAAGGATAAGCCGACCAAGGACCCAGAAAAAGTGTAGTAAGCTCAATATTAGATATCAGATGGTACAATATATGGTATAAGAATCAACTGGAATCGTTTTATAATTAAAAGTAAAAATCATCAAAAAAGTTGATTGAAAAATAAATCCTATGCATGCATATATGTATGTATGTAGATCGCTTAAAAAAGGATATCACTGCAAATAATTGAGACAAGTCAAATAAATACATATAATTTACAACACCAGCATTCATGCTGTGCATTTTTATGCTGATTCTCAGTAAAGATATGCAAATAAGCGTAACGATGACAAAAATTACAATTCAATTCAAATTCATGCGAATATCCTTGTTTATGTACATACATATGTATGTAACTAAGTTAAAGACGAGCAAAAAATTGACAAAAGAAGTCAAACAAAAAATTATTTGCATGTCAATTTTTGCCAATTTTTCACATTTGCATTTTGTGCATGTTACGTAATGACCTCTGACAGTTATTGACAAATATTTTTCATATTTTACGCTCAATTAGCGACGATAATCCCAGGTGAGCACGACCAAAAGACCAAAGATCTACCTACACATGCACACACACACATCATTTTCACATTTATGTGGCATAAAAAATCAGAGCAATTTTGCATATTCCATGAAATGTGTAAACCAAAAAGAAATGGGAATGACATAAAAGCAACTTAGAAATGAAAATATACATATGTACACACACAAGCATACAAATTAACACCTCACAGGCGTATACTCGTATACATAGAATAGTTTGAGGCTGATTTTTGTGTGCGCATTTTAACAAAAAACTTGATCTAATTTCATAATTTAGTTCGGTGCCGATGTACAGCATAACACGACAGGCGAATTTCGACGAACACCGCAAAGGACGATCGGACACAGAACACCAGAACACCAGAATACCAGAAGACAAAAAATCTGCATGAAAATGGTAACAAATGAAGTGAACTAGAAAAACAACGAGAAGAACGCTGAGCACAAAGCGAGCGAAAGCAAATTTACTTGTCGACAAAAATGTTCACAAGGACAACGGTGAAAAAAATTATGTGTACTCACTCGTATGGGCACAAAAAACTGCTCCATATTCATAACGAACTGGAACGATCCTGCTGCTAGGAGACGTTTGTATGATTTTTAGACCAATTGCGCGCTATTAGTATAATTTTAAGTGCAAAGCGTTGAGTAGCGTTGTTGGTAGTGCATACGCATACCTATTATATGTATGTATGTACATAGCATAGCTCGCTTATTGTGCTTATTGTACATTTTTTCCACCCGCTGCATGCACAAAAATACAATTTCCATTTTCATATTTTTATTTTGTGTATTTTCGCTTTCTGCGAAGGTTCCAAAAACGTTTTTCTTTTCGAGAATTTTTAAACAAAAAATTTATGAGTATGAAAATTGCGCTAATAAAACACAAAGTAAAACAACAAATAGGCAGGAAAACAAAAAAATATGCTAAGTAGAAACCAAATGACATATACACATACAAACATACATATGTACATAAATATATCCTTATTTACATAGTTGACCATACAAAAATTGGTTTCCTACGCGTCAGCGCACCTCAATTTGACATTGAGCTGTCCAAATGGAAAGTAACACTCACACATACACACTCAATACATACCTACATGCGCATACAAATTTGTAGGTTGCGCCGTCGCAAAGAACAAAAAACGCACCAATTTTTAGACACAATTTCCATTGCCCGCCTTCGCACCAATAATGAGACTCATTGCTTTATTTTTTGTTTTGTTCTTTCGGTTTTTTGTTACGATTTTTTTGTATTTTTTGTATTTTTTTTTTTGTTTTTTTTTTTTTTTTGTATTGCCTTGCTTGTTTGCTGGCAGCTCTTCAACCATCATTATTGGGTCGTAAAAAAGATAAACGACATTTTTAAAAATTGGATGAGTTTTTTGTTTGTTTTTTGTTTTTTTGTTATTTTTTTTTTTGTTCGCGGCACAATAGCGAAATTATGATCTTGCGGGTAAGCGGCAAAAAATAGGAGCAGGCGTTGAGCTACTAAAAAAAAAAAAAAATTGGTACGATTGTGGAAAAAAATGGGAACACAATATGAAAGAATGGCCAATGATCGTGCGTTCTGTGCTGGTTTTTTGGTTTATTTTTTTCGTATTTTTTTCTGTTTTTGTTTTTTTTTTTGTGTTCTACTTTCGGTGAACCAATAAAAAACGGTTGCTAATGGGAAATTAGCGTATAATTGGGTAGCAGAGGGTAAATGGTGTTAGGTGGCGCGATGGTGGTGGCATAAAAATGGGAGACGAATGAGCGCAGGCGTGAAGGGAATTATGTTTATGCTTGTTTATAAATGCACATACTCGTATGTATGTATGTAGGTGCATATGTACATATAAATAAGTTTGTATGTGCATGCACATTTTTTGGATTGCGAAAAAAGCCAATAAAGAGCCGATTTCGTAGCGAATAAGATTTTGTAAAGGGATTTTTCTATAATAAAAAATATTATATATAAACAAACATACATATTTATATGTATCTACATACTCGTTTGCATATTTTCTTGCCGATAAGTATAAATTATATAGGCAACACAACGCAGAAACAAAACAGCAATCGGTGTATTGGAAAGTAAGGGAAACGACGCCATAGCCATTTCGAGGTCTTCTCTAGCAATAAACAGAAAAATTATACACATGTCTGTAAGGAAATTGTGCTGCCGAAGTGAATTAAACTTAGTTTAAACAAGAAAGAGCTTCGTCTTCGACCATACCAAAATCTTTCAGTCATTTTAGAATTAAATATTAATTGTCATAAATGAAAAACTGGTCGGAGGCGCACTCAACTTGTTGCGCGGCCAACTCGTTGGATTGTGATGCAATCAGGTCTATGTCGATCAGCATTGTGGCTGCGATGAGTCACTCACCAAGCACACAAGAAAATGTCATACTTGTTGCACTCTGTGCTTTCCGTTACCCACATCCCAACGCTGGTCCGTCCAACAGGTTTGCGTTCTCTAAGCTCTTCAAAGGCACTCTCAACAAGATTATTCTTGAAGTCGACATTTAAATAAAGAGTGACAAGCCTTACGATCGGCCAGGACCATTTAATGGGGTTTTGCTGTTCCAACTCAATTTCCGTGCTACGCCCCATACAACTGGATTTCGAAAAATCTCTGCCCAGGCTCTGTGGTTGCTGTTGCAGGTGGCATACAGCTCAAAACTTATAACAGTCGGGTTTTAATGTTTGAAATATACATATTTATGTATGTTTCAGAGTGTCTCTGCACCACCCAACGAAGCCACACACAGAATATCTGCAGAGACTTGTTACCTCTATGCAAACAAAAAGCGGTGTTGTGTACACTGAGCTCAGTGAAATTATATCTAAATTGGAGATTTGTACGGAATGGTCAAAAATTCCCACAAGCTCTCGCTTTAGCAACGCTACGATATTTCTTTGATTTTCGGAGTCAATATTTATTTGTATATGAGTTGAGTTGATGAGGTTACTGATCATACCGATCAGCGTACTTTTAGGGTCGCTGTGGTGTACTTCTCACCTTCTCGAAAAACTCTTCCTCTTCTTCTTCGTCCCTGCAGCTTCGACAAAAATCATTGGAAAAGTATCCCATCATCCAATTTTTAGTGCCCATGAAATGTAGGAACTTTCTCAACAAACTCTCTACTAAACATAGCACTGCCATTGTCTGGGCATCTGGACACAGGGACATCCCAGGCAACTGCATGGTGGACGAACTAGCAAATGAAGGAACCCTTCTACCCATGATAAAACGTGCATACGATGATGGTTTATCTCTGCCCACGGCAAATTACACGCTTAAACTGGCTTTTACAAGAGAAGCTGACTCAAGATGGTTGAACGAGATCACGTGTAACGTGACCAAGCAGCTATGGACGAAGCTGGACGCGAAAAGTTATTGGGATATCATTGTAATGATTTTTGCCTACCTCTGCCATTGTCCAGCCATGACATCAGCGCGACATAAGTTCCTTAGGAAACATTTCTTCGATTGTCTCGCTGAGAAAGCCCCAGCGAATATTGGAAATCTCGCTGTCTTTATAAGACACACAAAATGTTTGGATCATCTGAGAAGGTGAAGGCAGGAGCTTCAGCGGTATCACAATGGGCTTCTTGGCCTAAGTTTGCTGATAGCAGCAGCCGCATCAACTCAAATCAACTCAACTCAACTCATCCTATCATCCAACCGTGAAGTTCCATGAAACAGTGTCCAGTTAGTATGTACGTTGTTGTATTAAAGGCGAATCGGTCTAGGAAGGTTAGACCCTTCCTTAGCGTCCAACATAAGTGTTGCTATTTATTTGTAGATACAAATGTATAATATCAAATTGAATGCTTCTAGATGCTTTTTTGACGGAGTTCTGACCAAATTGCTGCCAAAAAGTGGCCGAAAATTGAGTCCATTTGCATTTGAAATTTATTCGAACCAGCCGCAGCCGTCATTTACCCGAAATCATTTTCAAAACATAGTGGCAAATCTTTACCTACTTATACACACATATACATATATTAAAGGATTTGTCCGGAAGGATTGACGGCTCAACCCACAGCCTAAGCCAATGATCGCAGGGATCTGAAAGTTGTCGGGAGAATTCTGCGTAAGACGTTTGCAGCCGATAAGAAAAAATTTTCCGAGAAGTAGACCGATCTTCGATTGACAGTTAATTTGGTACATACATATGTATGTGTGTATATTTATTATTAAAAGCCAAAAGAGTTAAAACGTTGGGGTTCCACCACAAATAAATTACGTAACTAATTTTTTTAGTGTTCAAAAATTTTCATTACCACATTTCCCAAAGCCGACAATGCACACAGTAGTAGCAACCCACGGCATGAAATCCATACAAAACTAAACCAAAAATTTCACTGCTCTAATTCTCGACAAACAAAACAAATTGCATTGCACAATACCGTTTTATTGCTCTGCATAGTTGTGTAATAAGTGACAAAACATTTGGCAGTTGCATAATAATGCGAGTAATAATCTCACGTAACAATTTCACTTCTCAGTCGGTTTTTGAGCTACAAACCAATGAGCCAAGGAAAAAAGTGCCACAACGAAGACGACAACGGCAACGTCAACGTCAACGTCAACGTCAACGTCAACATCGACGGCCAACAACAGTGGTCCAACAGTTGGAGTGTTGTACAAAATCGAAGAGTTCGAAATACATAAATGCCGAGTTTATCGATTCAAAGAAACTTGCGCACTTAGGCTAATACGCTTAACGGTGAACAATGGTAACTAGATCACGCCCATCCTTTTAGTTACCTAAATTTGCCGCATATTGAGGAAACAATGTATTTAGTATGCAAATTAGGTTATTTGCAACCTTTTGACTTATACAACATTGACAACAAATGACAACAAATGGCAACGGTAACGGCGTAGACTGTGTCCTGCCAATGTGACATTGAACCACATTCATGGAAATGCAGTGAAGGAACCGGTGAAATTACACTCATGCCAAGGGAGAATCAGTTCAGAGAAGCTGAACCATTGTATGTGGGTTGTGAGGGAAATACGAGTACATACATACACGTACATATGCAAGGGAAGGTGTGTGGCAATGTGAAATGGCTTGCACATAACCTCTTTTACATACAGATATAACCAATTTGAATAGCGGAAAAGGTTGTACAATTCCATCGAAATTGTTGAAGAACCATTGAACTATGAAGACATTTCACTCTTAACTCGCCCGATCGACGGTAGAGGCCAACAGCGTGACGCGGTAGAGCGAATTGTCAAATGTCGTTACATTGTTGGCCGGTGGTTGGTGGCGGTGATTGTTCAAGATGCGGCAATAAAACTCAATACAGAAAGTGAAATTGGTAAAATTGGTGCAATTGTTGGTGATAGTTGTAATTGTAATTGTGGCACAACGAAGCGTAACAAGAGAATTAACCAATTATGGTAATGTTTACGCCCAACGGATTAACGCAGCTCAACTCTGTTTAACCTCAACCGAGAACTGAACTCAACAATGTCCTAGCATAGATCGGTTAAACCCATGCATGCATATGCACTTACACTGATATACATAAATACAGTTAAAAGGGAAATTTTAACTATAAAGCGTTTTCTTCAATCGTTATTGTTGTTGTTGTTGTTGTTGTTGTTGTTGTTGTTGTTGTTGTATTAGTTTTGGTATTAGTTGTTGTTGTTGTTGTTGTTGTTGTTGTTGTTGTTGTTGTTGTTGTATTAGTTGTTGTTGTTGCATTTCCCTAAACACGTTAATTGTTATACTAGTTTGTGGAGTTTATTAGAGCATTTGCAGCTACTTACAGACATACACACATATGTATATATGTTTGTATGTATGTATGTATGTATGTACCACATGTATGTATCTCTTTACTTTAACCCAAAATACGATCAATGCCGAGCAACAGCGTAGCGTAAAGTGATACAACAATATGCCTTTTTTGGGAAACCATTTAGTTGTATAAATAAACAAAGCATTGACTGTCAGTGACCATTAAATGTGTAGTAAAGTAAAGTAAAGTAAAGGACACCCTTCCGCTCTTCCTAGCTGCTCTATTTACATAAAATTATTCATAAGTTTGTTTGTTTGTTTGTTTTTTTTTTCTTATTTGCTCATTTGCTTTCGATGACAACTGCCTACATACATAAATATCCTTTGGCTAACTGTATTTACCGCTTTGGTTGAGGAAAGTGTAAAATTTGGCTGCACTTTTGTCATTTAATTAGTCTACGCCATGTTAGTCTGTCTGTCATACCTGCTGCTAATTTGTCGTCATTGAAATTCTACATACAAACATACATATGTATGTATGTATATGACCGAGGCATACAGAGAGGTTTTGGTTTGGGCACTAGTACGGGGCGTTGGGAAATGTCTTTGACTGTCATTCAGCTTGCAGGGGCTTGCATTTGACTCAAGTAGTTCAAGACTTACATTTTTAGATTGCGTATTAACCGCTGGGAAACCAACAACGCTGCATTTGAAGGCGAACTAAAGTGAGAAGGTGCTGCTAGATAGCCGAGAAGCCCAATTTTCGAACACTTTACCTTCTTTCTTCTATTCTCTCCAAGGCGTCAATCTTCTTGGGTTTGTCCGCGTAGACAAGCGATGGGAAGTGTAAAGGTTTTCTTCAATACATTGATTGTTTGGTTGGCTGTATGTCTTGTAACGCCGTCTTTTTGGATCCATGGATTGTCCACATCCACGTACTTCTGGCACGAAAAAGTCAATAGCCATGGCCTCATATCGTGCCTCATTGACGGTAACATCATGAACGGCTTCATCAATGACTCCATGTGCCTACAAAATACACCAAACAGTGCCTTTTTGATAAAGTGGATGGGCACAGCTTCAATTGTAGCTCGCAATGGCGGATGAGCTCGTTCAGGTCTTCTTCGATACTCTGCTCCACATCAGCAATAACATCTACGGTACGCACTGTACGGCATCTCTGAAAATGCACCTTATCCATTAGAGCAGGCCTGGTGCGAAACCAATCCGTGGTTGCTCGAGTTACCGTCTCTGCTTGGTGATTAAATATATCGCATATTGTCGTAGAGCGCGAGGTGTCGCTCGGATCGAACCATAATTTTGGTAATAAATTTGCGCCACACTGAATCAAATCAAGTAACATTGAAAACCATACGTCTATAAAAATAGCCTTTATAAATAAACAAAACGACTGAAAAATTAAGGAAAATACACCCACTTTTTGCTCACGTGGTCTCGGGAAGACTGCAGTGCGGTTGTCGGCTTAATAACATGTCACAAACAGTGATACATGATAGATGTGCAAGAGGTCATACGACACTTTAGTCTCACAACAAAAACATCATTTAGTAATGCTCTGAGCTGAAAAGTAGTGCAGAGAGCGGGCTGCAATGACATACATAACTGCTTGAGAACAACACAGAACTCCGAGCAATATCTAGTAAATAATGAGGAAACACTAAATTTTTGCACGTTTATTCCATAGTCTTGCAGGCGCCGGGTGGTTAGTGTCATAGGCGGGGTAAAAGGGTCTTACCAACAGTGGAAAATACAGGAAATATAGGAAGGCGGGCTCTGCATTGCTTCGGCCTGATTAAGAAAGACCTCTTAGTTTTTCTAAATTTCGCAAGAAATCTTGACGTTCTATACGACAACTATAACACTTTGAATTAGCTTGAGCGCCCATCTGGCGCTACGGAGAACCAAGAGATATGGCTAGCAGACCTAACCTAAAACGGGATAAAAAAATAAATTTTTTTTTTCAAAATTTACTCTACCTTAAATGTATTCTAAAAAACCACATTCGCCTTAAGGGGTTAGGGGTAGTCAGAGGTACGAAAAAATGAGAATTTTCAGTATTTTTTTTTGCTATTAAATAATTTTATTTTACAAAAGTAGTGATATGGTATTATTAAACAATGTTTTGACTTGAAGTCACGAAAATTTCGAAAAAAAAAAAAATTTTTTTCCGAAGTTACAGCTGTCTGTGTTAACCCAGTTCCAAAAAAAAGGTCCTTGCGGTGACAATCATAAGTCCTTGAAGATTCATCTGAAATCAATCGGATAAAAAAAAATAGTTTTATAAATAAATAATCCTGGGCTTGATCGAAGGATTTTATTTTTTTTCAAAAATTAACAAAATGGCGGCCTCAGGAAATTTTTGTCTAGATTTTTGGGAAAAAATCAACAAAAAAAAATCGAAATTTTTCAAAAAAAAAAATCCTTCGATCAGGCCCGAGTTTATTATGTATTCTAAAAGCTGTATAAATTTCATTAAAATCCACTGAGCGGTTTTCGAGTTACAGTTGTCACCAGTTCAAAAAACATAGTTTTGAGAAAAACGCGTTTAAAGTTTCACACTAGCGCTTTGAAAGGCCCGAGCTCTCTTTGTTATTTGTCGAATAACTTAAAAACGAATTATCGGATTAACTTGAAATTTTCAGAGATTATTTTTAAGATATTATACTTAACGAAAATGCAAAAAAAAAATTTTTTTTTTTGAAAATCTTGACTACCCCTAACCCCTTAATGCAAATAGCAACTTTATTTATTTTTTTCCAAATATGTGTCACCCTGTCCCAAAAAGTATTTAGTCTGAAACATTGTGAAACAATTACCGTCTGTTATTTATTGTATTTTGCAATTTTAATGCAAATTAATTTTGAATTTTCAAATTTAAATACGTGGCAACTCTGCTGAAATAATGAAATTCTTCTTAAATATATTTTTCAAATAAATTTCATTTGATGTATAACTTGTAAAATACATACTGTATTAAACACGCGTTTACTTGATTTAATTTTAAATTTCTGTTTTGAAATAGGTGGCAACTCTATTGTAAAATATGTTTGACTTGAAGTTTCGTTTTGTACTCACATTTTTATCTTAGCTAAAATTTAGATATTGCTTAATTTTCAAAGAGATGGCAACTCTGCTAATCTATATGTATGTATGTATACGAGTACATAAATGTACATATGTTTCTCAGAAACCTTTCTTTTTGCCATCGAAAAGTGTTTAAAATTATTGCTATTTTTAAGGAGATGGCAGCTCCGCTAGAATTATTTTTGATGGAAGTGTTCCGAAATACCCTCCATATGATACCCACATACATATGTATGTATGTATGTTTACTTTAGTGTCGTATATTTAAATAAATTTTACTTTCCAAACTGTTGGCAGCTCTTTCTTTCAAGAAGTACACTGCAAAAATTTGTGGAACAGTTCGTGTTATTCAGGGTATATGTACCCACATACATATATATGTCATTAATCTGCAACAATGTTGACAAATTTATTTTAAAAATGCTCTACATTTTTTTCTCCAAACGAGAAAGGAAATTATGATAATTTTTTTTTTTAAATTTTTTAATTACAAAATAATAATCGAAAACGCCGAATAATCGATTACTCTTCACTGGCGGAGGCACTGCTTAAGGATTATAACCATAGAATAAATATCCTACATCACTAAGCTGAGCGATAATGAGTTTCAGGTCTTCGTACAATAGTGAAATACCCAACAGTGAACATAAATCAATCAATATTCTTTCAAACTATTAAAAGAGTACTTAAAATAATAAGGTCTTACCTGGACTTGAGCCGAAAATTTGCCATTGAATTCCGTAAGGCTAAGGTCCTTAAGATATAGACTTCCTTGAAACAAATTAAGCATAATCTACACTTCATTATCGCGTGACATTTTGGGATCCACCTATCGTCACCGCAGTATTATATGTATTTCGGGCATATCCTTTTTCATATTTAATGTAAATTTCGTTAGTACTTTATTGTTCATTTCAGCTAGAGACAATACGAGAATGTAGAACTGCATTGTCTCCATAATATTGCCGCGGCATTAGTTACAAATGAGTTTATGAAATTGAATGTCGCTAATATTCATTTAAGTATTGAGGTAAATCGCAATGTTTCTGGGCGGCTCCCGCGGGTTTAAATTCTTTTGTTTTATTATAAGTAATGAAAATACTTTTACATTGTCATGGAAGTAAGGACATACAAATTGCAAGCCTTGAGAAATGATGCATACATACTGACACACATATATACAATAATATGTATGCCTATATCTTTATATACGTATGTACATATGCACACTTAGTCTGCATTGCTTAGCTGCCGCAATGTCCTTGACCAGGCTCCTCAAGCAGGTAAATGAAGTTTTATAAATTATTCAGTAGCGAAAAACGATTCGATTGAATTGTATATAATTCCTCAATTGCTCTATGATGTGTTTACTACGAAATCGGATCTGAGTTTATTTTTTTATTGCTTTTTCCTATGTTGTTTTTTAACTGCATTTTTAGGTGCACAAATCGATTTCCACACATACTTATATGTATGTATGTTTGTTAAGCAAGGAATTCGTTTGGCGGCTTGACACGTGCCGTGCGAGGAATGCCTGGGCATCGATATCATGGAGATCTTTTAATGGAAGGCCCAGGAAACGCGCTCTTTCAACGGGATCGGTCCACATGTAAGGTGATGTTAGATGAGTTGGGGGTTTCGAGGACATGCCGTTGAGCTGAGAAAAAATGTAAAATAATGCGCTTTTCATGAAGACTCGTTCGAACTTCTCATATCCTTATACATATATGTAGTTAATAACTAAAGTCTAGAATAGCTACCTTGTTGATTTGAGCGTAACGATACACACCAAGCTCAACTTACACCTGTATATTTACGTCATACTATTAGAGAGCTAAAAATATTTCTTTGCTTTTGATCAAAAGATGATCGATGTAACTAAAATACTTTATACGACTTTGGTAAAACCAATTTTGTTCTTGTTCTTGTAGTATCGGTTCGCCAAACCCCGCTTAGAAACAGTTTAGATCAGTATAAATCATTGAGGTCATCTAAAGGGATGTCCAGGAAACAAGCTGTTTCGACAGGTATGGACCAGAGGGGAAGAGGGACTAGATGAGTAGGTTTTAAGGGACATAAATAGAGGTGGTTAGTGTCGTGCGAGGACTTGTTGCATACGGGACATGCGCTAGGTATGTCGGAGTCGAGTCTGGATAAGTAGGAGTTTAACCTGCTACAATATTCAGACCTGAATTGTGCCCGTATTACGCGGGACTATGGAAGCAGCTGCTGTAGCTGGTGGTTTGACACCGAGAATGCCATTCACAGGGAAATAGTTCATGAAGTTGTTGACGGACTCTTGGTAAATGGCGTTTGGTACTTGTCTATGCATCGTCTTGTCCAGCGGCTGAATACGGTGCTTTAAATGGAGTACTTTCTTTCTGTTGTGTCTGGGTGTAGGTTCGGCATCTAATAATTATCTACCCTACGGTAGCACCAATATTATAATATCGGCCATTGACATACATTTCTAATTATCAAGATTATACCATTAATCGACTCTCATAAGTCGTGGAGAAGTGTTAGATGTACTGTTCGTAGTCACACTTTTTGGTTTGTAGATCATTGATCTCCACCGACATGATCAATGAACTACAAACCAAACTTTATTTTTCCAACTCGTATATCGATGTTATGAGACGATTTTCATCTATTCAACTGCCTCACGCTGGCTTACAGCTTCCGGAAGGGCCTCTCACAGTAGAAAAAAATTCATTTGATATTTTTAAAGAATGAATTCGGAAGGGTGACTCAGCAAGGAGTGCTCAGCCGAGTGCTTTTCAAACATGACGTAAAAAGCTTCTTGTAAAAAGCTTGGAATATTTATTCGAACAAAGTTACGACGCGCTCCTTATTGCAGAGAAAAAGTTCGGCTAATTGGTGGGTGGTTGTAAACAGTCCAGTGAAATGGTATGGAATAAAAATAATAATAAAACAACAACAATAAAACATAGTATTAATATTTCTTGCTTTGAAAATTACATTAAAGATGCTCATATGCCACGCTGTGTAAGTAAATATTGGATCCATTGTGCCGAAACCATACAGTTTTTCAATTGGCTTATGATAATAATATTGTATTTTACTTATACATACTTATACACATATCATTGATTTTATTTTCTTGATCGAAGGACTTTTTCCAGAGAAAGCTCTTTGTTCTGGGTCCCTATAATAAATACATACATATATTGATTTTCTCCATACTCTTTAGTACCTCCAAAAAGGGAGTTGAGCTACATGAAAGCACTGTACATATATCGACGTTGCCAAAAAATGTACATATGTATGCATGTATATAATATAATTATTGAATGCAGTCCTTTGACTAACTTTTTTATTAATAACAAAATTTGTCTTACACCATAAAACCAAAAAAAAAAATAATTTACAGGCTGAATTTGAAATTTCAAGCGACATTTATGTTGAAGGTATTGAAGCGCTATCCAAAATTTCTGAATTGATCATCCTCAAATTACTGAAGATGCTAATTCTTTCTCATAAACATCCAACCATAACTCTTGTTTGCCAACACCTTGGGAGGGAGGCACTGCGGCCATCCGTTGCCTTATAAGCAGTTTGAGTTCAGGCAAGCACAGTCTAAGTCATTAAGGTCAACCAACAAGAAGTCCAGGAAGCGAGCTGTTTCCCGTGTTCGGTCCAAAGGGAAAGGGGGTTAGATGATTTTGGTTTTAAGGGACTTGCAAAGATTTGGTTGGCTCGTGTTGGGTCGCATTGCTTACGTGACATACGTTGGATATGTCGGGGCTTATTATGGATAGGTCGGCATTTAGTCGGCTACAATATCTAGCTTTTAATTATACCAGTTGTCTTCTCTATACGACAAGTTGTAAGAAATTAGCCGCAGTTATGGGAGAAACATCAACGGAAAAACATTGAAACTCACCCTCCTGTAACCATTATAATTAATGTAATTATTGATCGAACTTCTTATTACATACAGACAAGTAAATACATATGTATGTATGTATGTATGGATGTAAGCTACTACAAATGTACCTACCTACGTACATACATATATGCAAAACCCCTAAAAATTCATTGTACAAGCAAATTAGGTAGCTGAAATGTTAGAGGCAATAAAAAATAACAAAAAAAAAAATCCCATCAAATTACAACAATATGATGACAACAATAAATCGTTTGGCGGTTAATGAAAATATAAAAAGCTATGTACATACATATGTAAATAAAGAGCAGCCTCAACGCCTAGCACAAAAACATTAAAAATAAAAATAAAAATAAAAGTGGAAGCACAGCCACATTATGGCTCAACCGTAGCACAACAGAGACCAAAAAAACTTTATCAACAAGATAAAGTCATTTATTAGTTGAGACTGCATGTTGACGTTGCCAAGTTTCCTTGTTTGCCGTATATTGGTACCCCCCGCCCCCTGCTCCCAAAAACTCAAGCAATCATGTCAAAGTTGTTTTTGTTGTTGAGTAAATATGTATACTGAAGTTTGGTATAAATGAGAGCCATTAAATTGAAACACACGCATATTAAGACGTTATAAAGGAGCAAATAATAAACAGCTAACGTGAATCCAAATGACTGGTGTGTAAGGATGTCTAAGGATGTGTAAGGAGAAGCAGTGCGACGTGCTGTTCGTACACACAAAAATTATTGCATTGTGTTTAAAGCTGAGATGAGCGCTATAAAAGGCAGGTGGTGGAGAGATAGAGGAAGTTATGTACACATGTACATATGTACATATGTAAGTAGTAAATAGGATATGCGGCTATAAACTCTTGGCAAGCCAACACTAAGACCACCACTACCATAACCGCTACAACAACAACAACAACAACAGCAACATCAGCAGCAGCAACAACAACAACAACAACAACAACAACAACAACAACAACAACAAAAACATCCACAAACACCATCAACATCAACAACAACAACAACAAAAACACCACAAACAACAACAACCTCAGCCATAAACCACTGCTGAACAGCGGAAAAGCTATAAAAAGAAATTCCAACTAATGTGGCTAATAACGCGGAAGGGCAAAGGAAGAAAATAACAGTAGTAATTTTCTAAATATTACGGAACATAATAGAAGAGAGTGAGAGAGAGAGGTCAGTCAGCGTTGATAATATTGACTAAACTGTCTGATTACTTATAGAACACAAATAGCCACTGTAATAAACAATTTTGCAGAGGAAACGGCAAAGCTTCATATACTCGTGCATACATACATACATAATGTATGCGTATGCACGTAAACCAGCTAGCCAGCCGACATTTTAATATCAACCACCATCAACATTTCAGCCATTCACCAAATAAACCACCCACTCACCGCATCAAATTCGTGGAAACATACATACATATATAATATATATGTATATGTATATATAAGTATGTATATACACACACAAGAATTTAGTCCATTTCCTCTACTCACGTTGCCTCTTTCCCCTCCTTTCCCACTCCCCTGCTACAGCTGAACGCACATTATGCCATATCATTCTTGATGAAACAGATAAAATCCAATTATTAAAGGTTTCTCCCCATCTCAGTTGCTCCAATGTTGTTGGTCATTTGTGGATAAGCGAAACAAAAGATTCGTTCATCGCTATGAATACGAAATTTGTACATAACAATGCAACGACATACATATTTACGTGGCGTGTATATGTACATGCAAGCTAGAGACATACATACATACATACCAGCATTGGTGCAATGGAAATAAACAAGTGTGCTTTGACGAGGGATGGAGCAACAAAAAACAAAATGCGCTTCCCAGTGCTTTATAAAAATTGAGAGCGTAGCTTAAGAGTTACCAAGCTTTTTTTAACCTACAAATAAAGTCGACGGGAGTACTTTTTTTTAATAAATAACCACGCAAGACTTTTGTCTTATTTTGATCTTTTTTATTATATAAATATATTCACACTTGGAAGATGTCAGACAAAAATTTTTCAAAATCTATTTTTTTAAGGATAGCGAAATCGGCCAGGTTTGTTGTTCAAATCAAAAATTGAAAATAAACAATAATTAGTAGTTTTAGCAAAAACAAAAAAATACAAATCACATTTTAATGATTCTTTATTGATTTTTATATATTGTATATAGTTAATAATAATTATTTAAATAAATACTCAAACATTAAATACATTTATTGTGCGCAAAAAATATATCGCTCAGTAAATAATCATTAGTTGTATTATTTTATTTTAATTCTCTTTAACTCAAAGTATTGATCAAATTCGCATAACATTTTTTCAACAAATTCAGAAAAAGGAAATATTCATATCTGAGCTATGTATATTTAAAGCGAAAATATAATATAATGCTAGAAAAGAATAATCAATTTGTACACATGTTTTGTTTTTTTTTTTTTTTTGCTCACAATTATGATTATTATTTTTTAGTAGTTTTAGTGAAATCGAAAAAAGATTATTATCAACTAAGCAAATATATTGTCTAAAAATCATGAATAAGAATTAGGAAACACTTTACATTCGAAAAGAATGCGCAAGTGGCATTCTTCCAGCGAAAACCTTTTTTATGGTATTTTTTAAAGTTAACGATGTTGTTATTAAGAAAAATAAATATTACTCGGTTTCTCTTTTATCTTCTCAAGAAATTTGGGTTACGTCACGAAAAATTAAAAAAAATATTACACTTAATTGCTTAAGTGTGTATTTAGGTTAGCATGTCTTTCTTTTACAATATTTCTTAAATTTGGTCCTGAGTAATACGTTTTTTTTTGTTAGGTACTTTATTGTCCGTAATATGCAATTCTAAATATAAGGTAGCGAAAATTTCGTTTAACGATGTTACCACTTTCTTTTGGGCCAGACGTAAGTATATATGTATGTATAACAAATTTTCTATTTTTGACCGATCTTTAGTTTTCATATAAAAATATCAGTCGGGTAGGTATCTAATATTTGCTTACCCCACAACTTAGTCCTTCTTACATATTTTAAAACTTTCCACGAGAAATTTAACGTTTTTTTAATTATTGACCTAAATTCTTTGTAAAAGAATTTAAAAAATTAAGTCAAAATCATGTAAACCCCTGAAAGTTTACTTAATAAAGATTTAGTCTAAGAAGAGCTCTTATAAAATTTTCCACATAAATACATTCGGAACTTAATTTTTGAGATGAAGATCGAAGCAAGCCTTTGAAATGGGTTCTAACGGCTTAAACTGTTCTCTAAAGTTAGTTCTCATGAAAATTTGTTACAAAAGTTTAAAATTTGTGTTCCTTTTATATATGAAGGTAGATATTTTCATATTCTTGTGTACTTTCAGATAATATTAACAAAGGAAACGAGACTGATTTGAATTTGTATAAATTTGTCGAACAATGTCATCAGATTGTATAAAAAAAATCTTCAAATTAGTTGGAGCCAGAATATGTATGTAGAGATAGACATTTTGAGGCCAGAGTCTACATCACTTGTTTATAAAAAATGCTGTTTTTTTTCAAAATATTTACAGAAAAATTTTACGTGGTTAAGCGGCAACTCTATTGGATGTTACTCTGTGCTCCAAATGCCCCATTGCGCCAAAACTTACTTTTATTGGGTGGAAGCCTATTTTTTCTCTCTCCCTCTCATTTTTACAAATACATACGTATGTATCTGTACATATCATTAATTATGTTAACATATAAAATCGATTTTCAAAGAGGTGAGTACTTACGATCACGTAAATCTACATAAATACTTGTGTACATACATATCTTATTTTATAATCATATTTTTAATCGAAAACAAAACGCAACACTAATTACTATCTGTCCACTGATTTTATTATTATTATTTTTCCCCTACATACGTGTATGTACATACATATCTCTCTTCACATAACCGCACGTACACACACGCATAAACGCTCGCTCGCTCACAGACACGCAGTAATTTCCTCATCAAAATTGTTCGGAAGGTCGTAATTGCTGTCATCGTCGCATTATCATCTATTCGGCAGCACAAAACATAGGTACATACCAACATACCTTAAAACCCATACAGGCACACACATATAGCAAAATGTATGTACAATGTAGATGACTACCTGTGCAAGCTCCTCCATTGCTGCTGCTACTGCAATCTTTGATTTTTCCGCATAATTTCCTACAGCAAACATAAACACTTGCGTATATACTCGTACATACATACCATATAATATATACATAAATGTACATATACTAATAGCTTGTTGCTATTGGTCCGTTAATTTTTTGTACGCTTTGTTGTTGCTAATGAGACAGGAGAAGATACCTAAGTATATAAAATGAAAACCGCCCTCTTCTTACATGGAACTCGTGCGCTCTCTTCGGTCACAGTAAGCTATAAAAGACAAATCTCTGAGTGTCCTAGCGTCATTCGAGTTTTAACCACCACCGTCAAAGTAGTTTCCGTACAACTAGCAACTGACAAAGCAGTGATATTTTAAAAACGAAGAAAAGCAAACGTAAATGTGTTAGAAATACCGACGGCTACACCTCAACGGACAGTGATTTTAGTTTATTTTCTACATTTTGCCTATTGACATTAGAGCAACGCTAACAATATGCATGTCTTTGGATATAACTTGGAAGCGCAGTATGCCGCGTCGCGTCGTAAATTATTGAGTGCAGATCAGAAAGCAATGATGGATGAGCACTTTGCTAAAACACAAACACCGCCACCCTCACCCAATGGTATGTTAAAATAAAAACTCCAAGTGAAATGAATAGCTTATTAATGAACTTGTTTTTTCTTTCTTTTTTTCAATTTAAAGAATGCCAATCGAGTTCCGATTCAACAATGAACAGCACACGCATGAGTAGTGGCAATGAAATTCCATCAGATCCATCGGTGCGTCGCTATCGTACCGCTTTTACACGTGATCAATTGACACGCTTGGAAAAGGAATTCTTCAAAGAAAACTACGTCTCTCGGCCACGTCGTTGCGAACTGGCTGCTGAGTTGAGTTTGCCCGAATCAACAATTAAAGTTTGGTTTCAAAATCGTCGTATGAAGGATAAACGCCATCGTATGGCTGTTGCATGGCCTTATGCCGCCGTGTACTCGGACCCAGCCTTTGCTGCTTCACTACTGCAAGCCGCCGCCAATAGTGTGGGTATGCCCTATCCTCCTTATCCCGCACCGGGCCCAAATCCTATGTTACCTACGCCCGGCGGCATGCCAATGCACAATCCCTATACGCCATACCGTTACAATCCCTATGGACAGATGGGCTCCGTACGTCCAGTGCCGCCGCCAGCAACAATGCAGCAACCACATCATCATCATCATCATCATGGCATGCCACCACATGCAGCCGCCGCAGCCGCAGCAGTGGCAGCGGCCGCAATGCATAATACACCACTTGCTGCAGCCGCATGTGCCACAAACTATGCACCAGGCATGATGGGTATTGGCATGATGCCACCACATGGCTATCCACCATTGGAGAGTATATCACCGAAACGCCATTCACCTACATTGGATCTTCAATCATCTGCATCGCCGAACTCCTCCACACTGTCATTGAGTCCAACCGGCTCGGATCACACAAAGGTGTTTGATCATGCGCCAACAAAAATCGCCAGGCCTTTAGTGAAATCGAATAGCATGAGTAGTAATAGTAGCGCCGAATATATCAGTATAATCCATGAGAATCACAACAACACCAGCGCCACACATGCAAGTGCCAACACCACAATAGCGCATGGTAGTCCCAACAACACCACGCTAACAACTTCTTATAGCAGCAATCCACTGCACAGCAACAGAAACTGCGAACCATTGCCTGCCAACCTTCAAGAAATGAGCCATCAGCTAACCGCCACACAGTCGGTTGGACTTTTGATGACCACCACGAGTGCGAGCAATAATCAGAATATCACGAAAAGTGCGGCTGTTAAGCGACCCGCACCCGCCTACTCACCAGCGGAGCGGACAGCTGTCGCCGAGCCTGCACCAAAACTCTTCAAACCCTACAAAACTGAGGCTTAAGCCTGCTTAAGCGTTTCTGGATTTGAGACGTGTGCGAAGCCCAAGTGTGAAAAAAAGTGCTGTGATAAAAGACAATTTTGCGCTATGAAGAATTGAAAAATAGACAGTTTTTTGATTTGACATTAAGTGTTATTAGTTATATACAAACATACATACATTAAAAACAATAATTTGTTGCCCGAGTTACATGTTTTGTCGGCCAACAACATAAAAAGTTAAGTGAAAGAATAAAAAAAACTATGAAAAAGAAAAAAAGAGAAAAGCTCAAAACAAAGACTATAAACTTCGAAAAAGAAATTCAAACCTCAAAAATTCAAAAGTGAAAAACATTCAAAACAAAGCCTAAGAGCTCAAGACAAAAATGAAAAACTCAATAAACTCAGACTCAAAAAAGTTAGACGCAAAAAAACAAAAAATGTATAACTTAAAAATTAGATATAAAATAATCTTAATAAGAAAATTACAACAATATTGTAAGTAGTAGGTATGTAGAAAGTAAGAAATATAAATAAGCATTAGATAAAATAATACACGTATTCAAAAGTACATTCATTCAACATTTTATGATAAAATAATGAATAATTTATTAAAAAATTAAATGAAAAAAAACTGTATTTTACTTAAATTTGCGCATCTCTTGATTTCAACATACTTCACGATTTTATTAATTTTTTTCCAGTGGATTTAGGTTTCCCCCCAAAATTTGATTTGCCAAGATTTCCCTTTTCTCAGAATTTCAATTTAAAAATTTTCAAAATTATTTTAAATTTAAAAAAAAAAATTTTTTTTATATTTTTTATTTAAAATTTTTTTTTAAATTTTTTAAATTTTTATTTTAATTAAGAAAATTTTTTCTACTTCTTTTTTAATTTTTAATTTCACAGAAACTTGATTTTTCTCAAATTGGTTTTCTTGGAAATTTGAAGTATTTTCGAGCGTCAGCTCTAGAGCTCTAGACATAGTCTGCCCTAGGCATAAGATGAGACCAGCACAGGGGGACTTGGATCTGTAAGATCTAAAGAAAATCTGCCGAAAAGCCTTTAGCCTCTCAAGAGGTGCTTTCGAACATTCATACAAAGGTTTAGGACTTGATGATATTTCCCATATCTAACTACAACAGTCTCTGCATATCAAACATTGTTGTTGTTGTTGGAGCGGCTATCAAACCCCGTTTAAGAGCAGGCAAAAACCAGCAACCGATCTGTTTCGACGGGTTCGGACTAGAGGAAGAGGGGTGTTATTGTAGAGGAATTGGTTGTAGAGGCTATGGAATGAGGTGGTAAGTATCTTGCGGAGACTCATTGCATGCAGGTATATGTAGGTAGGAAAGGTATCTCGGGGTCAAGTAGGGATAAGTAGGAGTTAATTACAATATCCAGATGACAACTATGGCTGGATTACTGTTGTTGTTGTTGTTTTAACCGCAAAAATATTCCTCAACGTAATTTTTGGGGAATGTTGCGGGCGTGACAGTCCTTTGCCGGTTGTTCCGGTAAAAAGACCCGACTGTCACGGGAACTATTGGATTTTAGTCGCCTCTTACGACAGGCATGCCTTACGGCGGGTAAATTCTTGAACTCTTAACCCGCAGGGGGGTGGCAGGATTACTCGGATCTCTTGTGGCTGATCGAGCTTTTAATCTGTACGAGCAGCTGGTTCTACACGCCGGAAATGAACCGGACTTTATTTGGCCAGGGGTTGTCACTTCTTCGATTACCTAACATCGTTTAGGTCAACAGGAAAACTTAGTCTGAGTTCATCATCTGCACAGATTTTACACCAATAGGGCTGATATCAACAACAACAACAACATCAATTCTTAAAGTAGTGAAGCAATTAATGGCGATTCGTATTAGGTCTCCAGTGGATATCAAGCTCTCGAAAGCCAACACTTTTACATACATATATACATATATATCAGATATAAAAGGTAAGCCAACGGATACAGTGCTACATATGATGTTAGCATAAAGTGAGAGATCTCACTCAGTTAAGAGTACGGCTCAGCTTTTCCTCTTTCATAGAAACCCTATTTCTCTCTCATAGAAAACATATTTCTCTCTCATAGAAACCCTATGCCTCTCTGATAGAAACTGCATGCCTCTCTCATAGAAACCCAATGCCTCTTTCATAGAAACCCTATTTCTCTCTCATAGAAAACATATTTCTCTCTCATAGAAACCCTATGCCTCTCTGATAGAAACTGCATGCCTCTTTCTCATAGAAACCCTATCCCTCTTTTATAGATACTTTATGCCTCTCTCATAGGAAACCTTTATCTTCATGATAGAAACCCTACGCATCTCTCATGGAAACTCTATGTACCACATCTCTCATAGAAGCTCTATGCCTCTCTCATAAAAACGATTTTGTATGAATTCCCTAAACACAATCGGAATTTAGAAAGATTTTTACAATTGTCTATTGTTACTAAGTTTCGCTAAGGTTTCAGAGAAGATCACAGGTACTCGCTCGTAAGTACAAATGTATACGCGTATTTATCTCACCTCTTTTCACAGAAGCCGCTAATGTCAGGCAACTCACCTTGGAAGTATGGTATTTAGCGAAGTTCATTAAAAGCGAATTTGTTTGTTTGCGGCAAAAGAAGTAATTGTTATCCAGGAAATTTTGTTACCTTTAACCGTTAAGCAAACAATAAACATAAACACAAATACGCGAAGATGATTTAAATGAGTGGGTGTATCCGCACGGCTGATTTATTTAATGGATTTAATGGAAAATTTTCAGAAATTCCTTTGAACCGCGGGAAAAAGAACTAAAGCAAAGATGACAGACGCGGATCTGATGAACCGTGTAAATTATTTATCCTTTCATTTACATATTATTTCACCTTCAAACAACAATAGGTGCTAGAAAAAAAAACACTGGCCACTTATAGTGTACATATGTATGTATACTCGTACATAAATAAAAATGCAAATGAACTAGAATAATGCAGTACTAAAAAGGATATGGTACCAGGTTAATAATCGCAAGGAAACCTATTGAACTTAATTCAATAAAAGAAATTTTAAATTCATACCAACTGCACCTCAGGCTAATAACACATTGTGCGTAAAACCCGGCTTCCAACAAGTCTCAGCTGCATGGCATGCGCCACATGCGTGTCTCCTGCGTTGGTTTACCTACCTCCAGAGAATACACTCAGGTACAGCTTAAAGGAAAAACGATTTTCGCAAAATTTCCCAATGAAATAGAAATAATTTACAAATTTCACATAACAAATAGACAGAATGACATTTTCTATTGATTTGTAGATACATATATGTATGTATATGTACATATCGATGTTTGTTGTTGCCCTTGCTGGTTGCCACGCGTCATTATTGGCGCACAGCTTGATTCAAGGCAGATACAGCGATGGAGTGATTGACCTTGTTGTTGTTGTATCCAACAGTGTTGGAGGTAATTAAGATATCCAAAGCAGTAATTGTTCAAAATTAATGTCCCTTGCATTGTGCATCTCACCGAACGATTATGGCCAATTAATTTGTTTGCATTCAATTACTGACTTTCTCAATTAAAATATATTTATGTATGTACATATGTGCAATACAGTTTGTATGGGAACGAGGAGGGAATTTAAAATTAGATTGAAATTATAAAAAGATTTACCATATTTATGTAAAATGACTTTGGTTGATTTTATTTTTTCCACCTATACAAATCAAATTTAAGTACTCTAAAAATTTAATTAAACCCATTCTAAAGGGTGTTTCTTAGCCATTTGGTTTTCAAGTAGAAATAAAACGCATGGAATTTATTGTTCTCGCCCAGAATTTAGTTTTATTATAAGGATATGCGTTTGCCATTAAGTTATAAAAATGATTCCGAGCAAATAACTGCCGCCGCTGCTGGCTAGCTTGAATAAGTTGCAGCAGCGAGGCCCAATTTTCGGCCGATTTTTGCAGCAGCAATTGGAGCCGTATGTGAGCATTTAACGCGCCGAGTATGCTCTTCCAGCGATATTCAGCATACACGTACAGGCCTATAATGCCAGATAATGCGCTCACCATAAGTTTCCTTCAATGAATTGATTGTTTCGCTGGCTGTGGGGCATTTATGTAGCGCCGTCTTGTTGGAACCAAATATCGTCCACATCAATATCCTTTTATTTAAGCACGAAATAGTTCTAAATCATGGCCCTAAACAGTTCCCCATTGCCATTATTGAAGAAATATGAACCTCTGTCCCCAGAACACACCAAACAGTGAATTTTTGAGAATGTAACGTCGGCTTAAAAATGACTTGTGGCTTATCAACACTCCAAATGCGATAGTTTTGTTTATAATCATTCAACCAAAAGTGAACATTATCGTTGAACGAAATTTTCTTGTAAAAATCGGGATCGGTGAATATCTCGTTTAGGGCTCATTCACCGTGCGCTACACGCTTGGTTGTCTTTCGGCTGAAATTCTTGCTCGAGTTGGATTTTATAAGCCCGCAAACCAAGATTCTTCTACGAAATCTTCCGAAAAGTGGATGGGGAGACAGCTGCAACTATTGCAACTGGTCTTCTTCGATACACTGCTCCCCAGCAGCAAATTACCGACTCTGCTCTGCGATTATGTCAATCGAATATCGGAAGAACGATTTACCCAAACGTTGTTCCGCAGTACATATATACATACATTTGTTCATATACAAATGTACGAGTATGTCAGACATTGATTTCTAGGTTTTTTTTGGTAATTTAATTACAAATTATTTTTCCTACGATGGGGTCTCCCTACTGCATTACCTTTCTCTAGTCTTTTCTATTGTGATGAATAATGAGTCACTTCGATAGCGTCAAAGCACTTCTATAATACCAAATCACCCCTAAAATTCATGATTGCAAATACATAAATACATATATTTTTCTCATTTATTTCAAAGGTATGTCATGAACATAAAAATTTTATTATAATAAATAATTAATATTAATGGTAAAAAGTAAGTAATTTCAAATATCTCCACAAGAACCTAATCGGTATGATTGTAAGCCGTAGTCACCTCTTTTGCTTTGTTCGAGCACATTTCCTTCTAGGTGATTTTTTTCTGGAGTTGAATTGGCCCTTCATAGTTGAACCAGCACTCTCATTATTAGTTGGAATAGAATCTGAAAAATACAAGTTCTGCTATATACTTTTGTACATATCTTACCAAGAAAAGCTGACTCGTTCTCCCATTACACTCCGAAAGAAGAACTAAAAAAGCATGCAAATGTAAATCCAAAATATCACGCCCCGCTGACAAATTTCAATCATAAGAAGTTGATTGTTTTTGATATATAACTTTTAATTATGTATATAGAAGGTTATATACATACATATAAGAACACAATTTTATATTTTATTATTTAATTCTACAGTTAAATTTACTAAGAGTAGATAGAGCGGTTCCTAACTACCGTCACCAGTAACTGTCGAATTCGTTAGAAAATCGTTAGTTACTTTCCCTGTTGGGTTATGTGTAAATATAGGTATATGTACTATGTATATGTACATTCGTATGAGACATCTCTCTTTTCGTATTTCCATTTTTTCGGTTAACATTTATGCATCTGTTTATTTTCATATTTTGCCTCTGCCAATTGTCATAATGGAGTTATCATAATCCATAAAAATGTCCTCATTGCTTTATTACTTCATTCTATTGCGAGAAAACTTTAAATGCATGCATATACACATACACGTATGTACATGTTGTAGACATGTGTATGAATGCTTGTGTGCACAAGGATAAAAGTTGATATGAAAACAAGTAATTTATTTTATTTTTATGTTTTTTTTTCTTTAGCAGGAAATCAAAATTAGATCTGTTAGCAGGAAGGAAGGGAATATTTCGTTAGAGTTGAATATTAATAGGGTGAACAAAATATTTCAAATTTATCTATCTAGATACATATGTATTGTATTTATGTAGGTCAACACGAAAAGACCTCTCTCAGCCATTCGACAATTTTTATTCGGCTAGATCAAACCTACCTTCTTCTTTTTCTTCACCTTCTTCTTCTTCGTCTTCTTCTTCTTCTTCTTTACTAGTGTAAAACCCGCTCACACTGCTTATAGCCGAGTTAGTAACAGCGCGTTACCAAGTGAAACCAAGCCCTTCGCCACCTGATCTATCCAAAGGAGTGGAGGTCTCCCTCTTCCTCTTCCCTATCTACTACCTTCCTACTTCCACCGACGGGTACAGCATCAAAGAATTGCAAAGGTTGAGCATTCTATTGTACAATGTACAAAGGACCATAAATCTTACGCCAAACTTCTAACGAAGGCTCAACAGATGTACTCATCGTAAGGAAAGGTATGATGACCGACTTGATGACTTTTGGCAACAGTGATTTTGCGTTGGATTTCCAGGCTGACATTGTTGTTGGTGTTAATGCTGATCCCTAGATAGACGAAATCATCTACAACTTCAAGGATAACAGTGAGGTGGAAGACGAGTGACGAAAGCGGTAACTATTTGTCCTCGTTCGCTAACAGACCCATACTCTTCGCTTCCTTATCCAGTCTAGAGAAAGTAGATCTTACGGCGCAATTATTGAGGCCAATGATTACAATATCATCGGCGTACACCAACAGTTGTACATTTTTATAGAAGATTGTACCTTTGTGTGAATTCTCGTTTGATATGGAACGCGTCGGGGACGTCATCCCCGCTACTGAGGGTATTTTTCAAAATTTGACGCGTGGTGAAAAGCTGGTCAATGGACTAAAGTCGCACTGATAAAGTCCAAACAGAAGAAAGAAGTCCAAAGAAGTTGATGCATTCACCTTCTCATCATCATTGGATTAGCTTGGCTGGCAATCTATCGGCTCCGCCGTTTTGTTGGTCTTGAAGGGAACCGGTATTCCAATTTCGGCAAGTTGTATAAGTGGTCCCTCTATAAATTCAGTTTACTCTGGTCATCAGTCGGGAGGAGATCACCTACAAGAGTTTGCTCCGGTCCTGAAATCTTCTAGAAGTCGTCGCATCGTCGGCCATCTTCTCAAGCTCTTCATCCTCACGCATCTCGGCCTCCTTCTGTTTTTTGTCTCCACCTGCGTCTTGCTGCCCTTTTCAGCTTCGGTAGCTATTTCATCACATGGTTGTGAGGACGGCAGTCTGTATTCTCTCCACTGTGGCACGGTAATCTCAATCGCACCGTACTTGTTTTTTCATATTTCGGGCTCTGGCAAAGTCGAAGAGGTCGAACCCATTTGGGGATATTTTATAGGCAAGGCTAAATTTTGCCACAAGTGGGCCGAAGATACCGGCTTTGAAGGCGTCAAACATGATTTTTACAATATGGTGGGGCAATAACACTCGGCTACATCATATGATCGTACCTACTCCACTCCCTCCTTAAACTTCATGGACGACGATGATGTCAGCCTTTAATATTATGAGAACATCAACCAGCTGGGCAGCGGCATCTTCCTAATTAAGGAATAGAACATTTCAGGTGTCTGCTCTTAAATCATAGTCCATAATGGTTTTGTAGGGGTCGTCAAAAATGGGGTCTCTCAGCTGCGGCAGGGCTACCTTTTTCATTGCTGTTGGTTTTTAAGTTTAAAGTTTTTACAAATTTATATAGCGAGCTGCTAGCTCTAAGGCCGACGCCCGCTCGCTGCTGCTCTTTTGGTGAACAAACGCTGCGATTGGACTTCGAATATGACGGAGTAGCTCCACTAAAGCTCCCTCGTACCACATGGTAACCACATCTTGCACAAGGGTTTCTCACGTTTCGACGGTACGCGACTGGTGGACGCAAGAGTAGAAATTGAGTATGGCCCCGCGGCTGAAAAACTGCGTACTCAGAAGCTTGACTAAACCCCATTACACCCCTCGTGAATTAATAAAATAAAAATAAGAAATTTTTCTTGGACAGTTTTAAGAGAAGTTAAAGCTTCCATTGTGGCATACCCTCAGATGGCTTCGCCACTGTAGTCAGACCTTAAATCTCACTCAACCATTTATCCCTTATATTTTGCATAAAATTACACAAAAATTAATTTTTCATTGAAAATTCCACTTAAATGTACATATTAATTTTCATTTATGTATGTATGTATGTAAACATGCCATTAAAAAAGAACAAAAATGAGATAACAACACAAATTATGAGAATCTCGTGATATTAACCGTCTATGGAGAGCGAGAGCGAGTGGCGCTGGGAAAGGGTGTGGGTGCCTCATACTGAGCACTTAATAAATACTAGTCTATATGTAATATTTACGTAAATACATATGTACGAGTACCGCGCTGCTAAGCGTCAAGTCACACAGCTAATTGACTGCATCGAGTGCATGCATATACAGACACACCCATCCCCAGACATTCCGATAAGGGTGTTTGAGCAGCAACGCTTATTGTTTATACGCTCAATCAAATTTTGTTTTGACAGTTTGAGTAGCATAAAAAATGGTTTGCTCACTTTTTTTTGTTCCACAAACCCAAGTGGTGGTGCTGAGCAGCTCAAGCTCACAACCCTCACGCGTCGATACTAGGCGCGCTGGAATGCCTCGCAGGGCACAAGTGGCAGAATTTTATTACTTAATAATAGAGATGAGACGCAAACGAAGAAGGGTTCGCCCAAAATATAGAGACTTCGGAAGGAGGTGGCGTTGAGTCTCGCGGGAATGGCAGCCGCAATCCCAGCGCGCTTGGCAAGTGTGAAAATTGAATTACTTGTCGGCAATTTAAAAAACAAAAAAAAAAAACGGCAACCATGAAATGACTACAACGGCAACAAGAACAACAACAACAACAATAATCACAACAAAAGCAATTACAACTTTAACAAGGACAATATGAAATTGTAATAAAAAGGATACATGGCAAAGGCATAACAAATGTTATGACAATTAATTTTTAAAGATAAACAAGCGGTGGGCGAACGTCGAACGCACCACACACACATATAGTACACACACGCGGGCAGATACACTTCTGAGTATACACTCGCATGCTTTCATGACTTTCTATAAGCGCGCGCTGGCGGCTGCTGTTGGTCTGGTGCTTGGTTGCTTGTTTGGTTGACCGCTGTGCACTGCTGCCTGCTGACGACAGGTCACAAAAAAGTCAACAGCATTGTAAACACTCCTCCCATCGTTCCTCCGCCACCGGCAGTTGTTTGCTCGCTGTTAGCATCTGTTCGGATGAGCTTGTTGAGCTTAGCAGAGATTACCAACCGACAAGCTGCTGATATGGAAGCTAACAAAATCAGGTTGTGATAATTAATCATGTGGGATTATGCGCCACAGGAAAGCGACTCTACTATATCATGTGTATTGTGGGCACGCAAGCTCTACAAGGATAATGATAAGTTAAATAAATACATTTGTGTATGCACAAGTATGTGTGTGTATGAATGTATGTATGTATATGCGGGAAAAATGTAACAGAAGTTTATTACTAAATGATGTGCGTTTATTCATTTTCATTTTTTAATTTTCTTTTCTATTTGTTATTAGCCTTAGGGTGAAGCGGTGATAGCCGTCGTCAGGATGTGCGGATATTTGTTTGGTGTGTTAATTTCACGTTCAGCGAGCGTAGTGATGGTTGCGAGGTGTTGACAAGTGTAAGTAAATGTGGGACGAAAATGCGCAGATGAGCTCGTCAGTTAGTCATATTTTGGGCGTTGCACGGGCGTAGGAAGGACAACAACTAAATTTTCTAATATTCTGCCAGCAGTATATGTCCGGCTTTCGGAAGACAAAGGCTATGTACGAGTATACTAAGCGCAGAAAGACTACAAGATTTACAATCAGCAATGGCCAAGGGGCCAGAACGACTACTTATATATATATAAATATATATATAATTGGCGCTTTGTAACCGCTAAAGCGATTTTCGGCCGAGCTCCTCCTCCAATTCGTGGTTTTTGCGTCCGCCTCGGAACGGCTGATGGTTTTTTTACGAGGAGCTTTTATTTTATGTCCGAAATACACTCGGAAGAGTTCACATTCCCTGCCGAGGGGCGACCGCAATTAGACTACTTAAGTTTGCGAAAAGAACACCAAAATTCTTTACACTAGAGGCACAATAGGAGAGTAGCGCCAGAGTTTGGTCGCATGTAGTGTGCATGGCAACACAATGGATGTATTTCGGCTATGTGAGACCCACTGGGTCGGTTTCCCTAACTTAACCTGCTAGCAGCATTCGTGGAAACAAAACCACAAAAAAGTAAGAAAAAATATTCAAAAACGTTTTCTCACCAAAGTTGGAAAGGGTTTTGTATAGGCGTCCAGTAGAGCTATGAGTATTACACCGAGAATTGAGAGAATTACTTTCAGCTGAAGAGATGATATAGTTGGGTTGATTGTAGGGTTGATTAAAGGTTTCCCCTTTTAGGGAGACTGAGAATGAAATCCAGTTGGAAACATTGGTATTTTACAGACTCCACAGAAAATGGAAGTACTTGCATGCTGGTACACTCTTAGTGGAATTATTGTATATGGCCAATACACTTGGTGGTGGCATTGGAATTCCCTACTTACAGGGCGACCGCAATTGGAAAGATTTATTGCAAATTGGTTTGACCAGGGGCTAGGGGCCACTAGCTTCTGCGGATAGTGGCTGCGTAGACCCTAACGTAAAGAATGAGCAAAACATTGTGTCTAACGTTTACTCCGGTGTGACTTGGGAGAGAGTCGCTTTCACTAGATCGCAGACTTGAAGCGCTCCTGGCAACTTTTCAGTGCAAGCGTACAATTTTTATGGTGAAGTCGCTGCGCCAACACCCTGAAAATTGTGGTCTTTTTCAGAGCGGATTGACAATTGTATCTTGTTGTAGCTGCTACAACTCTTGCCTCTACACAAACACTGCTGTTTGTCAACACTTCTTCTCCGTCCCTACGAGTGAATGTAAAGCCATCGAACACCAGGCTTCTGACGATGCTTATTAGATAAAAAAAGGAAGCACACTCTTACAGCATCGCCAGGGACCTGTGAGAGGAGCGCGGCTACTGAAGACACAGTGAGGTACTAAGAGTCGTATGCAGGGACGACACGTTCCTTCAACTAAGCCATTATAAATTCTGGACCACCCGGAGCGAGCATGCCATCTAAGCAGCAGATCTTGCTGGAGAGGACGTTTCTTTTATATAAAAATCTTATGTCCAATTTAAAAAAAAACCAGTAATTTCCAAAAATCTCCAAAAGTTACCGACCGATTGACTTGAAATTTCATTAGATTATGTCTATGATTCCTGAGATGGATTTACGGGAAGTGGACTAGGGACTGACCTATTCAAAAAAAATCTTATTTATGGTTCGGTTTACTTGAAATTCGGTACATAGGTGGCTTTTTGCTTAGATTAACTGGAAGACTACACTTCTCTCCGGGAAGTGGACTAGGGACTGACCTATTCGAAAAAAAACTTATTTATGGTTTTTGCTTAAATTAATAGGAAAACTCTTCTTCTTGCCGGGAAGTGGACCGGGAATTGACTTATTCAAAAAAATCTTATTTATGACTGGATTTACTTCAAATTTGGTACATTGGTGGCTTTTCACTAAGATTAACAGGAAGACTCTTCTTCTCTCCGGGAAGAGGTCCGGAGACTCGCCTATTCAAACAGTCGGACTATTCCTCTCTCCAGGAAGTGGACCAATATCAGAGGTTAAACCAAAATTTTGTATTCCCATAAGTATTGATATTTCGACTGGCCATCAACTTTGGCGAGAACGTTCCAAAGAACTGCTGAATGGCAGAGTCTTCCATACCTGTGGCATGATTCCAAAGCACAGGTTGTATGGAACACAGATTTCTCCAAACTTCTGAAAACACATACCTTTATCAGAGGTAGGATGGCTGTAATGTAAACAGAGTCAATGTAAGAGATGCTAGCCTAGCAGAACAAAAAATTGAGTGTAGTTCTGTGGAGAGTATTCAACTAAGTTTCCTACACTTTTCTTGAAACTGTTAGTGTAGGGCACACTTTCTCTTTCCCAACGTCCAAATTCCGTATTGACTAAAAAAATTCCGTAAGAGGAATATTGACTACTGTTTTGAATAAACTCTCTACAATGAACTATCCATTTCCTGCCCCTTAGGTTTTACCGTACTTTGAGAAAGGCTAAATTATGCGAATAAACGACTAAGGATTCTTACTTGGCAAACCTAACATCGATCTGATATTCAGCAAGATCACCGACGCTTTTCACCACCGAGTGGGTGGAAGTTGAGTTATCAAATTGATTTTCTGTTGCAAGACAATTGCGCTGTCGAGATAAGAATCCACTAAAAGATTTCTCCAAAAGATCCCCAGCTGAATATTTCTTAGAAAGAAGTGATGTTGGTAAAAAAATATTATTATTTTTTTTTTTATTTTCCTCAACTAAGAGCAGTCACTTCCATGAATGCACTCGTTTGCTCGTTCATTTTCGCACAATAAAATATGTAAAAGAAGAAGAAATAAATATTTCAATTAAGCGATTTGACACCTTTAAAAGTCTTCAAAACCTTTTTACCGAATTCTATTGCGTTTGCATGCGTGTGCATTTTACTGTCCCGTCATAATCACTTAATGCCCATTTTATTCTCTCTGTCTTGCCCGTGTTCCTCCTCCACTGCCGTCTTTACCATATATTGTGCCTCTAAGAAATATTGATGAAGTATTTCATAAAGTTTATGACACCTAATGAATTGCTTAAGATCCATACAAATTTACTTAACTTTGCATGGGAACAAAAAACTTCATTTGTTAGGCACATTGACTCAAATAACTGGAAATTAAAAAAAAAAATTAAAAATTATAAAAAAAAAAATTGAAAAAAATGAAGAAATAGCATACCGAAAATGCTGCAAATACAATAAATAGCTACAAATAAATTTGTATAAACATTGTTTTGAAGGAAAACTTGTTCGCGAAGGTGCATATGGATGTATGTATGTATATGTATGTATGTACATAAATACTCATACTCACTTATAACATAATATAACATACAAATCATACGCACCAAAGTGCTAATTCACTATTTAAAAATTATATGACCACATATATATGTAGGCATATAAAGGGTGTTTTTTTAGACATGTGGTTTTCAACAAAAAAAAAACGCTTATAAAGTAATATTATGGCCGAGAATTTAGTTTTGTTTGTTTGTAAAGATAAGGGTTTGCCATTATGCAAATTACAAATAAATATCAGCTGAGCGGCCCAATTTTCGATCACTTTTTTGCGCGCCGTATGTCATCAATAACACTCTAAATATTCTCTTTCAAGATCTCAGTGGTCTCGTGCTTCTCTGCTTTCACCCTAGACTACGAAACCCGCAAAAAATAGTCCGGCGGTGTTAAATCGTATGATTTTGGAGACCACGCCACAAGCCCTCAGCACGAGATAATACGCTCACCAAAAGTTTCTTTCAATAAATAGTTGGTTTCGTTGGCTGTATGTCATCTAGCGCCGTCTTATTGGAACCAAGCCCAGCTCACATCAACAACCTCCAATTCAGGCACGAAAAAGTTCGTCATGATAACTCTATAGCGTTCCCCGTGTACTGAAGCAGTCTTCATTTTTTTTAGACATATGGACCAATAATTCCCTCTACCCATAGAGCACACCAAAAAGTGACATTTTGAGGAGGTAACGTGCGTCTCAACAATCACTTGTGGATTGTCATTACTTCAAATGCGATAATTGTGTTTATTGACGTACCAATTCTACGAAAAGTGAGCTTTCTCGCTGAACTAGTGAAAAACGGATTCGGTGGCCTTGTCGTTTCGGGTCCAATCACCGAACGTGCGGCATGCTTGTTGGTTGGTCGACTTCAATTCTAGCACGAGTTGGATTTTGTACGTCCGCAAATCAAGATCCTTCCGAAAAAATCTTCCAAAAAGTGGAAAGGCACAGCTCCAATTGTTGCGCGTGGTGGTGGATTGACTTACTCTGGTCTTTTTCGATACTCTGCTCCACAGTTACGTAGCGTATTCAGTACCCACAGTACAGCTCCACTTACCGACTCTGCTGAATGATTATGTCGACTGAATATTGAACGCGGGGCGCGATGTATCATCCAAGTCGAACAATTATTTTAGTAATAAATTTGCACGATTCGCAAACGTTGTTCCGGAGTAAGTCTGTTCTGAGTATAAATCAAGTAAAAAAGCTGTCAAAAAGAGCAAATCCGAAAAAAGTATTGCCACATTGAAAACCACACGTCTAAATGAAACACCCTTACATGAAAAAGATTTGTACAATAAAAGAAACATTTGTCCATATGTATTTTTGAAGAAATGAAATGAAAAAATCCTTTTGACTCTACCGCAATAACTCACACCTCCAACGTATTCATCAGTCCATCAATAAAGTCCATCGTTTGTCCATTGAGTCCGTCCGACAAAGAAGCGCACACAGCGCACAGAGACCGAGTGAGGTTTAACGTATTGCGACTAAAACGCGACTCATAATCTCACATCAGGCCCCAATAAAAGTTAATTTTGTTTGACTATCACGCAATCATAAACGAGTAGTCTCCACCACTGGTAGGCCGAACTCTGTTCTTTTCTTTCGTGCAGTAACAACAACAACAACAACAATAGCAATATCAGCAGCAAATACTCATCAACCAGCAATGTGTTGCCAATGAACTGTGAACAACGGTGTTGTGGCCTGGGAAATGACGTGACGTGAATCTGTGAATCTGTAAAGCTGCAGATCGTCAAACGCTGAACGATCGATCGTTGGTGGTGAATAAGCGGCCAACGAATTCCCATGATTGCGAGAGGCATTGAAAGCGTAGGTGCGATTGATAGGAATGTACAAATACAATACATATATGTATATATATGAGTGTATATATGTATATATGTATATGTGTACCTAAGGCTTGTAATTGAGCCGAAAAAACTCATCAAATGCCTCAATACACATGCTAAAATTAGAGTTAAATAACTAATTGATAATAATGTTCTGATTTCTTTTATTCCTCTTTATATTTGAATTTTAACAGTATTTGTTGTTGTAGAATCGTACTAAACTGTTCGTTTTGATGATAATAAAATTGATGATTTACCACACCATCAGACAGCTGCAATCATAAATTTTTATGCACAAACATATTCATATACATACATACATTCATATATATGTATGTCTGAATTTTTATCTTTATGTATGAGATATAATTTTTTGTTTGTTTTTTTTTTCTTTTTTGAAATGAGGAAATGTCTGCGTAAATATTTTTGATATTAATCAACTTTATGGACCTTTAGAGAACAAAAAAAATTTATTTGCTATTATAATTTTTTTCTTTTATTCTGATTGGCTCTTCTAACCATTCGCAGCAGTCGTCATCCTGCGAAATATTCATTAGCGATTATACGTAATGGCTCATCAATATCGAACGGAGGGACGCTGGTGTGCTGATAGGTGCATTTTAGTATTGTCAGAGCTCTCTCTCTCTCTACTTCCGTATCTTTTTTGGGAGGAGTGATTTCGTTGATCCCTCTTGATGAGTTTCTATCATACATATATCTTATGTAAATGAAAATTTCGTGCCCGCAGTACCAGAGTGGCGAGCAGTACGTACTAAAATAACCCTCCAAATGGGTTCGAATCTTGGCTAGATTAAAATCAAAAATCAATTTTTCTAATTGTGGTCCAACGCACTCAACCAATTTTAATTTGAGGCTACAAGATTACTGCATCATCTTCCAAGCAGAACTTATTGCAATCAGAGAAGTCGCAGAATGGTTGCAGGGATCACTGATTACAAACCAATCAAACAGTACATACTCATGTAGTCAAGCTGCCGTCAATCTCTTCATTGTTGTTAGACTACATCAGAAGTGGCATTGAAATGCAGAAGCACTTTAAACAAGCTGCTGGACGTCAAAAGATCAAGGAATTTAATCCGTTGAGCCCTACATCTGTCACTGTCCAACCCTGAGCATCACACGACATAAAAACCTAGGAAATCACTTCTTTGACTACCTCTCTGACGTAGCAGTGGCTGGTAAGGGCATCGTTCATAAGCCCTACGAAATGGAACGCACATCTGAGATAGTGAAAAATACTCCACAAAAACATGTTTTCCTTCCGAGACCGTAACTCGGAGCACTTTACAAAGCTTTCCGTATCAGACGAATTTATCTTCTTACGGAATATTTCTGTAGATCCGCTTTTTTCGACTGGTTGAAAATATCCCATTGAATGCGATAGTTGAAACTTCAGTTTGGATTCTCCTGATCCAGAACTGACGGGAAAATTAACTTGGATCTCAGTAAGTGGAAGGTAATTAAAAGGCGGGCTAAGATATCATCTCCGCTAGGTCGAAGAGGTAGATTCGCCTGAGTTAAGAGCATGCACAAAAGATTACGTGGCTCCAAGTAACAGTCTTAAAGAGTTGAGTGCTCATGGGTGAAAGAATTCAAAACAATTAATTAAATCAACAACCGATGAAAACGTAAAGAAATGAAATAAATGATTATGAGCGATTGCCGGTTTTTGGCCTTACTGTGTTCTCGAAGTTTTTTTGGAAGAGATGAAAAACTGAATAAAACTATTATTGTACATTCTTAGATCGTGAAGTATAACTGTGTTGGAAATTTTCTATAATTTTGGATGTTGGTCGATTCAGGACTCGAATTGTGGTCTTGCGAATGGCTGTATACAAGGCTAACTACTCGGAGAATGCGGCCGCGATTAGTCCTACTTAAACTAATAAAAATTAAAATATTTTATGAACAGTTCGCTCGTTAAAACTTATACATTAGCATAAATATATACATACTCGTATATACATACATATGCTTATGTATACATTTTGAAAATTACGCGCAGAGCAATAATTGCAATGAATAAAAATCTTTGTATTAACACGAAAATAGTTATAATGAAAATTTCAGTAAAAACACTAAACAAAATTATTTTCACACCTACAACAATAAAACTAAATGCCACATAACGCTTTATGGGAACAAAACAAAAAATAGTCAAATATTCATAGGCAAAAGAGCGCAGAAAACTTGCGACTTTCCAAAAAAAAAACAAAATTTTTATTCAAATTAAGTGGAACATTGAAAATAATTGATGTACATATGTATGTATGTATGTAAGTACGTGAGTCTGTATTTTTTTGTAAGCACATATGTATGTGAAATGTGTGTGTGTGTGTGTGCGTATGAATTACAAGCAATTCGCATAACATTGCGATAATTTTCTGATAATAAAATTTAACGGACAAGCGAAACGAATTATCGAATCATCGTCGGCAGAATCAAATTAGGGCAAATTCGTATAAAATTTTACTCGTTACCAACCCTCACGCAGAACTCGCTCGAACGACTGGTCGCCGTCGCTGGTGGAACGAAATTTTTATGAAGGCGCTCATACTCGGTCGCGATGCTAAATACTGATAATCGCTGATAATCAAAATAAAATTGGATGAAAATTGTGCAAATAAATTGGCTGCTAAATTTATACATAAGTCTGTGTATGGTTTGTGTGAGTGTGTGGCATGCGAATGCTGACTTTATAAGAATTTTTCACGAACGAGTGTTGAAACTAGTGCGTCGCTAGAGGGGAGGGGAGGGGTGGAGTAAAAGTCTGCATGATAAGAGACAATGGTTAGCATGGAAAATTGAAGCAAGCCAAAAGCATGACAAACAACAAAAGGCGAATTAATAGGCGGCGCAAAAGCCAACGGAGTTAATAAGGAAAACAATCAAATAATGGACGACGACACAATGAGAAACCAAAATAAAGTCGATCCACCAAGTAAAGGGTGTTTTTTTGGACATGTGGTTTTCAATGAAGCAATACTTTTTTTCAGATGTATGCATTAATTCTCGAAAATTAAGACTTTATTGTGAAAAAATTGTTATACATTTAATGTTCAAAGTATTGCCCATCGGAAGCTACGATGTTTGCCCATCTTTCAGGCAGTTTGTGGATCCCATCCCAAAAGAATTTCTCCGCCTTGGAGGTCAAGAAAGAATCGAGCCAATTTCTGATACTCTGTTCTGAAGTGAAGCGTACTCTGGTGAGGGCAATCTGCATTGATCTGAACAAGTGGTAATCGGAAGATGCTATGTCTGGGCTATAAGGCGGGTGAGGTAGAACTTACCACCCACAGTTTTCCAAATAGTTTTTAACTGGCCTTGCAACATGTGGCCGACCGTTGTCATGATGAAAAATTATTGATTCCTGTCTGGTCGCATATTCTGGTTGTTTTTCCGCGATGGCCTTTTTCAAACAAATGTCCCCATTGATCGTTTGATCCGATTTGAATAGCTCATAATAGAGCACACCCTTGTGGTCCCACCAAATACCTTGGCACAATGGATATTCGGCTTTGCCGTGGATGTCGATGGTTGGCAGGGCTTCACATACGATCTCTTGCGCTTTGGGTTATCATAATGAATCCATTTTTCATCGCCAGTGACACTCCGATGCAAAAATGACTTCTTTTGGTGGCGTTTGGTGCAACATTTCCGACATGCAGAATCGACGTTCGACGTCTCTTGGCTTTAATTCATAAGGCACCCAATTTCCAAGCTGCTGGATGAATTCTAATGATTTTAATCGCCTGAAAACGGTTGCTTGATCAACTCCTAATACTTTTGCAAGTTCTTCTTGCATCTGCGTCGAGCAATGTCTCCAATTGTTCGTCTTGAAATTTTTTTAGCTGTCCGGGTCGTTCTCCGTCGTCTAAGTCGAAATTGGCACTTTTAAACCGTGCAAACCGCTTTTGGATCGGTTTACTCTACTGTATCATGTGCATCCTCAGAGACGTCGTAAAGTGCGCACCGAAGACGCTATTGCTGCTGTGGGGCAGAGTAACGAAAACTACCCGAATGAAAGATTTTTTCGAGGCATCTTGGTTTGCTGGCTTACAAATTCCAACTGGTGCAAGTATTGTAGCCGAATCATTGGTCCATATTTCTTCAAAAATTAGGCCGTCCATAATATCTAAGTCAATGGGGAACGCTATAGAGCAGTGATTAATGACTTTTTCGTGCCTAAATGTATTTTTATTTTAAGAGAATGTTGATGTGGTCGAGCTTTGGTTCCAACAACGTGGCCCTACAGCCAACGAAACAATCATTTTATTGAAGGACGCTTTTTGGTAAGCGTATTATCCCACATCGTGCGCTTGTAACGTGAGCTCCAAGATCGTGCGATTTAATATTTTTTGTGGGGTTATGTGAAGTCACTTCTCCGCGCGAAAATCCGAAGCCGATTGACAGCCTGGAAGTGAATGCTGCAACCAACTGGGCAGCGGCACCTTTAATTAAGGCACCGGACTTTCAAGGAGTAGTGATCGTTACAAAAAAGGGGAGCTCTTTTCTAGGTAGTGAATCCCAAACCCTATGCCCAACCGCGTAAGGTTCTTCTAATCTTCTCAGCTCGCGCCCAAATGGGTACTTCTTGGATACCTAGAGTGTACTAGGTCTAAGACCAGAACTCGTCAGCTGCTTGAACCATATGTTCAAGATGTATGGCAGTCAAGAACTTTTCCCCACTTGCAAAGACTTCTGGAGTATATTCGACGCGTTATTGCTGATATACGGCACCAATTGCTGTAAAAGGTGGTCGAAAATCGGTGCCCTCGACTGGAAGTTGCGCGAAATAATTTTGAAAATATAATTGCAAACTCTTATCTTTATAATAAAACTGAACTCTTGTAGTCATGGCTAAAAAAAACACCCTGTACATAAACCAAAAACAAAACTGGAGTGGCGTGAGTTTCCACGGAGTGAGTGTTGAGCTAATCTCGTCATGGAAATTCCCATATATGAAAACATATGTAAACAAGTTGCAAATGGGCTTACACTACACAGCCTTTGCGGGACAGTGGTGACTTTTTGGACCACATACGCGCTTAACAATTAATTCGCCATGAGCGATTAGTCAAATTTGAATGTCCATTTGTCCGTTGGCTGCGCAGAAAAGTTGTTGTTCGAGGGTTGTTTTGACATTTAAATGACATGCTGGAGATAAAGTTGGAAATGAATGGAATTAAAACAATTTTAATTTCCTTTTTTGCTAAATGTGTACATACACATGTATGTGTGTATGTTTGTAGTCATAATAATAGCGGACAGTTGATAAATTTTTCGCATTCATATCAAATGATTTGGCTGTTCGTTGAATGTTTTGATATTAAATGAATGTCGGTTGTTAAATTTCGTAAATTCGAAAGCAATAAAAATGAGCACAACGCACACACACACATACATATATGGTATATGTATGTACATACAAACATTTTATATGCATACATAAGATACTCGTATTTATTCCCATATAAGCCGAGACAATGAATAATATAGTGAGAAATACATATGTATGTACATACATACATAGGTGCCACTGTTGCCGCTGCTCTGACGGCTACTAAAAGCAAATCCATTGTTTTGTCGACCCAACTCGACGACTATGGTAAAAGCGTTTGGTATGCGGCAAACTAATGAAAATAAAATGATTGCAGCAATCACTGGTGTGGTAAAAGCGTTGATTGCTACCAATTTTCCCAAAAGCCCGCTGTAGCTAAGAGAGTGTGAGAGAGAGAGAGAGAGACAGTATCAGCGCCATACGCTGGTCAACTACAATAGTAGATATATATGACCAACTTAGCGAGACACCGTTATGGGCGAGTTCTTATGTAGGAGGGGAATTTTTACCCGAGTTGCAATAGCAATGGAGTCGCTTTCGTCAAGCGCATGCGTGGTAAATAAGGTGTATACAAATGTATATGTATTTTATATAAGTATTGCTTATATACAAAAAGTTATAGTACACATTTAGTGCCAAACCTAGTTGTTAGTAAGTACCTTTTCTGTTAAATTACAGTTATTGACTCCTCTTTTCATAGAAGAAAATACTTATTTACGGTGCAGGAATTAGTGTTGATTTTTTGGCATTTTATTTAAACGGTGATAATATATTATAATGAATGGCAGTGAAAAGAGAACATCAGGACATAACGAACCCGATTCCCCAATCGGTGAGGATGGAACAAAGGTTTCATTGTCCAACAAAAGTTTCATTACCCAACTAGAAAGACAAGAAAGCTATGCTATGCTATTTAAATACGGCAGCGAGGTACTGGCAAGGTGTTTGCATCAGTTTCTTGGCAAAATATGGTCGCAGAGTATGGTCCATTATATAAAAAGCGTAACCCACAGTCTGCGTCATTTTCCGTCGGATAAGCCTACTCAATATCGCATATGAGGTCCTGTCGAGCGCATTGTGTGAAAGACTAAAGCTCACTGTCAACAAAACTGATTAAGCCTTAAAAGTGAGTATTTCTTCTTCTTCTTTATTGGCGTTGGCACCACTTACGCGATTATAGCCGAATCAATATAGGAGCGCCATTCTTCTCTTCTTTCCGCTGCCTGGCGCCAGTTGAAAATGCTAAGTGAACCCAGGTTACTCTCCACTTGATCCTTCCAACGGAGTGGACGTCTTCCTCTTCCTCTGCTTCCACCAGCGCGTACTGCATCGAATACTTTCAAAGCTGGAGTGCTTTCATCCATTCGAACGACATGACCTAGCCAGCGTAGTCGCTGTCTCTTCATTCGCTGAACTATGTCAATATCATCGTATAGCTCGTACAGCTCATCATTCCATCGTCTGCGGTATTCGCCATTGCCAATGCGCAAAAGGACCATAAATCGTTCGTAAAACTTTTCTCTCGAAGACTCCTAGAGCCGACTCATCAGATGTTGACATCGTCCATGCTTCTGCGCCATATAGTAGGACCGGTATGATGAGCGATTTGTAGAGTTTGGTTTTCGTTCACCGAAAGAGGACTTTACCTTTCAATTGCATACTCAGTCCAAAGTAGCACCTGTTAGCAAGAGTGATTCTGCGTTGGATTTCCAGGCTGACATTGTTATTGTCACAGTGAGTCTTTAGACTTGGTAAATTCGCCATTAATCAGATATTTATCATGCCTCAAATCTTGGAATAGAACCGTGAAGAGACACACATCACCAATTCGTCGATCTTTAAGCAGTCTTCGAATGCATTAAAATGAGCTGCCTTTACGCCGCTATGATTGAATTTGGTATCCCCGTTAAGCATATTCGGCTGTGTAAACTGATGTTAAATGACTCCAAAAACTCGTTCAGGATCGGCAAGGACCTCTTTGAGCCGCTCAATACCAAATGAGTGCACAACTGCTGGCACACGCCGTTGATATTGGCATTATTGGCGTCAACAACCGCGCCGTGAGTTCTGCTTTCCTCAGATTGGATAAGGAAGGAGGACAAAATGAAATATCTCCTCACAGTCATCGAATTCGCGACTCCCACATCGCTGTTGACTGTCATAACTTTGAAATCCGAGATAGCTTCGTTTTTTTTGGACTGAGTAGGCAATTGAAAAGTAAGGTCTCCTCTCGACTAACAAGGACCTAAAAGCCGCTCATCCTACCCGGCCTGCTATATAGTGCGAAGGCATGGACGACGACAACGTCTGATGAATCGGCGTTGGGAATTTCCAAGAGTAGGTTTTGCGTAAGATTTATGATCCTCTGCGCGTTGGTAACTGCGAATTCCTCAGCAGTTGGAACGATGAGGTGTACGAGATATACGACGGAATTGACATCTGTAGTTCACCGAATAAGGCGACACCGGCTACCCTGGCTAGGTTATATAGTCCTGATGGATAAGAATACTACTGAATATAACCACTGAAGCAATTTTCAGCCAAGTACCTCCTTCGATTTGTAGTGGAGGAGATCACAACAGATTTGAAAATTTTATATACACTACCTGCCGGTGAAGAAAAAGAAATCTGCTCCGTTGGAAAGATCAATAGAAGAAAGATGTGGAGAAAACGGAGCTATCTGGTGTACTAAATATTTTATATTATAGAAATTGTGCCTTCTCCACCCAGTTCTACAGCTCATATAATTTTCTCCATTAAAATAGTTTAAAAAATCGCACAAGAAAGTAACATCTTCTAATTCCACACAGCCAGGAGTGTGTCTTCGCTGCGACTAGCTAGAGGTTCAAGTCGTTGTTAGACATGTGGACTGAATTTTCCAACTGTTGTGATAAAAATAACTTCTTTGGCCGCCTTTGCGTTAAAATTATTAAACACAATTTGACATCATGGCGAGCGCAGCGCTCATAGGTGCATTCTAAGCACAAAAGCAACTTTGCTCAAGTCCCTCTTCTCTTCCGTCGGGCACGTGGGCGCAAATCTGCCGTAATTCTTTATATGGCCGCTGTAGTTGATTTTACAAGAACTCATTTTTCCATACTTTTCCCGTCCACCCGACGGTGGTGATATCAGACTACAGTTTTACAAAACCTTCAACCAGCTAGCTGTGCGCACCTTTAATCAAGAGACCGGACATTAGAGGTGTATGTCCTCAAACTGGACGCCTTAAAACTTTTGTAGTGGTCGTCACCAAAAATGGGATCTCTCAATTTGGGCTTAGTTTTGTATTTTTTATTGAGTAAAATTTTCTATGTGGTAAATCCCAATCCCTACTCCCAAATCTTCTCAGCTCGCGCCGAAACGGTTATATTTTGGATACCTACTGGTGATGGGTCTAAGACCTGAAGACAGTAAGCTGCTTGAACCATATGCTCAAGGTAAATGGCAGTCAAAAATGTTTCCCCAGGGGCCAGATTCTGGTGTCAAGGCTCAAATGCAGCGCTTTGGTTTTTGTTTCAAAATATTTTGCACCAGAAAGTCACAAATAAAATAAAAAATACGTTTTTTATACATACATACATATATCTACATACATACATACATCATTGTGTACTTTATTAGCGTTGACTTAGTAAACTGTTTAACTTTCAATAATGAGTTTAAAAAAATGTAGAAAACGCTTTGTACAAGGCAGTGAGTTGTACATATGTGTACATACATTTTCTACGTACATATGTACATATGTTTGTGCCAGTTACAGCGTAAGGTTTGCGACCTCCAACCGCATTGCGCTGACTGCCGGGGCTTGTAGCAGCAACAACAACAACAACAACAAAAAAATAGCTGCAGCAAAATATTGATTTTTATTGCGGTTTGACTCACGGGCAGCGTTCTCCGTATGCTGCATGCCACATCCTGCGCATTGTGCCACTGCAGACAGTTAACAGTTTACTATAGGACAACAAATTCAACAAAAAAATCCATATTTACCTTTTTTTATTGAGACAAAATTTTATTTATTTTTTATTTAAAATTATTTTTTAAATATTGTGTTGACCTTCGGCCTGCTATGTATGGCGAGTGGAGAGACCTTTTTAAAACGAAATTTTCAAGCACAATTGACGAAAGGTACGTTTCAGGCTTGCTTGCTTGCTGAGCGTTCAAACGCACACATCCGCACAAACACATACAAGATGATGCTTCCATACATAATTCAGCGCATTAATCGCGGTTGTTGAGTGAGAAAGAATAAGAAGAAGAAGAAGAAGTAGTAAAAAAGTAAAGTAAAAATTTTTTGCAAATTTGTTATTGCTTTTTATGTGTTTTTTTTTTGTTTTTGTATTTATTTTGGTTACCTCCATTGTCTTTGAGGTTACACCAAATTCTAAAAAACGAAATCAGTTTTGTGTATCTCTTTTTTTCATCCGGGTTTTGTTTGCATTCACACACAACATGAACACTTCTAATTTTTTTTTAGCACCGCGACGATTCTTTTCTAACCATTTCCCTGTAAAAACTAAAAACTCGAAACTCAAAATTTTCCCGAAACACACAAAAAAGAAATGTTTGAACAACAAAAACCGTTTTTTTCGCTTGATTTTAACTAAACTCGCCATCATAGTGTGATGTTGTTGTACACCGTTTGAAAATACTGCTCGTGCTTTGCTAATTTAACTAGTTTTTTAGCGCAATAAAAAGAAAAAAATACCGCAAGGCTGCAGAAATGAGTTTTAGCCTGCATCTTCTTGACTGTCTTCGTCACTAGTTCTACTTATCCTGATTGTCCTGCTTTCGTTTCGATGTGTCGTTTTGTTTTTTGTCATTTTCGTGGAAGTTTCTTTAAAAAAAAAAACATCGTTCTGCCAATTAGCCTCGGCAAGCAAAAAAGTTGACTGCTGTTAGTACGAGACACAAAAAACTGCTCGGCTGAATGCCGTTGACAATTAGCACTTGGTAGGTTTTTTAGTCTGTTAAATACATAAGGTAATTGGAGGCGAAAAAATGCGTGATAGATTCTTTTGGGATGCACATTGTGTACATATGTATATTCTCTCCTGTGCCATTTTTTTAGACGACGAGCATCTAAATCTTGGTCGTCAAAACATCTCTTGCCATGTAAATTTTTTGTGTAGAATTTTGTAGAAAATCAAGAGTTCCGACATCTTTACTAGCTTACCATGCTATCTTTGCCATTTGTCTGTATATATGTAACTGTCTTCCCCTTTGTCCATTCGCCACAAATCACAAACCTCTTCCAACCTCACAGAGCCTCCCTTTAAGCTGTGAGTTATGCAATCACCCCGTCGGGAAAAAGGTAAAGTGAAACTATCTAAACCAGTAATTTTGGCTGACGGATTTCAAACGAGCAGCTCCTTCATGTAAGGGCGTCTCTTTTTAGACATGCGATCTTCAATAAGAAATTAAACGGTTTGACCAAGAATTTAGCTTTATTATAAAGATAAGAATCTGACATTATGTTTCCAAAATGATTTCGGACCGCTGACGGCCAAGTGACCGCTGCTGGCTCGAATAAATTCCAGCCGAAAATCCAAATTTTCCATCATTTTTTGCAGCTAGTGGCACCGTATGTCACCAATAACGTGTCCACTATTCTCTTAGAAGGCGTCAATCGTGTCGGCCTTAACCGTCGTAGATAAGCGGCTTCACATAACCCCACAAAAGACAGTTTAGCGGTGTTAAATCGCACGATTTTGGAGGCCACACTACAGAAGATAATGCGTTCACCAAGGGCTTCCTTCAATAAATTGCTTTTATCGTTGACTGTAGGGCATGTAACGCAACGACAACATCCTCACATTCAAACACGATAAAGTCTTTCATCTATAGCGTTCCTCATTCACTGTAACATTATGGATGCCTTCATCAATGACTTCCTCTGTTTATAGAGCACATCAAAAAGGTACTTTTTGAGAATGTAACGGGTTTTCAACAAGAGTTTGTGGATTATCAGCACTCCAAATGCGACAATTTTTCAACTGGCTTTTGTGAAAATCAGGTAGTCATCTTGGTTTGGAACCATTAGGCGAAATTGCGATGCATTTGATGATCGTTCGGCTTCAATTCGAGTTTGATTTTATAAGCCCCCAAACCAAGATCCTTCTACAAAATCTTCCAGAATGTGAATGTGTACAGCTCCAATTGTTGTGCGCGGTGGCAAATGGACTCATTCGGGTCTTTTTCGATTCTCTGCGGTGTGCAATGTACGCCGATTGCATATTCCGATTTTATGCGATAAGTTTTTTTTTCTAAATTGGGATTTTTGGTAACTTCAATGGCATTCTGCTTCCGTTGCCTTGTTATTATTTAGGCGGGCGGAAGGACGGTAGGAAATTCTCGATTGGGGTTTAGGGTTCACCATTTCCTTACCTCCTTTCGCTGCAATATAGCTGGCTGGAGAAATGATCCTTCAATAAAATCATTAAATATAGGGCAATGGTCACCAGATCACGTCTTATTTCGTAGCTTCCCAAGAGCATGCCCTCAAATTTTTTGACCTACTGATGATAATTCTAATCGTACCAGTTCTTTTTCCAATCCTGTTAAAAAGCAACTCAACATCTAACCTTCCTTTTTTTTGAGGATGGACGTTCTTTTTGTTGATTTTTGCTTTGGTTAAGAGTTTTTCGATCCAGAGGCAGTCATGTTGTTTGATGGATTCTACTATTCCGCAATACGGATTACATACGAACATATTTCGGGGAGAAGCACGATTTTGACAGCGTGACAGGGTCAGAGTTCATGGTCTCGTTCAAGAAGCTCCAAGATATTTTCTTTAGAACATCGTCCTTCTCTACCGATGTTAAAGAATATCGCTTCAATGCGGTTTGTGGCAAGACGTTTGACCACCGGTCGTAAACTATGCTGCACCGATCTCGGCGTCGGGACGGACGAGACGCAGATGTAGAAGTTACAGGCATGTCAGAACACCGCCTTTAGGATTACGACAGGATACCTCCTGATGTCGCCGGAGCATCACGAAGCATCTATGCTACGAGTTAAGGAGCATAATGCTTTGCTGTGCAAGCAGTTCCTACTGGGATGCTACCGCAGGCACATCAGGAAGGGAGTACTTGACTTGAAGAGCACCATCCAGCAACACGTGCAACAACCGCTGGACAGGACGGCGTACAGACAAGCACTGAACGCCATTCACCAGGAGTCAGTTAACACCTTCAAAGACTCCCTTCCCGTGAATGGTGTGCTCGGAGTTAAACCACCACCCATAGCAGACAACGAGCTCGAGCTGCCTGAGATCCGCTTGACCCTTGCACAACTTAGATCTGGATATTGTAGCAGGTTAAGCTCCTACTTATCCAGACTCGACCCCAGCATACCCAACATATGCCCTACATGTGAAGAGTTTCCGCACGACACAGAACTACCTCTTCACATGCCCTCTTAAACCGACTCATCTAACCCCCTCTCCCTTTGGTCCAATCCCGTCGGGACAGCACGTCTCTTGGACCTTAGATGACCTCGGCGACTTAGATTGACAAAGCCTGCCGTAAGCGGGGTTAGTCAGCCGCTACAACAACAACAACATCAACCACCGCAGTGAACGATTTTACTCTGCCGACGAGTCTTTCTCCTTCCAGAAATGCAAATACCAAATTTCCGCCACTTTATATGACCGCTGTTGTATAAATCGAAAGGTTCTACACTTTTCCGTCCTTCGCATCTCTTGGGAGTGTTGATGCTTACATTAATTTTACCTTTACCATGGTCCTCATCGTGCCAAACTCAGCACACAACCTTACTGTCGCGTGGTAGTATGAATTAAAAGACATTTATATTATGAACCAAGATCGACTTTTACTCGCAGCCACATAAATGGAGAAACTGTTATTGGAGTCCTCAGTGACCTCATTAGCAGAACTCCACTAAAACTCCTCTTCTTTAGCTCCACATGGATTGGTTACCACATCTTCGAAAAGAGACACAAGAGCTGGAAGCAGAGAAAAAGGAACATCTTCACTCCGCTGGATCTGCAGTTAGTGATCGACCTAGTTTCACTTGGTACTTCGAATTAGCCCTAAATAGCGAAAAGAAGCCTTGCTATTCTTCATTCGACTCTAAACGCATAAGCGACGACTAAACTGTTCAAGAAAAATAAATAAGACATCGATCAGCTGAGTTGAGTCCTTTTCTCAGAAGCCTTATCACAGAGTGTAAATTTCCTGGACTTTCAGACCAAAGACGTATTCCGATATTTCCACATCGTGACTAAATTATTTTGGGGAGAAAATCACACGTTCTCACTTACATACATAAGACAACCATAAAACTTTTGCATATGTATATGTATTTAGGGAATCATGCATGCAATTGAAAAAAAATAAAATTGATTTGACACATTATTAAGAATCGGCTGCGCTGTTCGGCTTCAAAGCAATTGCCGACGCAGTTCGTAAGTATTCGTATGATTTCCATTTAATTCATAATTACTCTTTGGCCACATGTAAATTACCTATGTATGTATGTAGTAAATTCAACTGCGAAACTGGAAAAACTGCGCAACTAGGTAAGTATGTACATATGTATATAGGTATGTGTGTGCGCAAAGATATCACACTAGCCTAGCAATTCGAGATTAATTTGTGTGAATCGAATTAACGACATTACAAGTAGAAATGTGTAAATGGGCTCATTGCTACCAAATGGCTATGCCAACTGCTCATCAAAAGGGCCGTCTGGAGCAATCAGAGAGTACTCACAGCTGGAGCAGTCAATACTCAATAAACTAATATGTATGTACATACAAAAGTGTTGTTTAAATAGCAATATGGTTATGTGCGAAACGACGACGACGACGGCAACAGACCTGGCTAGGGCAGCAGCGTCTCATCGCATTTTTAATAAAGACAGAATTTAAGAAAAACCTACTAAAATTTTACACACCGCCTTTTGACCTTCTACTTTTATTGTGGGTTTTTGCGTTGGCCTGAAATGTCGCTGTAACTTGCTGTTGTTGTTCTTGTTGTTATATTGCAGTCGGTGGCCACATGAATGCAGCTCATTAGAAACACATGAAGTTGCCAAGATCATCAAAACAACAAAAACAGTAATAGTAAAACAACAAATTAATAGATTTGAAGAGTGAAAAAGGACTTGTCCGCTAACACATGTATGTACATGTTAATACATAAATACACATGGTATATGTATACACACATATGTATTTAAGTGTAGGTACAGCTAGACGCAAAAGCCAAAAGACATGCAAACAATGTCCGTTAAAAATTTTCTACGGTGGTTGGTAACCGCGAACTGCAACTTTTTGCTTGTGCGAGTTCCTCCAACAGCCAAACAGCTAACTGCTGTTGTTATTGTTGTTGCCGCTGTTGTTTTACTTATTGTGTTGTAAACAGTTTTGTTAGCCATTTACATGGAATTATGAAGTCTTTACAAGTTTATGAGCCCGAGTTGTATAGTTTGGTGTATACAAAATGGTTTTTGGCTGAAACTACTTGTGCGTATGTATGTATGTATGTATGTATGTATATATATGTGTGTTTGTTGGTTGTAAGGAAAAACCTCAATAAACTAATAAACATCTATTTTCCGTGCCATCTAGCCAACTAGCTCCATACACTCGTACATACACTCCTTAGGGCTAGGCTAGTCTTAGTTTTGTTTCTTTTTGTGCATTAAAAACATAATACATTTATTTTTTTTTTTTTGTTATGAATTTGTAAGAAATTCTATTTTCGACATTCATTGATTGTTAATTACTTGAATACTAACTTAAAATGTCCTTTGCTTCCAGGATTTTTCACAGCCTTTCCAGTTTGGCATGGTTTTTTGTTTGGAAAATGCAAATAACTCACAGTTTAGTTGAGGGTTTAATTCATTATGAGCATGATTTGTATTACTTGCATACTACATACGAGTATATGTAGTATGTGTGTATGCATCTTTTATGTTAGGTCAAGTGAAGGCCGTCAGATTAAAGGCAAAGGCAAATAGAAATAATCATTCATAGAAGTCCATAGTGTAGTGTATTAATTCTTTAGCAGCTCCTTTAAGAACCTGATTTGTGTATCAGTTCCCGCGAACTTGTTTCAAATCTCGTTTTACACACTTGAGAATAATTCGCATGGTTCTCTATACAATACTCAGAGTCTGCCTATAAAGACTCATATCCTTTCTTAATATAATATATGTATATGTATACATATGTATGTATGTATATGGACATTAGTTTTTTAAAAAAGTGTGCGCAATTATATTTTTTGAGATAAATGATAGAATAAACCATTAATAATGGAAAATAATATCAGCCAAATGGCCGCAATGACTACGTTTACAGGACCGTATCTTATTTATGAAATTTTCTATCAGCAAATTGCAAGGTGGCTGCTGTATGCCCTCAATAGCTCCACGAATTCCAACGTTGAGGTCTTGATCGGCGTTGGCCTGTTGGCCTGTGTTGTTTCACGTGATCTCAAAAGTAAAAGTAACCAGGTGTTAAATCGTAAGATCACGATGGCCAATTGCGACCACCTCATCGATAGATAACACGGTTCGGAAACTTTTTCCATAAAATATCGAAAGTTTCGTTGCTTGTGTGTTACGTAGCGCCAACTTGTTGAAAGTAAATGTTGTCCAGATCAATACCATCCAATTCCGGCCAAGAAAAAAATAATTAATCACCTCTCTATAGATCAATCCATTAACCATAACTTTTGCGCCAGCCTCATTTCTAAAAAAATAAAGTCCGATGACCATAAACCTTCCCAAACAGGAAGAGATTGGAGAGGCTGTTCAACAATAAATCTTGGGTTTACCGAGCTCCATATGCGACAATTTTGCCTATTGACGTAGCCATCGAGGTGGAAATGGGTTTTCATGATTTTTCGATGAAATTTGAATAGTGAATTTCAATAATTTCAATGCGTTGTATAAGCATGCAACGTTTCATTTGTATTATCGGCGTGGTTATTACTTGCCAAATGTCAGGCTATTCACAAAACTACTCTTGGGAAAAAGCTATTTCAAAATTTTACTTACTTTTGAAACACTATTATATGCACTCGTACATACATACATATGTACCATTTTCGAAGTTCATGCTCGACCAGCTAAAGCGCACTTTAATGGAATCTACCCAACTTTTGCCTGATTGCCTTACTTTCGTAAAGTTGTAGCCATCTAAAACCGATTGAATTTGGATAAAAACACTGTTTTCAAACATCTAAAACCTTTTTTCTAAACTTCAATTTGTTTTAAAATTTGGAGAAAATTTTTTATTATAACCTTAAAAAGTCATGAAAATTTCCAGTAGGGAGTCGAGCTCGTATTCAAGCTTTGATTTTTTTAATATTGCGAAAATGTCTAGGGGCCGAATAAGGAATTCACACATACTCAAATTTCACGAAGTTAATTAAAAACCCCTTTTGCGGTTTCGAAAATAGATGTAAATAAAATGTATATAAAATAATATTTTTCCTGAAATTCCTCTCTTTATTATAAACACTACATCACTTGCTTGTTTTGACAGTTTAGTTTGACAGATGCCAAAATTCAACGCTTCAATATTATGTAAAAGTACGAAAAAATATATAAATTATGTATGTATGTACCAAAATTCGGAGCTTATTCAATTATTATTAGAAATTAATTTTAATAAATTTTGAAAAAACTATTTATGAAGGCTACAGACCCTGCAAGACGGAGGTAACCATTTCGGAACTAATATCGTAAAATTTTGCTGCTTTACCACTACATCCACAAAACTATTTTTTCCTTCCCATAGGCAGTTTCTGTAGTAAGACGAGTACCATATATCGATAACGATTGTCTAGTACATTAGAAAGAAATGTATGTATACACATTTTCAAATATGGCCTTTGAAAATTTCCGCCATTTACTTTTTGAACCGAAGACGCTAAGAGGTGAGATGTGTTATTTTATAAAATATAAATAAATTTGTAAATAATAATTAATTATTTGTTTCTTAATAATTTCTTTATTAGCTGTAGCAGAGTGGGAGCAACTTTAGATCAAGAAATAAGGTAAGATAACAACATATGCATATGTGTATATATACGTACGTGCATAAAGACGAATGTGCGCATATGTACATATGTATGTACATATGATATTTACATTTTATTTTTGGTTTTATGAGAATAACAATATTGTTTATTTCAGCGTTGTTCATCGAATCAGCCACCACAACACAGCATTTTATTTGGAAAAAAAGCAAGCTTCAAGTGTACCTATTAATACGAATATCAACGTCCTTCATAAATAATCAAAACGTAAGTTTTTCATTTATTAATGTATATGTATATAACTTAGTGCGGAAGTGTTAAAATTAAATTTAAAAGAAAGTTTGTTCAATTCTCTTTAAGTTTAATCAAACTTATTTTAAAAAAAAATGGTTTTTTTGTGAAAATTTGGCATTTTTGTATTTCATGTGCCAGTCATACACATATGCGGGTGTACAAATTGGCAATGTTTTAACAAACGTTCTTTTTATGTTTAAACATTATACTTAATTTAGTTAAACTCAAATTTAAAATAAAGTTTATTTAAATATCTTTTAGTTTGATGTAATTTATTTAAAAAAAAAAATTATTTTATTGTGAAAATTTTGCATTTTTGTTGTGCATGTGCCAGTCATACACATATGCGGTGTACAAATTTAGCAGTGCAACAAAAGTAAATTTTTTGTTTAAACATTTAACTTAAATTAGTTATAATCATATTTAAAATAAAGTTTATGTAAATATCTTTTAGTTTGATGTAATTTATTTAAAAAAAAATTGGTTTTTTTGTGAAAATTTGGCATTTTTGTTGTGCATGTGCCAGTCATACACATATGCGGGTGTACAAATTGGCAATGTTTTAACAAACGTTCTTTTTATGTTTAAACATTATACTTAATTTAGTTAAACTCAACTTTAAAATAAAGTTTATTTAAATATCTTTTAGTTTGATGTAATTTATTTAAAAAAAAATTGGTTTTTTTGTGAAAATTTGGCATTTTTGTTTGTAGCAAGTATACAAAAATTATGTATGTGCAAAGCTTTTATTGCAAAATTATTTAAAAATATAGTAAATTAAAAAATAAAATTGTATAATAAAATAAAAAAAAAATTTAATATATTATTATTAATTAATATAAAATAAAATTATTTTTACTAAATTGACTTGGTTTACAAGAAAAAAAATTTGGACCAGGGACTGGATCTATTCGAAAAAAATTTATTTATGAAAATTTCCTCTTTTTCATTTTGTCTTTCGTATGTGGCAGTAAACTAACAACTAAATATGCTTCTAAACTAAAACTTTCTTTGTAGTTTATCTTTACTTTCATAGATATGTGATTTAAACTCTTTTGTTCCTACTAGTTCAATATTTCAATCATGATGATTAGTTCTCTTAAATATATAATTTAAAAATAATTTTAAAATTAAATATTTTTTGCGCATTTATGTGCTATTTCGATTTTTGATTGAAGTATCTTCTTCATTTTTTTTTAGTATACCACTTGGATGTTTTAAAGGAGATTTTTATTTTCTTTATTTTTATTATTTTTTTTTTAATTCGTTTCTCTGTTACAGATGCGGCTTTTGATTAAGGCTAAGGGCTCAAAAGGCAGTGTAGACGGAGTTCTGCGTGGCTTAATGGCAGACGAATTGGTCTACCATTACAATTTAGAGGGTCGCAAGGAAAAGAAGTCCTTACTTAAATTAAAGAGCGTCTCAATTATTATGGGTAAGCAGTCATTTATCAAGATATTACAAACATCATAACCAATTTAATATTTTTTTCAGATATTTTTGCAGACAAAGAAAAGGATGTTCTTTTAAATGAGATCAGGCGATTTGTATCATTAAGCCACAATAGGCTTAAACAAAAAAAACATAAAAGTAGGGCTAGGTTAAGTTCAAATATTAATGTGAATTAAAATAATTTATAGTTTTTAGATTCAAGTTCTATGTATACTTTAGTTTTAATATTAGTTTTAAGTTGTACATGTTTTAGATTTAAACTGTATATACTTTAGTTTTAATATTAGTTTGAAGTTGTACATGTTTTAGATTTAAACTGTATATACTTTAGTTTTAATATTAGTTTTAAGTTGTACATATTTTAGATTTAAACTGTATATACTTTAGTTTTAAGTTGTACATATTTTAGATTTAAACTGTATATAATTTTAGTTTTAATATTAGTTTTAAGTTGTATATATTTTACTGTAGCTGTAAATAAAAATTACTAATTTGAAAAAAAAAGGATTGAATTGTGAAATTATTGTAAAACTGTAGAAATTATTTATTTTTAAACGTTATCTAACGGATATGTGTAGAAAAATGTTTCGGTCATATTTTCCAAGTAAACCTTTTAATTTAAAATTTTTAAAAATTGATATTTGCCATATAAGTAATACTTTTCTTCTTATTATCTTCTTAATTCAGATATCCTGAAGGAATAGCGATGTCACCAGGAAATACTTGCAATAATATGCTGGAAATATACTGGAAATACAATGCTTTCAAAGGATTTATTTATTGTTTAATAATATGCTTTAGTATATATTAATATAAAATTAGAGATTTTGATATGCTTATATTTAAAATGAATCATTATGTATTTATTTAAAAAAAAAATAACTGTATTTAGTCAAATATGTAAATGTTTATTATTTAAATTATTTAATTAATTTATTAATTATCCTATGTACATGCATTTATATGTATATCTTGAGAGTTAAGTATAATTTCTAGTACCATTGTCTATTAAGTAACACAAATTATTATATATTATTATTATATATCACAGGTTTTTATGTGTTCAAATTGAAATTGAACAATTTGTAAAATGAACTATAACTTTATACAATAAAAATGTAAATATGTAAATTTTTATTATTTATATTTTTAATAAACAAAAATAAACTTAAAAAATGCTATTTTTCATTTTAAAGGAAATATAGGTAAAAGGTCAATAGTCAATATGAGTAACCCGTCCGATAACAAGCGCATTTGTTTTAAATAAGTCACCGGTGACAGGTCCGATAACAAGTGCATTTGTTTTAAATAAGTCAACGGTGACAGGTCCGATAACAAGTGCATTTGTTTTAAATAAGTCACCGGTGACAGGTCCGCTAACAAATGCATTTGTTTTGAACAAGTCACCGCCCATAGATATGCTAACAAGTGATTATGTTTTCAACAACACATGGGTAGCAGATACGATATCATGTACGTTTGTTTTCAATAGCCAGTTGCTGCCAGATCGAGTAACATACGTGCTTGTTTTGAATAACACATGTATTATAAATACGGTAACAAAAATATACGAAAATTAAAAAAGGCGAATATATGTCGCATACCGATAAATACAATGCGAGTGAATGAAAAAGAGAATCACACGTACGTGAAACAAAGCGGGGAAATTTGTTATTTTTTTCCCACGGCTAGAAGAAAAGTAACAATTCAAATAACAAATGCACGTATGTAAAGTAACAGGCGGATAACATGTTAGGCAACAGCTACCCGTCTTGCAGGGGAGCGATCAGTGCAGTTAACAGCACTAGGACGATATAAAACTCATAGTTTTAGGTATTTGGTACCAAAAACAGACTCTCGTGGTGCTGGAAGTTTGAGCTCTTTATTTTTCGACACCTTGACTTGACTCACCTTTCACTCTGTACTTGATTCCCCGTAGTGATTATCCTCCTCTTTCACTGCTACTATCAGCAGATACTACTTGGAAAACTTTCAAAGCTGAAGTATTTTTGTCCTCTTATTAAAGTTAAGGGAGCATTCACGGCTAAATGGAAAAGATAAGTTTGAAAAATAATGAACTGTACATAAATTAATATATTTGATGTCCAAAAGATCTGAGAAGATAAGACAACAATTGATGTTGCTTTTTTTTATTTATTTATTTACTTGTATGAAAAATAATTATGAATAATAATCGTATTTGCAAGGCCATTTCGTTCGTTCCCATAAGAAAAAAAATTATAGAAAAATTTATTTAACAGAAAAATTTAAGTTAGTTTTTCTAGTTGCGGTCGCAACTCGGTAGGGGCTGTCAACTCTTCCGAGTGTATTTCTGTCATTACTAGTAAAAATGCTCCTCATGAAGAACCATCAGCCATTCGAAGGCGGTTTGGTAAACACTTTAGGTACTTCTGTTTGTTGAAAAATTTACAAGACGCTTCAGCGGCCTTGTTTTGGAATTTCCTATGGAAACTGTGCAAATATCTCAGCGTTTCAGGATAAGTTGGTTCTTCAAATAGACGAAATCATTTGTTGATCAAGGTCGCAGTGATATTTTGACTCTCTGAGAATATTGGAATAAAATTAATATATGTATAAATTTCTCATTGGCTTCGCTCAGTAAAAAATACGATCATTCTAAAATTAATTTAAATCGCTATCTCATCGCTTGCCTTTTTATGTCTATACAGTTGAACAATGTTTTTCGGAATCCAACGGATGGCAAATATAGCTTTCCTTTAAGCTTCTTTTGGTCACCAAATCGAGCTTTTTTATATATTTTACAACCTGCCTAGTGCTTTGAAACGATGGAAGAGAGACTACTTTCTGTAGCAATATGGCTCGTTAGCGCCATTCCTCCTTGAAATATGAGCAAGCAATCGCTGCAGAAGTGAGCCACGCGCAAAAACTACTAATGAATATAATATACATTTTAAAGATAATTTTCGTAGAAGAAAATCATAAATAATCCGCAAAAATATCCATTGAAAGCACTGCCTTCCAACATCACACACCACATGTGACCTTCTACCATTTCCAGTTACACGCCCACGCATACATATATACAATTTTGCAAACAAAACTTGATCAATACACAAGTAAACGCTTACTAAATAATCGCATAAATTGCTTCCGGGAAAGAAATAATTGAACTATTTTTACTCTTAACTCGACATTCTCAATGACCTTTGCCACCGGCACGCATTCACCCTTTCCAAACTACATGCTACATACCCTTTCCTATTCTAATAGACAGCAGCAGCAACACCACATCCTTACGGCCAAACAATGTCGCTACAATAAGATATAGAAACAAAAGTGGTATAAGAACGACAAGTAGCTGCGGAATTAGCAACCCTATCAGTTTCGCATTGTTCGTGTGTGCAAATCTCTTCCACGCTTCATGCACTTTGCGCACACACACCAAGTACAGCTCGAACTGCTAGAGAAGTGCAAACAAACAATCCAACAGGCAAAAGGACTCGACACGCTCAATCCTTTGCGTGCGCCTCTCTACCCCTTTTGCCTTTATTAGTCGATCTCTGCTTGCTCTTGGTTGCTGCTTAGCCGGTTGGATGGTTGACTGGTTGACTGGTTGGCTGACTGAACGACTATGACTATAACTAACTGGCTTTTGTTTGGCCTTTTGCGAAAATTGCCAACTACTAATCCCTCTAAATGTCTGACTTCATTTTCGACATAAACGGTTTAGCGAATATTGAAAATGATCGGTCGACCAGAGGCGTGTGGGCGCGACAGTGTAGGCGTTGCAAAACCTTCTACATACATATGTACGTGTACATATGTTTTGGCAGTAAAACTGCATGTGCGGCACTGTTATGTGGGTGAGCGTGAAAAATGCTTTTCCAATGAGACGATCAGTCTCATTGTACTAGTTTTCCGTTCTAATTTAATCCTTTACATACACGCATATATACATCCACACTTTATGGATACAGTGAGTGGCGAGCCTATATACATACATACATACATATATAGTTATTTATTGTTTTGTGCGTGTCAAAGGATTAAGTTAAGGTTAGTGTGTGGGCGTGTTCCTCTCAATAGACTCCAGCATGTTTTGCATAAAGGGCAAGGGGTGAGTCCTGTTGTATGGATAATGCGCTCTTAATCGCCGGATTCATGACGATCATGAACATCGATACCAAAATAATCGAATTCACATACGCATGTCGCATGACATTCTCATTCCCTACCTGTGTTTTGGGGCTTTGCGTCTCATTGAGTGGCTTAGCCATGTTTAGCTCAACTAATCGGCGTGCAAAGTTAACTATAAATTTAAATATGAAATCGCAAATTTTTCTTCATTTTCTTTTGTTTTCTTCTTATTTGTTTGTGTTTGTTTACGTTGCTAAGAAATGTAGATCCTCAAACGTTCCGACCATGACTTGGCATATTGGGAAGAAGGATTAACTAATTCGCAAAATACTATTTTTAAGGAAATATGTTTACATACATTTACTCCTTTAGTTTAGTAAAGTCAATCAATTGAAAGGAAAGGGGTGTGTCAAAGGGTTGTATTCTGGAACAACTTAATATGCGCGAGCGTAACGAAAACCGTTTTTTTGTGAGAAAGATCGTGTACTATCGAATTAGTGAATTGTTGACCAGCGACAGGTTGGCGTGTTTAATCGCTGATAAATGATGGGAAAAGTAAGATAAAAGCATCTGAGGAAAACCTAGAGCAGAAGTCCAACCCAATTAGTTAGCTATACAATGCCGTTCACCAGTTAGAAGCCGAAACGGACCATTAGCATGCGGCTGTAGTGACTCGCTACTTCAGAGTTTTTCAGATGCTAACATAAATTCCCTTGAGATGGAGCTGGTTTCAAGGCTGGTGAAAAAACGCTACAATTAGACTTCAGCGAACCCTTAAAGCAGATATGCCGAAGTGGCTCTACTAAAGCTCCCTCTCAATTAGCTACACAGACTACACAATGATTGGTTACTGCATCTTACATATGTAAGAGTTGTCTATTTACGTTTACAGGTTGTACTACGATGTACATACCCAAAAAGCAAGACTACACTTTAATAAAGCATACTGACTCACAACCCACTAAGTGCGCTATAGAGGGCAATGTGAAAGAACTGCCGATAGGGAGAAAGCTCAAACCAACTCTCAAGACAGCCGGTTCTACGCACCGGAGTTGACCCGGATTTTATCCGGCCAAGGGCTGTCACCCTTTCGGCGACCTAACCCCGTTTAGGTCAACAGGTAAAATTAGTCTAAGTTCGCCAACGGAGCAACACCTCCCAGCTGGGCTGCTACAAATCCTTCTCATCAGGGCTGGCGTCGAAGCCAACCCTGGTCCGATGGATTATTTCTGCTGCATGTGCAGATTGACAAAGCCTGCCCTAAGCGGGGTAAGTAAGCCACTACAACAACAACAACAGTGAGCTCAATAGGGCACTGATGCTAAAAGTTGTGAAACACAGAGACAAAGTCCTGAAAGTGATCTAACTATGAGCATTATGGATAAAGAAACTTTCTTGGACTCAATAGATCAAACAAATTATCCTAAAGTATGATCTCAAGTATTAGAAGTGACCAGAACGAACGCCCCGACCAAGAGCTCCAACATTTTTGGGTATCATTAGGACATCTTCCGTAAGCTAAATTTGGAGATAATAGTTTTGCATTCTGTTGAGGGATGACTGAAGCATAAGCCGATGATTGCGACGCGATATTAGGAATACTGAAAGCAGTGTAGCTTCCACAACAGCTTCATATCGCGTTTACTCCATATACTTGGCAAGATATCGTTGCTCCTAGTTAAGGAGTTATGCTCTGCAAGCAATATATGCTGGAGAACTACAGAAGCGTTTACTTTTACAGATACTTGCTCTTGGAATATCGGTTCCCTGGTACATAGGGAAGGAGGTAAAAGTAACAGCACCTCCCTTCTTGCAGTCTTGAACCCGTTTATTATCTATAAAAACGAAAACTAGAACCGCGCCGTTGAAACCTAAGTATTGTTAGTACAACTAAAGCCTGCGTACTGTTGTACTCTTAACTTACAGCTAGTCAAACCAAACCCCGATATACCCACTGTGTGTTCTGAGTGTATGTTCTGTGTCTGCACGCCGCTAGCCACCTCTTTGTATGCACCACTCTCCTTTTAGCTGGAACACATCGAAATAGTGCATTTCTTGGGCCTCCCGTTATATGCTCTCAATGAATTAGACAATTTTCCATCTATGTTTCGTTGAATTTGAACCACTGTACTTCGCAAAACCAGCCTGTGCCTGAGACGGATTGAGTTCTACTGGTTCCTTCCTTTACTTCATTTAACTTTTCCGTTGATTGGCTACACCGAGTCAACAGGCCTAAAGATTACCGTGATCGTCGCTGCTTATGGAACCTATCTCTCTTTCAGGCTTCCCCCTCTTGAATTCGTCTCTTTCGTGTTTCTACTCAAAACCCCCACGCCAGGCGCTCTGTCTCATGGAAAGTTAGGCCGACTACCGCACCGAGGTTTTCTTCGCCTCTCTATTCATTGCTCTTCTGTCTACCACAACCTAGATCTCTTTTCCTGGGCTGGCTGAAACTCTCCTCCTTTACCTCATAGAGCTTACGTGGTTATGTTGTCTTCGTAGAATGCGAACGAACGACCTCATTGTCATGTTCTTCTCCCCCTTGGTATTTTTATTTTTTTTTTGGTTTGTGTTCATATTTACCTTATGACCGCTTTTGCATCGAAGAGTACCCAGTGGTCAATGAGATCTATGGGAAATTATACAAGTCCGTTGCAGTAACACCTCACCACGGTAAGACCACCGTTACTTTCTGCTGTGGCCCGGTGTCAGGAAGCATCCGTTGCAATACAAGCAATATTACTCTCTGTCCACCAATCGTCCAATGGGCAGTTCTTGGTGGCTTTCCTATAGCAGCTCTATACTGGATGACGCGTCCGGCAGTGCTGGAACCAAGGCAACTGACGGACTGAACTGATTGGTGATCCAGCTAAGCTCCGCATTGTGAGTAAGTGTCTGCTTTGCTAGCATACACTCCAGGTCTGCGACTGTTTGACTCTTCCCCACAACCACTTCTTCAACCAACTGTCAATAATGACATATTTCGTCTTTTAATTAGACGAGTAAAAATGAATGGAAATGGAAGAATGTCTTTTGCAGTTTAATTGTCACAATTTAGTGCATTTAAAAGCACTTATGGGTGTACATATGTATACTAGTATAAGTATGTATGTATTTTACATGCCAAAAAGCATTATTAATAAACATGAAATATTGCGGCCATGTACTGCAGTTAAACGGACCATATATTATATATATACACAAACATTTGTATATATGTACGTAAGTATGCTCATATAAATAAGTAAAATACTTCCGTAGCGCCAGCCAGCCAGTCAGCCCGCCCGGCATGCATGCACTTCCAACACTTACCGACTCGCACATCTGACTCTAAGACTATGAGACTATGACCCAAAGCCGCCACTTGTAAATTTGTGGCCCATCAAAGAATTAGTCAAGAAGCTTGTACAAATGTGAGTAGCAAATATTCGCCTTCACAGAGAGCGCAACAAAGCACTTGAGAAATGCCAGCGGAGACTGCATCGTACAACTTAAACGGACGGATAGGCAAGGCAGGCGGCAGGGTGGTTTTACACGCATACATACACGTATGTATGTGTGTGGTGGCAGTACAGTTCAAGAATGTCGCGCCACACAACGTCAAGCTGGTTCCGTATCTACTTAAAAACCAATTAGCAGTCAAAAGCAAAAACAATAAACATCCAACATCCAATATCCGTACGGGAGAGCAGGGGAAGAGGAAAGATCAGTGGCATATCATGTGGTTGTGCTATAAATTCTATTTACACATACATACATACTTATTTAAATTTAAATACAAACGAACCACACAGTGGCTGTTCAATATTATGTAAGTGGCTCATTTCACATTTTTATATTGTATATACGTATGTATGTAAGTTTGTATGTATTACAGCATGTAATTGAGTGTAAATTTGTATGTTTTAAATGTGTTTAAATTTGTGGTCTTGTTACTGATTGCCGATCGTCGAGCTGTTAAGTGATCGCTCAATTATGTCGTCACTTTGATCTTCACGCACACAGCCGCTCGTCGTAGGCGCTTTATAGTTAGTAGCCGTACTAAAAAAGAGAACTCAAAAACAAAAAAATAAAATAAAAAATTAAAAATAAAAAATTAAAAAAATTAAGTGAAATTGCTTTAGCATTTATTTTGCTATTAATTTGTTGTAATTTGAGGGTTTATTTTAAAAATCATTCAAGTGTTTAGTACGTATAGGTGTATATATGAATGTACATATGTATATTAATATAAATTAGAATAAAGTGCTTTTTAGCAAAGTCAAAGTGTGTGTGTGTGTGTGGACGCAAATGCAGATGGTCTTTAGTGCCGGAAATAAGCGAAAAATTAGTATTCATATGTGTAGTTGAAATTAGAAAATTTACGTTTTCACTTGTGGTCAACTAAGAATAGAGAGGAAATAAATAGGTTAGATGGCGGCTGCCATACCAAGATCATTAAACCGCGTTGTGGAATCGCATCCTTCCAAAGCGACTAAACCCGATATGTGATAATGTACTCCTCGAGTGTCTGGTACTTACGCTTTTCCCCTAAGCCTGACTGTCTTGCATTTTCCGTGCCCATTGAACGGTTGCAAGTTAGCGCTGTCCGACTGTTACTGAATTGGACTCCAGCGCAGTCGACCATTTCTTTTCCCTTCTCAAACTGCCGTGCAGCGAGAGAACTCGTTTCAGTAGGTAAGCAAAAAGAATCTGATACTAAAATAATAATAACAATCCCGCTTTGGTTACAAGGGGAGCTGCTGGAAAGGGTGGTACTAAACTGCGTCGAACTGGAACCGAAAGTGCCTACACTCTTTTAAAAACTCCTTTTGCTTTCGAGAAACACAGGCATTAATGGCAACAACCAAGAGGGAAAGTAACTACTATCGATAGGAAAAAAGTCTGTGCTCATGTAGGAAGAAGCCAAACAGCCAATCAGGACATGGGAGGCCTACCTCAGTAGGACCACAGAGGGTAAAAACCAGCAAGAGAAGGAAGTTGGCACAAAATTCGGCAGGGTTAGAAGATAGATCTTCCTCGCTGAACTACAGATGGCTGTAAAATTTACATTTCCAAAGTCTATCTGCGCGAAAGGTGCATTCCCTGGATACCAAAATCAGAATAAATCTCAGCATATCAGTCTCAGTCCATTCCTCTTAATAATCTCTGAAAGGCTACATAAGGTAAAGACTGTTCGGGGGTAAACAGTCTTTCGAGAAAGCAACACGCGTACTCTAAGAATAATACACTCGGTACTATACGACATAGTTGGGTGCATCGAAAAAGTGTTTGCCGTACGCGCACCCGCTCGACTTAGAGACGGTTCTTAACAACATTCTTTCTGAATCTGTAGTAGAAGCTCTCCGAAATAATGGCGCATAGTGAAGGCTGTCTTTCCTAAGAAACAGCATCATCTTCGCTGAGATGAGCAGCGGTTGTATCACGAGGCACACACTCCAAAGAAACCTTTCAATGTAAAGTTTTATCTCACGGTATAATCTCAGGCTAATTTTTGATAGAAACGTCGAGGTCGGCCTTGTGTACTGCATTCTGCGGGTTAGGGGTTCAAGAATTTACCCGTGGTAAGTCTTGCCTGTCGTAAGAGGCGACTAAAATCCAATAGTTCCCACGACAGTCGGGACTTTATACCGGAACGATCCGGATTTTTTATCCGGCCAAGGACTGTCACTCATTCACCGCAACATTCTCCAAAAATTACTTTGAGGAATATTTTTGCGGTTACAACAACAACAACAACGAATGTCCATCTTTTACTATGGCGACTCTGTTGGGTAATATTTATGTATGATCCGCCAAACGACTATGGCGAAACTCTGTATGTTCTGCCCAAATCTCAAGAATATTATTCCACAAGCTGCGTCATTTATACTGGATTAAGTCAGCTCGATCTCGCTTATTATATCCTCCCCAGCGTAGTGAGTGAAAACCGCTGTCAACGTACTGATCGCACCTTATCAGCGCCCCACGGTGGGGAAGGGGAAGGCCAATCCATCTTCGAATTGATGCTGAATCGTAACAAAATCGATTGATTTCTGAAGTGGATGGTAAACGGTAATGAAAGGTGGAATACTTACAGCAACGCCACATGAGAACGGTCGTGGTCGCAGGGCGGGGAGCCGGCACAAACCGTATTTGGTAGCATTGGCAAGGAAACATCTATTATTAGCTGCTCCCCTAAGGGAAAAATTTCAACCTATATTGTCAGCAACTAGACCGTCTGAAGGAAGAAATCGTCTAGAAACACCCAGCTTGAGCCAACAGGAGGGAAATTGTGTTTCATCAGGACAACGTCAGACCACATACATCGATAGTGACTCGCCAGAAATTCAGATAGTTTGGTCAAGAAATTCTTTTGTATCCATCTTACAGACCCCCTCTCGCACAAAGTGATTATCATCTGTTCCTATGTATGGCGAACGATTTGGCTGGTGGAAAATTGGCCTCAGAAGATGTATGTGAAATAAGCCAAATACTAGAAATTAAACCTCCTCATTTAAAGCTCCCCTAGACAGTTGAAGCTCTCCTAGACAGTTGAAGCTCCTCTAGACAGTTGAAGCTCTCATAGACAGTTGAAGCCCCCCTAGACAGTTGAAGCTCTCCTAGACAGTTGAAGCTCCCCTAGACAGCCGTGCAAGCTAACATTGAATATAACCAGAAGCTATGTAAAAATGCGAGGCATATCTCAACGCAATTTCGATGGGATTGCGAAGCATCTTTCTGAGTCCTACGTTACAAAGGAAGATTTCAAGAAAGGTGTATCTCCTGTGACTTCTTCAACTTAGTGGTAGAGGAAATAATGCGAGCCGTAGAACTTACTCCACAAATTGAGATTTATTAATAAGTTTTTTTTTTAAGATTCCCCTCGTCTTCCCAATTTTCATGACAAAATAGTTCATTGAATAGTAAACCGTCCATATGTACGTACGTATGTATTATCTCAACACAACAACCAAATTGAACACCTGGTTACTTCTGTCTGTCTCATCAGCACTGACCAACACACTTAACATTATTTGACATCATTGTGGCAATAATGTATTTCAAACAATTCAATTATAAAAGCGGCAGAAGAGAAATGCATCAATGAATGAGAGTATGAGCGGAATGAGGTGAAAAAAAAACAATGAAATGCCCAATTAACCTCGACAATTTTCAATATTTAATCGCTTTAAATTGCTGCGTAATCGCAATGACACCCACAATACAATACAAGTGACAACAACAATTACCGTTATATCATTGACAACACGTACAACCCCGCAATGGTAACAATAACAAGGGTTAAAACAAAAATAGACAAGAAATAAAGGGAGATGTGAAGCAATAATGCCAATCGGCAGTGCAAATTATACATACATACTTACATACATACAGATGTATATATATTGTTAATAAACGTGTTTGGTTGTGCGCTAAAATTAGTTGATTGAAATTAATGCTTCGTGATTTGGAAAATGAATTGATATGCGCGCATGTACATAGATAACAGCCGTTTTGAGTTGGTTTGAAATCGTTTGTCGCTTACCTAAAACCGCAGGACGCAATCAATTAACTCTCCCATAGACTCTATAACACCTTAACACTTCGATCTGTGTGCACAATATTTATGTATGTAGGTATGTATGTATCTTACACATTATTCCTTTGGCTGCAGGAGTAAGCCAATAGTCGCGATAACAGAAGTTCCAATGTATGTGTGTGTACGTGTGTGTGTGTGTGTGTGTGTGCATTAATGAATTGCGGGGGTGCATGTGTAATTAATGTCATTTGGTTCTCAATGCGTCGCTTTGCTGGAAATATTGCCGTCAGCGAAAGCAATAAAATTCCAAGTCAATGACAGAAATTCAATGCTTTGTAATTGATTCACGAAGGGGAAATCTGAATATACATACATACTCGTACATACATACATCTAGACAAAGTAGTCAATGTATGCGATATCACATACCACCTATCAGCAGCGATTATGGTATATGTAGGAGTATCGGCTGTATTTCACTAAAAATTTTGTATATATGTACATATGTATGTAAAATCTAATTTACTACACTTTACCATGGCGAAGTGGTTCGACTTTGGAAATATTGGGAAGCCATGAAGCTCTGAAAAACCATCGAAACCAATTTAATTATAAAAGAACGATAGGTAAAATCATTGATATGCCCCTAAATGTAGGCAACGTTTTGTCAGTGGTGTACAACTTCAAACAAAAGGTTTCCCTCATTTAGGAGCTATTTACGAATACTGGACAGACCAATAAAATTATAGAAAATGATTCCGGCTAAAAAACGAAAAATTAGAAAATTAAAAAAATTAAATTAGTTAAAAAATAAATTAATTAATTAAATTAATTAATTTTTTTTTTTTAATTGGCGTCCCCCCGCCCTCCAACAGGGAATGCCAACATCCTTTCATTTCAGAATAAAGTTTTAGATCTCCCACCAAATATACAATACACCACAAATAAGAGAAGGAGAAACGCCACTTATAAAGCCCTCGCTAATGAGGTTCAATCAGTTTATTCATTGACGCTGGACTTTAATCTTTTATACAATATGCTATCCTTCAAGTGAGCACTTTTATCTATCTATATATTATATAAAAGGCTTTGTCCTGAACAACTGACGGATCAACCCACACTCTAAGCCACTGATCATAGAGACCAGAAACCTGGTGGGTGTGGTCTGCGGATGACTTAGGCATCCGATAAGGAAGGATTTTTCGAAATGCTGACTTGGGGCCGATATATTCCAAAAAATCTAAATTATTTTTAAATCGTTTAGCTTTGGGCTCAAATTATCATTGGAAACACTTTTTCTTTCGAGAAGTAGGCCTGGGATCGATTCGATAGTTTGGCTTTATAAAAGTTTATAAGTTATAACAAAATTAATAATGTAATAAACGTAATAAATCTTATAATAACCAACTTAAAATTACATGCGGACGAAGTCGCACGATAATTGGCTAAGAATGGGAATCTTCTTCTTGTAGACTATGCGCAGTACACTTAGGTGTCAATCGTTGTGAACGTATTCGTCTAAACATATTCTACAAAGAAGCTGATACAATCACCTTATCACCTCTTCGCCGAAATGCTTGTATGGTTCAGTCGCTAAGCCATAGGCTCCCAGGAGGTGGTGAATGCGCCATCTCCGCGTGTTGCATTTTCGCTGGCTGGAGAGACTCAGTATACTCTGGACATTGCTCATGAAACAACTTCCATGGTTCTTATATGAATATGCTCCGATCTTCAAACTCCAGCCATCGCATATTTTCACAAAATTATCGAGCATTACACCTGTCGCCCAGCTTTTCCAGCTCTTCTTACTCAGGCATTTCAGCGTCTTTCTTGCTTTGTCTGCAAATACGTCTTGCTGCTCTTTTCCGCTATCGCTAACTACATATCACGCGCCGCGCATATGGAGATCAATCGCAACTTTGTATGGTAGACAGTTTTTTTTTCACTGTGGTACGGCAATCCTCAAAACATAGCACTGCTTTCGACATTGTCATAATCAAATTGTCTCTGTAGCGACGTTACGTAGAGAGCTTGAAATGTTATTCCAAAGTTTTCTAATACCGGGCTAGTCGAGTAGAAAACCGACTGTCTAACTGTTTTGTTTGGAGCTTTTCAGTAGAAAACTTTTCTTACCTTCGTTGCAACAGGTAGTGATCCGAGTCGATATCAGTTCCATCAAGCTTACGTACACTTAGAATACTGGAGACTGGAGTCTTCCGTCTATCCCAGAATTATCGTTTTGGTTGCGAGATTTTCGAATCAACTTAATAAATTATCTTGGCAACATTAATATGTATATAGGTACTTTTGTATAATTGACGCTTTGTGATCAATGAAGTGAGTTTTGACCGAGCTTCTCCTCAACAGCCGCAATAGTCGAGCGGTTAGCAGAGCATAACGATTAATTTTTTCTAATTTCGTTCGCCCCTCGTAAGAGAATGTCAAGACCTCCGAGTCTACTTCTAGCATAAAATTAAAGCTCCTCAGAAAATCCATTAACCGTTGGAAGGCGGCTTGGCATGAAAAATTTTGAAAAACATCAGACTTACCATACACCACAAGTTGAAGGAGGAGCGCGGCCGAAAATCGTTTGCCTACATTTAGGGGCTATATAACTGAAGCTGATAACTTGGGTTGATTAAACTAAAAATTACAATTGTTGTTGTAAATTACATTGTTTTATCTAATTAAAAAATTAAATATTTACAAAAAAATACTTGTGGTCTTTTGCAGGCTTACGAGGAGTGTAACGAAATATTTGCAAAATTTCCCTGTAAAAACTCATAAGCATCACTAATATTTCTTTTTACTGTTTATGTCTAAATTTTATGCAATATTATGTAAAAAAAAAAACAAAAAAAAAAATAACGTTCACTAAACATGCCATACAAGTTGACTTATTGGCAAAGGGAGAAGATAAAATTCCACATAAATACAAGCAGGACATCATTCTTGTCTATTATTGCGCCTTTCAGCAAATATTCAGCAATTTCAAAGGATTCTTCTTATTTTTCATATTTTTTTTTTAGATTTTTTTTGGCATAACAAACTAGAAAATATTAAAAAAAATTATTTTGAAAGTGTATTTTGCCAAACCTTCCAACGCTGGCAACCGTTGACGTAAAATTTCATAACTCTTCCGTGAAAAAACGAACGAGGAGTAAATACAAAAGGCAGAAAAAAATCCTTCGATTTTCAGTTGTTATGAAAGTTAAAAATAAAACAAAGCAATTTTCCCCTTTTATGCAATAACTGCTAATTCTGAAAACTCTTTCCTTTTACTTTACACTTTCAATACAACAAAAAACAAAAAAAAAATAAAAAAACGCTACACATTGCTGCCTCCTTAGAGAACTTAGTGAGCGTGAGTGGCCTTCACTTGCTTTCGCTTAGCTGCGAATTTTTATATACATACATACATATATATGTTTATGCATAGTTTCTTCGATATGTGTGCAAAATTATTTTTGTAAATATTTAACCCGAAATTGGCAAATTTACGCCTTTTTATGTAACCTTTTCGCCTTTTCGCCTTTACGCCTTTAACGCGATGCATTTTTTACTACAAACATACTTCCAAACACATATACGTGTATGGGTACTTCGTTTTTTAGCCAGAATCATTACTAACGCCTAATAGTAAACAAAAACAATATTAACAACACTTTCAAACACACACACGCACACATACTCGTTCACACACTCCGCGCTAATGTCAGAAGCCGCCAACAATTTGTCGGCTGACCACTGATTTCAGGCACAACAACACCCAAACAGCACATTATGCAATGCAACCGTGTTGTTTTCTTATTTTTTTTATTTTTTTTTTTCAAAATTTTCTTATTATTTTTACCTTCATCAATTCTACTCTTCTACAGCTTGCATAATCGGGTTGAATGACCCATTATGGTTGTGTTGTTTTGTGTACAAAAATAAAAATGAGAAAATAAAAAAAAAATAAAATAAAAAAACAAATAAAAGTAAAAAAAATTAAAAAAAAACCCACAAGCAAAAAGTGAAATAAAGAAACTGAAAATTGCAACTATCAAAACTCCTGCCGTGACGTTTCACCAACAACACCACCACCGCCACCACCAGTGAAAGTATGCGCAACCCGTTTGAGTAAGAAAATCCGAAAAAAAAATTTACAAAAACAAAAAAGAAATGCCAATAAAGGATAAAATGTTGTAAAAAATGAGCAAATAAAAAACAAAAAGCAGCAAGGATGCGCAAAAAAACCCAACAACAGCCTACAGTTTAACCAATTTGCAGTTGCATACATACATACCTACATACGTATGCACAAAGTCACATACAAAGCAGCTACCCGCACACTGTTACCCAACTTTGCAACATTTACGCAAGTCTTCGTCGCTGCCGTTCGCTCTTTCATCGTCAAGTCATAAAAAAAGGATATGCTAAAGGATACTTGAATGGCAGCCAGCGCATAAGCGGCTCTAAGAATCGCTAAGAATTTCATAATGAGTAAATGAGTTACGAATTGTTGGCGTTGTTGGTGTTGATGGCGTGAAAGGGCATTCATTCGTTGCTGTGTGTGGTAATAGTCGGTTGAGTGTGTGGAAAACAAATGAAATTTGGTAAAAAACAAACAAGGAGAAAATGCAGAAAGGAGTATATATGTATGTTTAATAGTATATATTTAACAGTATTGTTTGCGTATTATTATTGTTTTTTTTTTTTTTTGGTTTTTTGCAATATTACGCACACACTGCAAGGCTCTAAAGGGAATGCAGCATTAACTTGCCTATTGGCGTGAGTGTGTAGGTATGTAGGTGTGTAGGTGTGTAGGTGTGTAGGTGAAAGAGTAGTCATCATAATCTGGGAAGTGTTGTGTGAGTGTTTCACCGTTTACTTACTCAAATTTATATAATACTTCCATGTATATACAAACATATGCATGCATATATGTATATGTGTGTGTAGGCGAGTAGGTGTTGTTGTATGAAGTTATTTTGGTACGCCGAAGTCGATGAGGGAAATGAAATGTAGTTAATTTGCACTTTTAGTAGGTATTCATATATATATATATATATCTACATACATATGTCTGTACGTATGTTACGAAGTAGTAAGTGATATTGCTTTGAGGATACAATTGGGTTTTGAATGCTTTTAAAAGGGTGTATTTCCAATTATGGCAATCGAACTGAAACTATTTTTCTTTTCTTTTAAAGACTAAAAATTGAATGAGTTTATGAGATCACAAATCGGTTTGGTTAAACTTTAAAACCTTTGATTTGCTTCAAAACATATCTGTATATGTATAATTTGTTGAGTCAGGCGCGTGAGACAATTGTACAGAAGAGACGTGGAAAGTTAGCGCGCGGAATGCTGTTTTTTCAAGACAACGCATCCGTTTACACCGCTCGGGTTGCGAGGTATGCATTAAAAGCTAGTGGATTTTTTTTAGAAATTTCCCATCTACCCCACAGTCCGGCCAATGACTTTTTCCATTTTTCAAATTTAATAAAAGAGCTACGAGGACGAAGATTTCCAGACGACAGTGAGATGAAAGTGGCCCTAGAAAACTATTTTGTTGAGAAATCTAAATAATATACATATTTCGAACAAATCGAGCTGGGTTTCAGGTCTTTGGCCTGGCCATCCAAAACCTTAACTATTACGAATCATTAATATGTATATTTTCTCATACAGATCGATCACCTCCTATAAAAAAGGTATTTCAAGTAAATCGAACCATTTCGAATAGGTCAGTCTCTGGTCCATTACCCGAAAAACTTTTTTTTACAAACTTTTCCAGTCAGTTGGTAGGTAACATTTCGAGTTATGCGGATCTGGAGCCTGGAGGTCACTCGGTCATTTCTACATGTATGTAGTAATTTGTCACAGATTTTTACACATTCACATAATTTTGAGTTCAAAATAACGGGTATGTAGCGGTAGTTAGACCCATTTCGTTCTACGGAGCCATACAGGAGCAACGCCATCTCCACTGTTCTGACAATATTTTCTTCACAATAATTCCGGAAAGGTATGAATGGAAAAATACAAATTCTGTATATCAGAGTCGACTCGGGTGCATCTCTGTCTGCTTCTGTCTGTGAAGCTGGTTCCTACATCTGAAAAGATGAGAAGAACAACGCTAATCGCATCAACTCAAGTTTATGTGGTAATTCTTTAACGTGGTGTTCTGTTTGGAGCACTGAAAGAATCTGCGAGTGCCGATGGTATACCAACTAAGCTGTGCAAAATCGCATCTAAAGCCTTAACCAACGCACTGTGTGAAAGGTTAAAGTCCACAGATTGGACCTTATGAACGTGTCTTCAGGCCTGGAGAATCCATAATTGACCGAAAAACTCATACGACGAGGTAAATTGACGCAGAGCTTTCACCGAAAGCATCACCAGAATCGAGGAGAATCCTCCGAGCCGTATTTTAGAAATATTGGATGGAGTACCCGTCGTTGGATGCAGCGGAAAAGATGGACGCACACTACGTTTGATATTTCAGGTGGCCTATGATCGTCTCATTATTTAGTATCCAATTGACGCTGGTTTGCGAGAAAAACAAACGCGTTAGTAAGAAGAACAGAATTAATAATTTATTTCAATACTGAGCATAAAGACTCGCACCTAGAATGCTCGGTCTCTTAACTGCGAAGGAGCCAGTTTTATGCTGGTTGATGGCCTTGTTAATTTTAAGGCTAACATCACCACCCCACAAGGGACTTAAAGGATAGTCTTTTAGACATTTGCTATAGCTGTCATATAAAGGAATCAAAATTTGGTCTTGAAGTTGTTGTAGAAGAGTTGCTCCACCATGAAAAGTACTACCACGCCATGTCAGTGGACGAACGTCTTGTCACAATCCGTATTGAAGAAAGTTACCGCTGATGGACGGTGTATCTGAAGATAACTAGAAGTAGAAGCAGAGCTGAACTAGAAGCAGGAGCAGAAATAGAAGTGAATAAAAAGTAGAAGTAGATGAAGAAGTGTAAATAGAGGTATCAATAAAAGCGGAAGTAGACTTAGGAGTTGAAGAAGAAACAGAAATTAAAACATAAAAGAACTCAAAAAGGCAAAAGCAAATACATTAACTTTCCCGCGCAGTGAAGGTTTCTCTATTCTAAATCGCTCATTCGAACTAGATGGTTTAACCTTAAGCTTATCACTTGAACGCCACATATCCCAGAGGAGCATAAGTCTCAAGTAAAATCTTCATCACGAAACACGGCAAACATATGCCTAACCTAACCTAACTAACACTACAACCCATATTATTTTCTCTTGAACTAGCTTAAAGAAGTCTAGTCCAGTGATGCAGAGTCACCTTGTCCGATCCAAAGTACAACTCAGTACCGAAACTTACAGATGGAGGCATTTGAATGTACCTAAGTACAGATAAGAATTATTTATGTATATGTATGTGCTTTATATTTTATAAATGTACATAAATATATATGTAATTAGTAGGTCACACATTTTTATGCATGTATGCCATGATGTCTCTGGGCAAGTTTCATTATTGCATTGAGAAAATGATTTATGATTATAACCATTTAGACTTTATTAAGGTTTCATATTAATATATGTACATAAATTTAAGTATTTTGAAAATTTGTCACATGTACATACATACATACATACATAAATATGTATGTTTATACGTGCATATGTATATAAACACAAGATTTATGTAAATACGTGTCCATTTCGATAAGACAGTAAAAGTAGCCGAGCAGCGCAGCGCTTTAGCACAGCGGTAGGCAGGAGAAGAGGTGTAGGTTGAAGTGGAGGTGGAGAGAGTCAAGATTGTTCATCGGTGGCAACATTATTCCATACAATTATTACGCTTTTCACAATGTCTCTTTTAAACGTTATAGCCGCTGCATAATGGATATAAATAAGCACATGCACGCACAGCTGCCATTTATTCTCAACTCCCTCACACACACACACACTCTCACACGCCTAATTTTTTTCATTTCTCCCAACAACCAACAAATACTCCATTATATTTATTTATTTACTAATTTACATGCAAGAGATGCTACTGATATACAATATAAGGCTATTCATATGTACACACATATTTATGTATGCATGCATGTGTGCATAAGCACATTTCTCCGTTGTTTCATTGCGCAGCTCTCACTGCTCTCACGCGCAGTCGTTGCTGATTGGTGGTTGCTATGACTTTATGCCGTTTCATGGAGCGGAGAACATATTTATGGTATATGGCAAAATGGGGAAGAGCGCCAAAATTCAAAATGTCTGCTTGCTATTTGAGCATAGAAATAATGTTGTTGCAAGCAATGCGCAGCATTGGTGAGCGACAAGTAGAACCACACCCAAATGAGGTTTTGGAGTTTCCATTCATGCATGTGAGAGCAAGTGATGAGTATATTTGCACATACTCGTATATGTATGTACTCGTATGTATGTATGTATGTAGGTTGGTATATAAGAGCATTTTGCTATGCGTATAATTGTAATAATGGCGGTATAGTGGGTGTTTATGATTTTAGCATACTCTTGAGGGTGAAGGAAACGGAAACAAATAAATGCTTTCGGATGTATGTAAGTATATGTATACATATCTACAAAATACTTAGATATTATGGGTATGTGTGTGTGTGTGTGGGTACGTTGTTGGCAGCGAACGTTTATATGAAATGATTTCATTGTATGAACGGCACTAACAACGGTAATCATTTCATTCAGCTGTGTTTTAACGATTTCATGCAGCTGCGCTTAATATGTAACAGTAAAAAATTGTTATGAGAACGGATATTTAGGTATACATATATTCATATTTGTATTTGTGTTCATGCGATAAAAGTGAATAAACAGCGAAATAAAAACAATAAAGGAAATAATGAAATTTTCACTGTAAATACAAATAAAGATTAAAGACTTTTTAAAAATAAAATTCATCTTCTAAAGAAGAAGTTGAAGAATTCCGATGGAATCTATATAAAAATTTTAACATTCGAACGATGTCGTCGAAAACGGTAAGAATGGTAAACTAAATATGTAAATATACCATAGATCAACATTATATATGCATGTACATATGTAAGTGCCTATCGCAGAGAAAGTACATACATATGTCATAGATTTGAAAGTTGGGTTTATTTTTTGGAAATGGGACCATAAGGCGTCCTAAGAGCCAAGTTGCTACTAAGCGAAGGTATGTAAAGTCGAATGACAGAATAATTTTTTTTTTAATCCGGTCGCCCCTCGAAGTGTATGTATGTGTAACAAGAAATGAGTAGCTCTTCATGAAAATCCTTAAGCCGTTCGGAGATGAAAGATCGTCTTCTTAATTGGCGTGTAAGTAGTTTATTTTTCTCTCTTCACCTGATCTTCCCAACCGAGTGGAGGCCTTTGCTCTTCTTCGCTTCCGCCAGAGAATCTGCAAAGAATCTGGTTCTTGCATCTTTTCCAGCACGTCCTAGAAGCAGGTATATTAGTCTACCATATATAATCGAGGTCAGTGAACAAATGTACAAAAAACGAGCCGTTTTGACGCCTTCAGACCTGAGCGAGAAGGGTGTTAGAAGAGTGGACACGCAAAGAGGTGACTAGTATCGTGCGTGACATATGTATGTATGTATGTACGTAAAGTATGTCGGGGTCAAGTTTGGATAGATAGGAGTTGGGTCTACTGCTGTATTCACAACTTAATTGTGCCAGTAATTCTCGGATCCCGACAGCCAGCTCGAGCTTTCATCTGCCATGTGTGATACTTCGACTTCCTGCAGAGGTTTACGGTTACTGTGCACAGGGCTGTGTTTTGACATGCATTTAGCTTCTTGTACTTTGGTGTCAACCGCAGTCGTAAGCGAAGTGAAGAAGTGCAGGCTGTCGAATGTGACTTCCAGAAATTTTGCTTTATTTTCTGTCGGACTTTTGACGCCGTCGACTTTCAAATCTGGTTCGAGCCGGTATTCCATCGTCCTGCTGGTGAAGGGGGATGACGAGGATTTCGCTGGTTGTAGTTGTAGCTCTGCTGTAGCGAACAAGGGTTATCAATATTCTGGTATGGCATGATCCATCTCTTCAACCCCGGCGGTAATTGAGGATCTCACACGTCTGCCATTGTTTGATAGGTCATAAACAAATTAAGGAACTTTGGTGAGGTATTCTTCCGACTAAGGTGTTTAAGCATCAGCAAGTTTATTCCGTAGGCGTATAGGGATTTGAAGAGCCGTGCTTTCCCAGACGGCGAGTTACTTGTAGCGTCAATTTGTCAACCTTAGAGTGCGGTTTTCCACAATCCGGCCTGCCGCGAAGAAGCGATCCGATTGGTTTGTGGTATTGATGGCCATTAATGATAATGTCGGTTGGGGTGGGCGGGCACTGAAGGCGTTCTCAGTGAAGCAGTCCTCTTCGTACTAACTCTTCTTTCAACTTTTTCGTAACTTATTTGGCAACGCCACGTAGAGAGCTTGAAATTGCATCCCTTATGGCTTAGAGAATTCATAACAAATCTTAGCAAAAACCCAATTATAGCGGTAAATATCTTATATTATTCAACAAAATTCAATTTCACACATAAATTCATAACAAATCAACTTATTTTAAGCAAAAACAAAAAATAAAGTTTTGCCTCAAAGCAGTAGTCCTGAAGAGTATTATCAAGCCTCTAATCACGACCCACTTTGTGAGTCTCCAATGGACGATCAACACGAACAACACGTTCAGCCACATTCAAGTAGGCCTCGTATTCTGCAACATCGGGCGTTGTGTCGTAGTGATAGTGACCACCCCAATTTGATTTGGAGAAGGAGTGGAAGTGCTGTAGACGTAAATCCAAGTCCTATGGAATAAAAAGGATTAATTATTGTAAAGATCTTTACTTTTTATGTATGTATGAATGCACGTTTTTTAACTCACATTTTCGTGTGTAATAAGTGTGCCCACAGCATTCAGTTGAGCTGGCATTTCGTAGAATTTTAGCCAATCATTTAACTCGTCTTCCGTCTGAAGTGGCGTTTTGCTAAAATCACGCATAACGTGCTGATGTGCAGCACCCTTCTTGAGCACGAAAATACCACCCATACCCACACACTGCTCCTTATAGTGCGCCTCCAAGCCCTTTCGTATACACTCGACGAAGTTCAGCTCACCAATACGTTTGCTGCATTTGACCTTCACCACCGGTCCAGGCGCGCCGCGGCTAATGTATATATTTAACAATAATGCACAACGTGGATCTGTGTCGGGAATGCGTTCCAACACACACAATTCCTCAGCACCGTGCACTTTGGCAGTGTAGCTACCGTTTTTCAACGTACCTTGCTCGTCGATGGCCATATTGAAGATGCCCTCGCAATTGGTATTGCGCAGCGGAAATGGACCAGCGCCGGCACCAATTGCCAAAATTTTACCTTTGCCAGGTAACGCCTTTTGTATGATTTCTTTCACATTGTATACCTTAGAGCGTTGCACGAGGGGCAGCAGGAAGGGTGGGCCACCAACTTCGAGGAGCAAGGGAGAGCCACCCAAACCTACATGTACATATATATGTATGTATGTGAGAAGGAGTATGAGTAAAAAGCAACGAGAGAGATTTAATACATATATATGTATGAGTAGATACACATTCATATGTAAGTTAACTTATTAAAACGAAAAAAAACTCACCTGAACCCTCTAGACCATAAAAAGGATCTTTTAAATCAGGACAATCACCTACTTCTACGCTCACGTTTTCAAAGTTTTTAGCCAGAGCATTATGGATAACTGTTAGATATGGCGAAAAAAAATTGAAAATGGTTAAAAATAAGTATGTAAAGAAAGAATTAATTCTCATTATTAAGCTCGACTGCATATCTCAGCTGTCATAAAGTGTCAATTATGTATTATTAATCAACTGTTTTATTTTTCTCAAGCTGCTAAATTTTTAATTAAAATTTGTTTTAAGAAATTTACCAAAAATATTTGTGTTTTTATAGAATGATCGTCAATTTAGTAAAACTAAAATTATATTTTTGGTACACCCTGCGCCGCACTATCTTATCATTGACATCGCCGCTTTAGCTAATACACAAACCAAATAAAACAATTGCAATTGATGCTCTCCAACTGGAATATGTATTAGAAAGGTAAATTCCAATCAGACACCTCCTATCACTTGAATGTCATTGCTTGTGTCAACAAAAAAAAAAATACAAAAACAAGTATTCTTGACGCACAAAAACAAACTTGCAAATTTGCAATCGCGTTAAGCTTGGTTTTTATTATACTCACTTCCTTTTATTTCTTGTAGTGGTGGCACATAAAGTGGTTTTTCCTCATAGAGAAGTTCCTCAGTCACCAGTGCAGATGCCATTGTAAAAAATTATTAATTTATAAATCTTAATTAAAGAGGATTCACGCTAATTCAGCCGCAGTTACCAGCGCTTGTACTTGTACAATGGAAGATTTGAAAGCAACTAACTCTGAGCTCAAAGCGTATTGTATTAGAAAGCGTTGCACAGGTTTAAGTGAGTAAATATTGAGCGGTAAGAAATGTTGGTTTGTCTTGCTTATTTAAAGTGTTTTTCGTTTTTGTTTTGCTGATAATTTACAGGGTGTTTGCCATTCATCCGCTGATAAGATAAACAAAACCACTTAAACCACAATGTGACACTAGCTCATCAAAATGCGACATATAAACATATCAGGCACTTTTGGAATGATAAATTCGTTTTATTGCGTGGTCATAAATACATAAGTATGTATTTAAATGCAATAGTACATTTGAAAATCCATTATCAACGCAGAGAAAAAATCTGGTGTCCACAGCTGCTTTTTGCGGGGTGGCATTACGCGCTTACCCTGACGTAAACAAATCATTTCTAAAAGCTAAGCGATAACAAAACATATTTGGAAGTCAAAAAGTCAGAACCAACAGTCATTACTCAATTTAACACCTCAAGTGCTGTTATCTGCCGGCCGCTTTAAGATGGATACCAATACATATAAGTATGTATAGGTATATTCAAATAAGTATACTTATAATAAAGTGGACAAATGTTGAAACTGATAAGCGGCGCTAATAGAAGCAGAGTACCTAATTAAATTAAATTATTTCTACATAGCTATGTAGACCGAGAGAGAGACCGAGTAAACCGTACCACACGGTGCTAGATTACCGATAAGCCATCATCTTCGATCGCAGCGAAAGTACTTACATACATTACCAAAAGCATCTTTTAAGGAATGTAATTGCGGCACACTATGAATAACTAAGGTAGCTTCAAACTCAATAACTAGATCTCTGTTTTTCAAGCAGGGATTATGGACTTTACTGAAATAGCTAAATTTCTATCTTCTGACTATTTGGTATCTTGAACAGACCAGACTATCGCCGGAAAACACACCGAATATCACTTAGATGCTAAGTTACACGGATGTAGAATGCAATGAAAAGGCTAACGATCTGGCTCACACTGGTTTTCAAATGATTGTTAAAACACTAGGACAAGGATGAATACTTGAGGAGCATTTCCAACATAGAGCGTATTACTAAATTAATGTGGTCAACATGGAGCGTACAAAACTTTTTTAAATGAATGAATATTTTATAGAACTCTTAGCCGTACATTTTTTAATATAAATGAGTTAAATAAATATATGTATGTACATATATTCATAGCATACTATTGGAGTACAAATTAATTTCATCCGTTTCCGTTGTAGAAACCACATTCTAATTATTGTCTGACGGAAGCGACTACTTTTTTCATCTCTCTGATAATTTACGAATGCCATCTCTAAAAAATTTGTCCTCAATCCAACCATTGAGCAATTTCCTTGAAAAGACTCAAACTGACGATACCCTAAATCCTTTTGCATCCGTCGAAAAGCTGTAGTCGGAAGAAACAAGATCTGGACAATACGGTGAATGGGGTAAGAATGCCGATTTCAGTTATTCCAGGTAGTTTTGACCGTTAAATCTATGTGGAGCCGAGATTGCCGAGTTCCAAGATCGGCCACAATGTTTTGAGAACGACCCAAACCAATTTGTACTCTAATATTTATTAAGAAAATTTTTAAGTAAGTATTTTTTGAAGCAAATGCACAAAATCATTTTGACAACTGTGCATGTTTAATGTTTCGCACGCACAACTTCACTGAACATACCCAAGGGCTACCATAAATAAATCTTTTAAAAACAATTTCACAAATGATTTCCCTTCAGTAGAACACATTGGTGTATCTTCTTGTCAGCATAACAATTCATAAGTTTCCCGTCAGTTTGAAATTAATTAAAAATAGAACAAAAATTAATTGAATTCTTTGTTGACAGAAGCAACTAAGTGTGCTAACCAGATATTATTTCGATTTGTTTAGGCTGTCTGGCATCACTCAAACGCTTACGTTTGCTCCAAAACAACTGAGGGGGCCAAGAAACGCCAGAAGTGCTGCATTGGCATTTTTGCTTTCGCATTTTTTGACTTAATCACAGTTGTTGTTTTATTTGTTTGTCGTTTTGTAGCTGTGTAAAAACTGTATTCTGCCCGGCAGCCGAAAAGCGCACGTAATCTCTAGCAGAAATCACGGAAGCTGCCAAAAGCGCCATCATTGTCGTCATCAGCATTTCACAAACATTAAATAATTCTACAATTGTCAGCAGTAGCGGCACTCGCAGCTATACAAAAATTTTATTTTGAAAATTGGCGATAGTACTCAAATGGAATGTGACTCAGGTTTCGCATCAACGCCTAAAAACAAACGATGACTGTAATCTTAGCTTTGTCAGTGGTATAAGAAACGAAAGAAGAGTCATTAAAACCCAGACGGATAAGAGCTGGAAGTTTATAAGATATTGGATTATATTTTAAAAGAATTAAATTGGAGCAACTCAACGCAGCGCAATAAAATGGGCGCTATATTAGCCAAGTTCAGGGTAAGGTGCCATATTTGTATGCAGGTGACCTTCGTTGGCCCCGCAATTGAAATACAAATTTATTCATATACCAAACACAAATCTCGCGTACACATGTCTGTTATTCAGTGTGTCTTTTTTATGTTTTATGTGTGCACACATCTATTTATAGAAAGAAAAGTCCACCGCAGAAGTGCTCGAGGGACTGGAGGAGAAAATCACTCAGATAGAAAAATATACAAAAAATACACAGGAGCAAAAGCGACGCATTGTAGGCAATTTTCTAGCAACATCAATTGGCATTTATGTGATCGCATTTATTGTCTTTTATTTTGTGTATTTTCCGCCGACATGGCGAGAGCGGATTGTTTACTCAGTGCCATTACTGTTGTTCCCATTTGTGTAAGTAGACAAGTGCCACAGAGTGATCATTGTGAGCCGGTCTTGTGGGTGTTGTTAAGCATCAATGAACAACTACTATTCAAGTGTATTTATTAATTTAAAGTATATATTTTTATTATTGTTGTAGTATAATACTCCTGCGACGTTTATTTACGTGGTACTTTGAGAGAAAGTTGAACAAAAACTCTGATAAATTGACAGCATTACATGCAGAAAAAAAGAAAATATTAGAGCAGGTCATGGACAAGGAGACATACAAGGTGAGTGCGGCGTATGTAAAGAGAATGTGAAAGTAGATTTTAAAAGAAAAATCACTGTTATCAACTAATATAAATATTATTTGAGAGAGATGATTATATTTTTTTAAATTAATGAAATTGTGCTTATTAGAATTTCAAATTATTTATAACGAATGACAATTTTTATTATAATGCAGGTTGCTGTAAAACTCCTTGCCCGATATGGCGACAAAAGCAGTGCCCAAAAGCCACTTTATGGAGGTAAATTAGTTTGTGTTTTCAGAGAATTTTTAAGTTGATTTAAATTAACATTTTTAAAACTTTTTAGCTTTGACACCGCGTGTGCCTTCCACGGCACCGGCTACGAAACGCCTCGCTATCGGTCAATCGCCAAATGCACCTACAACCACAGGCAGTCTACAAGATCTTAGATTGCGCTCAACTTTGAGTACCACTTCGCTTACAACTACTCCACGGCAACTATCAAGCTTACGTGGGTCACCCATTGCTGCTGCTGCACCCACAGCTGGGGGACAAGCGCTTATACCACGCGCTACGTTACCTATAACACCGCAAAGACGGCCAATTGGCGGTGCAGTTATTGGTCAAGAATTACGTAAACGTACACCTTTTCCAATAGTCAATCAACAGGGAAAAGGTGTTTTGGAACGCATTGTCGATGTACTTATTGGGGATGGTCCAAAGGACAGATTTGCTATGATATGCAAGGAGTGTTTTTCACATAACGGTTAGTATCGGAGAGTAGTTTTGAAGGAAATTCAAAGTATTCAAAATTTGAAGGAATCTACATAACATTAATGTTATACGAGCAGCTCAAGCGTTCTTGTTAAGTTATGGGTATTCTCTTAATCTAGGAAAAACATGTTGTGGTACGCTGGATGGGCGGTTTTCTTTGAATTTACCACAATCATGCAATGAGTGTTGCATTTCCTATATTTAGAGAATACCCCTACTATGTTATCCTTATTTGCGACTCCAAAGCTCTGATAATGTGCAAAAAATCTAAATAATCACCCTTCAAATTCTTCAGGAATGGCCCTTAAAGAAGACTTTGATTTTACAACGTTTCGTTGCGCATTTTGTAATGCATTGAATCCTGCGCGTAAAGCACGGCCAATTGCGCCACGCCTGCCGGAGCAGAACTTTTCACTGCAAAAGCGCGACTCCAACTCATCATCATCGACACCAACGGATGTTGAATCGGAAAATGATGGTATATTATCTTAGTGAATCATTTCTTTCTATTTTTTTAAGATATATCTATGTAAATATAAATATATATTATTTTTGCATTCACTAGAACCCGTCGCGCCAATGCCAATATTATCTGCAGCAACAACACCACGCATTCAATTGACTGAACCAATCGATACACCGGTAAAAGCAACAACACCATTTGCACTCTCCGACACACCTGTTGCAAAGTCTCGTCAACCGGAAATTGGTGCGGGCGATGCACCCAGTGTAATAAGAGACGAATATATCGGCGACGACACTGTCGGTGCAGCAACTGCGGTAGAAGAAGAGCATGAGCACGTGAAAAATGCGACATCAGCAGAAATTTTTAACAATTTGCCGGCTTTACACGCTGCTGAAGATGATGAGTTGACTAAGTTGCAAGAACGTTTCGCTCAAATATATACGAGAACTATCGAAGACAATGAGGAGCCGCAGCAAACTGTGAGCAGCACAGACAGTGAGATCGGAGAACAGGAGCAAACGGCGGAACTGGATGAATTTAAAAAATTAAAATAACACTAATCGGTTGCATGCCTTATGTGGTTTAATGGAAAAACAAAACGGAAATGGAAAAAGTGGGGAGCGGAGGATAAGGTACCCTTTTGTTTCGCGTTGGGATTTTGTACGACGTGTATAGTTGAATATTACGCTTGGAGTCTTGTTACATATTTATAAAGATAACAACAACAACAATTTACACACTACACTACTATTTTAAACAAATCGTTTTTAATTTAGTCTATTATTTTTTTTTACAATGTTTAAAAATTTATTAATATTAGTTTAAATTCTTGCAATTTGAAAATATTCATAATTTATAAATTTTTATATTGTAATATTATATTTCATTTTTGTAGTTGTCTGCAATTTGCTTACAAACGATAAAGCGAAATGCGGGCTGCATTTTAACACGTTACTCATAATAAATTAAAATGAATTTAAAAAAAATATACACACATACATATATTTAAATAATTGTGCGAATCTTAAATTCGCTTCTTTGTGATTTTAACTAGTTGAAAATGTTAAAAGCAATGAAATTGAATTTAAATTCACATACATATGTATATTGCATGTTTCTACATACATACATACATTAATATTTTTAAATATTTTAGCGAATGAATATTTAAATAATATGCATTGATTGTATGAATTTTTTATATAGAACATCGAGCGAAACAAATCATATTGAATAATTAAAATGTCATATTTTAAATAAAAAAAAGAAACACACACACACACGTCATTAATATTTAATTAAATGCGAATATTGATAGTTGAGTTGAATTGATACGGTAAAAAGTGAAAGTATCGTACTAAAATGAATAATTACCGTTATTGACGGAAGGCAGTATACTAGCAAGGGCGGGAGTCTGTACTTACATACATATGCATGTATGCATGCACGTGTGTGACAGCTGTTGATTTGTAAAGTTGTTGTAATCTTAGAGCATTTTATTATTCAATAGCGTTTGAGGTGTGGACAAGTAGCTAACGTTGATAACGTGAGAACTTGAAAGCAGACATACCTACATACATGCATATGCACGCATTTACTTGCATACTAATAAAGTGGCTGCTGATGAAATTTCGCTGGATTTTTAGCTTATTTAAGGTGCCCGGGATAAAATATGTAGCTTCAGAACTGAATTGTGTGAAAGACGAATACAAAATTGAAGAACTAGCTCAAGGAGTCATATAAATATAATTATTGTTTTAGGGGAGGGAGGTACGCTGTTTTTCAGAAGTGGAATAAACAATTGAACAAATTTGTATGTGAAATATTACGAATTCACGGTTCTACAAATAACGGATTAATATTTCCTAATGATTTTGCCTCTATTGAAATGTTGCAACATTCCGGTTAATGATGGAAAATCACTCCATTCATGTGGCTAACACCATTGGCTTAGCCCTTTCGGTCGTCCCACTCGCGTGGGCGACTTCAATTAGTGTTTCCAGCCGTGAATTGTCTTAACGGCTCCCCCAAAAAATAGTTAAACATTTCATTTAATTATGCGATTATCAAATAGCTCGCTTCATGGTCCTCCCGTCAGATGACCTTAATGACTTAGACTAGTTTCCCTGCTCTTAAACGGGGTTAGATAGCGGCTGCAACAGCTTCTTCCTCGTTTTGAAGTAAAATGGGACCAATGATATTGCCGGTCTACACGGCTCACAAAATAGTTACACGTTGTGAATGCATTGGTTTTCCCTTGGTTACTTGTGGGTTTTCTGAGACCCAAATGAGGCAGTTTTGTTTGTTAACTTAGCCACCGAGTTAAAACTGAAAAAGTGAGCTTAATCAGAAAATATGATTTTTCGGTAAAAATGCTCATCTTCTGCCCATTGAGCGAAGTGGAATCGAATGATTGTTGCTATTCTTGTAATCGTAAAAGTACTCAAAAGTGTTTTGTGGGAAATATTGGGGGAGTGGCAGTCTTTCAACGGATAAAAATCCAAGTCACTCCATTATATGGTAAAGACTTGACGCTTACGGGAACTATTGCATTTTAGTCACCTCTTATAACAGGCATGCCATAGAGCTGGTAAATTCTTGAATCACTAACCCGCAGGGTTCATAACGCTTCAGTTTTTGCACCAATTGCTTTTTATCCGATAACGAGCCGGCTTCTTGAGCTCGCTGCACAAATTGATCCGCAAACTGCAGGGAAGGCGTGTTATTTAGTACGAATTTCGAGTGTAATTTTCTAGTGGTTGCGGTTGAAGACTCACCATTTTGGAAGTAAGTTTTCAATTTTGAGTAGGAAAGGATGCAAGGGCCTGCTCATCTTGTTTTGTTATTGATCTTTTTTATTTTTTATAAGAATTTTAGCAAATTGCGAACTTTTTTGCAACCTCCCTTTCTAGTAAGTAATTGGATCGAAGTCTCGCACAAGTGACATGAAACACCCACAACCATACCCAAAAAGGGCCGTAGAACACATGACTCTATGACAGATTTTATGTCACGAAATGTGCATGGAAAATAAATATTTTATTCTTTTTTATTTTTTAAAGAAATCAAGCGGAAAATTGCCTTAAGCCAACGCGAAATTAAAAAATAAATAAATATATTGTTTAATAAAAAATATAAATGCTTTTTACATACATTTGTACAAACACTTGCTATAATTATGGCAAATACACACACACATTCACACTAGAAACTGACGTTGTATCTGCAAAAGTCAAAGATTCAGAGACTAGACCAGGAGCAGGAGGGAGACACTAGCAACATAGTATACATACATACATATATGCACATACATATGTCCTTTCGTATGAGTTTTCAAAATGCATATATATGTATGTGTGTACGAGTGTGTGTAACTCAATAGCCAGCACCTTAAGAATCAATGCATGCGTCAGACGGCACCGTCATCGTTACCAACACCCCTGCAACGGTAAACAAAAAAAAAAAAAAAAAAATACATATATAATAAAATAAATTCAAAATTAAAAAAAATATATATTTTTCTCGCGCAAATTGTTGCCAGTTGCTGATAGGGGCCGACCACAATGGGACGTGAATATTTTTCCGTACTGCACATTGATCAAGGCTAACTGCAACAACAATAGTAACAACAGATATACGCCACCAAAAACTTGTCAGTAGTCCCAGAAAATCCACTCAACCACATTATTGCTGCGCTCCAACTCTATTGTGGCCACCAAGCCACACACACACAACCACACACGCGCGCGCGCAACAGTTGCCACCTACTTGCTGTGGTTGGCGGTTATTGTCAGTGGTTTGGTGCCGCTTACCGCTTACTAGCGTGTGGTAAACTGCCTTTAGCCAATTTCAATTAGACATGTATGACAACATACTCGCCAAAGTGGCAACGATAGCGGGCAGCCGCAACAAAGAACTAACACACCAACCCATCGACACCAACCAACCGCACTGCTGGCGGAGATGGCGACAGAGGTGTTGCCGAACGAATGTGCCTGTGCTCTGACCACACCGCCGCGCGACAGCTCAGCCTAGTGTAGGAGCACACCAGCACAGCGGCACCAGCACTCAGCGTTGTTGGTGATTACAGCAAGTCTGCAACATTCTTTTGTTGCTGCGTAACGAATTGACCACTGAGTGACCGATCATCGAGCGGTTAAGTCACTGCTGCTGCTGTTGCCGCAAAAATTCAATTTGACTGCCCACAAATGGAGCTCGTAATTGCGGGAATGTGAAGTGTGTTCAGCTTGTGACGGGTGCTTGAGCTTTTTTTGTAATAGAGCTGTGTTATTATAACTCTACCGCCCGCTCGTGTTCATTGGCAGGCAGCACCGAGAACTACAGCATAGAATATAAGTAGAGGGAAATATAATAATTAGTAAATAAAAGCAGTCATTCTTTGAATACCAAGTGGGGAAGAAGACAGCTTTAAGACTGGTTCACAAGTAACTGGTTTATTCTACTCAAGGCAATGAGCTAAAGTGCGCCTGAAACTGACGGGTTTGAAAGAGCAGTTTGGCTATTCCTCGGTAGCAGCTGTTCAATACTTTTTCTGTATCTGGAGTATAGGAGACTCGGCGAAAAGTCAACCAACAGGCGGCGCAAGTGAGAGGAATGTTTAAGGCTCTACAACCGCTACTCTGGCTCACAGTCAAATCACTTTCCAAGCCGAGGAGACGTGATGACCGGTTGGAAATTCGGTGACCGTGCCTCCTCGGACATAAAAAAGTGCGCGAGCTTTATAGCCGACTTTTTGCACTGCACCTATCAATACCAGTCGCACCCCAGTCGTTTATTCTTTTGGCCGTTTAATGCTAGTTAGAGACACCAAGGACAGCCTTCTGCACTAGGTTTTTTCACCGGGAGGGAGGTCTTTCAAAACTTCCACCAGCTGGTATTGCATGGAATACTGGACAACACCGCAGCCACGGTCTCTTAATTTGCTGAGTGGCGAAAGCAATTAGAAAAAATTTAAGATAAATAAAAAGATAAGAGCGGTCGCCGATCGGCAGGGAATGTCAACCCCTCCGAGTGTATTTCTGACATGAAATAAAGGCTCCTAATAAAAAACCATCAGCCGTTCGGAGGCGGCTTAGTATAAACTGTAGGTTTCTCCATTTGAGGAGGCCGGCAGTCGCTGCAGTGGTTACAAAGCACCAATTATATATGTACATATATATGTATATGTCAATGCCATAGTATATCTCATATAACTGTTCAATCGCCTCTGGTTTTCGCCAAGACCCATACAGATTACCCTTTCTGTCGAAGGCTACCAAAGTCGACTCATCGGATGTAGGTATTGTCCACACTTCTGTACCACAAAGTAGAATGGAAAATATGAGCGGCTTGTAGAGTTTTGTCTTTCTTTGATGAGCAAGAGCGATTCTGCGTTAGATTTCCAGGCGGTTGGTGTTTACGCTGGTTCGTAGATTATTTCATCTATCTACCTACGACTTCAAGGTCATGATTGTTAACAGTGACATGGGAGCCAAGACGTGAACGCGCTAACAACAGTTTCTTTGATGACAGGTGATATTCCTACCAGAACCAATAACCTTGTTTCCTTATCTAGCCTGGAGAAGGTCTCAGAAGCCTCGTTTAGTACTAAACAGGTCACGGCTAATGATAGAGGAAGCTTCAGTGGAGCCACTCCGACTTATTCGGTTTAAGCGACCGCTGAAGTCTGTTCACCAGAGGTGCGGCTGTGAACGGGCGTCGGTCTTGAAGCAAGCGGCTCGCCATATAAATGTGTAAAATCTTTAAACTTACTCGCCTAGCGGGGTTGTGCGCTAGGTTCGGGACCCGCCACGTAGAAACCAGCTCCAATGAAAATGTTAACAACGCTTCGGATAAGATACCCCTTTTATGAGCGCCTGGAGCATACTTATGAGTGCTGCCCCCGACACGATGTGAAAATCGTGCTTGGCGATTTTAATGCCAGGGTGGGCAAAGAAGGTATCTTTGGTGCGACAGTCGGAAAATCCAGCCTCCACAACGAAACATCCCCTAATGGGTTGAGGCTGATCGGCTTCGCCGGGGCCCGAAATATGGTTGTCCGCAGTACTAGATTCCAGCACAAAAAAATACATCAAACCACCTGGCTGTCCCCTGATCGAAAAACACAAAACCAGATCGATCATGTTGTAATAGATGGAAGACATGTCTCCAGTGTTCTTGACGTGCGTACACTCCGATGACCCAACATCGACTCGGACCACTATCTTGTTGCAGCGAAGATACGCACGCGCCTCGATTTTCTACTCGACTTACACTCCTGCTCTCTGAGAGCACTCATCAGCAACGCGGTATACGGGAACTGTGGGACGGCATTTCAAGCTCCCTACGTACAGCTGCAAACGAAACTCTGACTTTTCGGAAAGGTCGCAAAAACAGCTGGTACGATGAAGACTGCCGTGTCGCAGTGGAGTGAAAACAGACTGCCTACCTCGCAACGTTACGATCGACCACAACACGTGCAGGATGGGATAGATACCGAGAGCTGAAGAGGGAAGCAAGACGCATCTGCAGACAAATAACAGAAAGAGGCCGAGATGCGTGAGTATGAAGAGCTTGAGAAGCTGGCCGACAAGGGTAATGCTCGAAAATTCTATGATTCTATGAGAAGATACGACGACTTACAGAAGTTTTCAAGACCGGAGCAGACTCCTGTAGGACACAAAGAGGTGATCTAGCCACCGATGCCCAGAGCATATTAAACTTATGGAGGGAACACTTCTCCATCCTGCTGAATAGCAGTGAAAACGGAGTAACCGGAGATAGTGAACCTGAAACCCCAATCGACGACGATGGAAAAGACGTTCCACTACCTGACAATGAAGAAGTTAGAATAGCAAGATACTTTATGCAAGCTAATGGAGAGTAGTCAATTTCGAAACCCATACCAATTGGTTTTTTTTTTGCTACAGGGTTGGACTGGACTTTACACATACACACACCTAGCTATAGTGAGCCGAGAACCAGTGAGGTCGCTTTATGTAAGTTTAGAGTTACTTTAATATATTTATCAAGTGCATTCACATATTCTACATACGAGTACATATGTACATATGTATATTCATAGCTATCAGTTTGAGTTTGTAAATATGTCAGCATGCAAATCTTTAGCGGAGCTCTGCCGTGAAGTGACACCCAATTCACCCGTTGGCTCATTATGTCAGCTCGAGACACGCCACTTGAAATTCTATGCACTTGCATTATAACATATACATACATACATACATATATACATATGTACAACTATAACGTATACATATGTGTGTTTAATTGTTGCAGAAAAGTAACAGCAACAACAACAACAAAAAATAAAATTACAAGCAACACCTAATAATTTCTGATTATTTGCACTTATGTATTTTGCATAAAATAGTTGAGTTTAGCAATTAATAATGCCGTTAAATAGACGCATATGTATGTATGTTTGATAGCATATGCGTATTTAAGAGTTAAATAATTATCAATGCTTTGCCCGGCTGTGGGTGCACATTGAACTGTACAAATACATACATACATACCTGTATACATATACATATGAAATAGTTGCCTTTATATGTATTTAGCTGGAGCATGATTTGCGAGAAATTCCATTTAATTCTGATTAGCATTCATTTGTATTTTATTATTATGTTTTATGTATAAGCATCTATTTATAAGTATCTACAAACACATATGTGCATGTATTTACAGCTAAGATATGCATATACATATACATATGTATGTAAAAATGTAATACATTGTTTATTATAATGATTGAATACTTATTAAAATGTCACGGAACTTCTTTGCTATAAACATTTACAGCTACTTCAACATACTCGCACATACATACATACACGTATATACGAGTACATACAAACATGGTGAACAATGCATTTGAAATGACAAAATGAACTCAATAACAATTGTCTTAAGATTTATTTAAACATTAAATTAAATAGAACTAAAAAAAAATAACCACATTTTTGGATTTGGTGAATGTTGAGTGCTGAAGGTTAAGGTCCAGATTTTATGATGACACAAATGGTATGGAATTCATTTATGTCATGCTATAAAGGTGACCAATTTTGGTAATGAAAATTATAATAAAAAAAAATAAAAATAAAAAAAAATTTAAAAAGGAAATAAACTTATATACACGTACTTGTATATATATTAAAAAACAACAAAAAATAGACATATTCAAAAAATAATACTAAAAAATATTTTTTAAAAATGTTAAAAAAGAAAAAAAAATTAAAATAAAAAAAAGGAAATTATAACAATATTAAAAAAAAACAAAAAATAGACACATTAAAAAAAATACAATACTAAAATATAATTTTTAAAAATGTTAAGAAATAATAAAAAAATTAAAAAGAAGTAAAATTAAAGCAATATAAACAAATGGCAAACAAATTAGAGATATTAAAAAAAAATAATAATAAAAAATTAATTTAAAATAATGTTAAAAAATAGGAAAAAATAAAAATATAATATTAAAAAAATGAAATTATAACAGTATTAAAAAATAAAAAATTTGACATATTAAAAAAATAATACTAAAAAGTAATTTTAAAAAATGTTAAAAAATGAAAATATTGAAAAAATGAAATTATAACAATATTAAAAACTAACAAAAAAAATTATAAAAAAATTTAAAAAAAAATTAAAAAGTTTAATATTTTATTATTTATTATTATTATAACTACTTTCGTCACAAATGACTATGTAAATAATCAAACAAGCTAACTTAACCAAACTAAGTCACTTTTTTGTTGTTGCAGCAGTCCACCAAACTTGCTGAGAAGCAAGTCGGATTAGTCTAAGTCATTGAGGCCATCTAACGGCTGGACCAGGAACGAGATGTTTCGACGGTTGAGTAGGCTTTAGGGTACATGCAAAGTAATGGTCAGCGTCCCATTGAATGCATGACATAGGTAGGTAGGTAGGCAGGTAGGTAGGATAGATATGAATTAAGTCGACTACAATATGCAGATATTAATTGTGCCAGTATTACTCGGGTCTCTCTCGAGGCATTTCGAGTTCTTCGTCTGCAACAGCTGGTGCTTGGATTCCGAGAACGCCAATCACCAGAAGATAGTAGTTAATGAAGATTTTGTCAAACTCTCGGTAAGCCTTTAGGTACCGCATTCTGTCCAGTGGTTCTTGCTTATGGTTTAGAATGGAGTCGATTAGTTTATCAGTATCTTTCTGATGTGCCTGGGTTAAGGTTTAAAAGGCGGTGTTCTGACACTCTTGTGACTTCATCATCTGCGTCTCGCTAGTTCACGCCGTCCAAATTGGAGCACCGTAATTTCCGACCCTTTTTTGTTGCGAGCAACATTTCTTTGTCTATTTCCCTGGTATTGCCAGCTAACGATTTGAGATTTTATTTGCGGTTTCCGTATGCGGTGTGAAAGAGTTCACGCTGTCTAGTTTGACTGCCAGTAACTTTGGGTTGTTAGTTGTCAGAATTTTTAAGCTAACTACTTTCACATCTAGTTCGAGCCGGCACTCTTTCGCCTAGCTAATGAAAAGGGTAGCCGAAGATTTCGCAGGTTGCAGCTGCAGGTGTCGTGAAGTGAAGAAGTGGGAAAGATGGGCGAGATAGCAGTTTACTTTCCACTTATATTGGATATTGGATATTGAAATATCCTGGCTAGATGCCAAATATCGATCAGTCATCAGCATATGAGATCAATGAAACGCCTCTGGTGGTGCTGGGAGCTTTGTGATGTAAAAGTTAAAAAAAAGTGGGGAGAGGATACCACCCTGTGGAATCCCTTTTTAAATCTAACTAATTTAGAATTTTGATCTCGAAACTCTACCAATAACCTCGACCACTCAGGTAGCCCAGCGGTAATGAGGAATCCTAAATGTCCGACAGTAGCACTGAATGGAAAGAACGCTCTGGACAGATCCATATAAGGACGGTCGCGTACAGCGCCGGTTTTGTTAAGGCCATGAACTATACTAGTGTTTATGATGTTAACTGCGATTGGTGCTGTGTACTTTTCGGAAACCCAGCTGATGTGCTGCTGGGGTCAGATGGTGTTCGAAGAACTGGAGCAGCAAGGTAGCAGGTAACTGGTGAAAGGAGAGAGTCTCCCTTGCTGGCTGTTTTATTTAGTGGGACTACTTTACCCATTGTCTACATATCGGGTATTATTAGAAAACCTTGGTAAGGTTGTCTACTCCCGCTGGACTCAGATGTTTTAGCATCAGCATACTGATGAATTTGGCGGCTGTCGTCTTCCCGATAAACCCTTGAACATCTTACCAGGAGAAATCAAGCGCCGCACTGATTTTAAGCAGTTTGCGCAAACGGTGGGTCACTTGGCGCTTTATTTGTCACCGAAGGCTGTTAAAATAGCTCGTGTATTTCGTCGGGACCAACAAGACACAGTCACCGAATGAAATATCCACTCAGCTATAGTGTCTCGCCGGGTTAGACTACGATTTGACAAGGGCACAGAACTTGGTTACCCCAGGTCGCCACCTTAAGTATGCCTCCCGCTTGCGCTAAGCTTCCACTTAGCCTTTATCGACACTTAGTACGTAGGTACATAAGTTCAGTAGAGCACAAACTACCTAGAATATTCAATAAAATGAACTAAAAAACTTATATGTATGTAATTCCTATAATAAAATTTCAACGGTAAACTTTCAAAATTAAAATTTTTTATTACTCACTAATTTAAAAAAAAAAAATTGTTTTTGATTAGAACAATACTAAGTATTAGTTTACATGTCAAAGTTTTGGTCACGGTTAAATTTTTATGGAATTCAAGCTGACTTATCGGAAAATTCTAATCAAAGAGTAAAATAAAATTTACAAAAAAAAATAAGAAAAAAAATTAAATAGAATAAAAAATACTAAAATTAAATTGTATAAAAATCCGTGTCATAAGTGCAAAAGCAACAAAGACTTCGCCATCGAAGGAGTTAAACATTTTCAGGGTAAACAATTACAGAAATAAAGTTGAACTTATTATTAAGCGCAAGTAACTAGTTAAACAACAACAACAACAATAATAATATTATTAAGAGCAATAAAAGAAGTTCAAATGAGCACATATGTACTCGTATACATGCATATGCAATGCAGCGATTCAGCGCATGCGCAGCCAGCTACTCTCCATACGCTGCTGGTATTGCTGCTGCGACGGTGGCGCTCTGCTTATTTGCGTGCAAATATGCACGTTAATAAACCACACTTAGCCATACACGTATGTATTTATATACATATGTACATATATAAATTTATTGTAATATATATCTGCATATGTTTATGTGTATATACATACATATGTATTTGTATAAAATATATATTTTAATAGTAAAATGAAAATGAAATGCAATGCAATTGAGAAACTAGTGCAAGTTCGAAATGAGAAACTGGCTTCCAGCCACGCCAGTGTAAAACCAGACCGCCGGGCTGGGCTGGTCGGACCAGCAGAGCGCAGACTGTAAGCAAAGCGCGGCGCGGCAAGCGGCAAGCGGCGGTTAGACATAAGAATTGCATACATTGTAGGTTGTGGATAAATGCAAACGTTTACCTTCCGGTTGCAGCAAAATGCCGCACAAACACACACACATACATATACACACTCTCTTATATTCTGAATTATAATTTATATATGTATGGATATTGTATATACAGTATAATCCACATATGAGCACACTATGGGAAAAGAAGGTGAGGTTCACTCACTCCACCACTCACATACTCGTATACTCGCTAGCTGGTTGGTTGGCGCACAACAACAAATTGCAAGCGCGATTCGCAATCATATTAGCGCAACAAACAAGAATGACCAATCATCCAACTAATCAAGTACTCGACTAAATCGACAGACATTCTTCATAATGTAGCATTAATGCACAAACAACAAAGGTGAATAACAATAACAACAACAACAACAACAAAAACAACAACAACCACAACAACAACAAAAACACCAACAAAATACAAGTGCTAACCACATTTACTTTCATAGAAACAAACACACATACTCGTACTTACTTGAATAAATAAATTTATTTCTTTTATTACATTATTTGTACGTATGTATGTATGTATGTATGAAGTTTGTATATTTGTATATTTATGTTAGTGTTCTAATAATAATAAAAAAAAATGGTTCGTAATTTTAACGAAATTTGCGATAAATGACACAAACAAGCCAACTTAATAATATGTTAGTAGTGTGTATAAACAATAGAGCCAGCATAACAAGAACAAGAACAAACTACTTAATAGGTAACAAATACTTAAACTAATAAAAGTACAAAAGTACAATAGCAAGTGTGTATGTATGTATACACTTGTAAATATATACTTATTTATGAACACACAAAAGTTATAATGATTTACGTTCTACGCCACCATACAATTCCATGAAGTCTGAAAGTACTTTTTAGCTCGTGTCAGACACGGGAGCGGCGGCTTTGCCATTAAGAGTGTGGCGCTTACTTTTGGCAGCATTGTTGGTGGAATGGAATTTATTGCTTTCAGTCTGAATTTAGCGGAATAAGAATCTAAAACACCAAGTGAAGTCAAAATATTCTCCATCCGAAGTGGAGGTCTTCCTCTACCTCTGCTTCCATCAGCGGGCACTGCAACGAATATTTTCAGTGATAGTTAGGTCGGACGATATGACCTAACCATCACTGACAGTTGTCTCTATTTCACTAAAGTGTGTCATCGTCCCATCGATTGCGGTACACGCCGTTGCCAACGCGCAGAGGACTATAAATCCTACACAAAACCTTTCTCTCGAAAACTCTCAACGCTGACTTATCAGATATTGCCATCTTCCATGCCTGATGATGATGGACTTGTGGAATTTCGTCTTGGTTTGTTGAGAAAGAACTTTTCAATTGCCCGCTCAACCGAAAGTAGTACCTTTGGAGGCTCTCTTTCTATTGTTTTAAATGTCTTCTTATGATCAGAAAAGTGCTTACACGTATTTCGAGTGTCGTACAACCTATCCCACCAGCTGTTTATGGTTATGCATTTGTGGCAGCTCAACCTTTGGTTGAATGTAGAAGCCTTTAGGCGCACTTTGAATTTACTGTATATTTTTACGATGCATTGCATGGATGTGAGGTAATTAATAGCCTTCATACCGATCGCTTTCGGCCATATTTCCCGTAGTGGGGGTCGAGTTATAGGAAGTCAAGACACAGCAAACTTTTTTGAAAGTTCTAAAAAAGGATTTCGAACTCTTCCTCAGATTTTTGGTATGCTTGTATGCGTATTTGGGTCCCCCGAATTTATCGACTATCACAGCAGCTGGTTCTACACACCGGCGTTAACCCGGCAAAGAGCTAACAGACCTGTTAAAGTCTTAAGACACATCGGGAAAGGATCATGCTTTACCTGACCACATGTTGCTAGTACTTAACTGCACCCCAAAGACTTCACGGCTATGCCTTTTGCACCACTACTCACTTTGGGAAACCATCCCTTATTTTCTGTCGTACGAAGGAGTTCTCCGGAGCATTACTCCCGTGTCTCGCACTGTTTGCCCCGTGTGTTAGACAATAGTACGTTCGATAGTAACGTATGTCAAGTGCAACTCTTACTCTTGTCCCATGCAGTGTGAGTCTGCCATCAATGTGCCGTATCGCCAATAGCGATTTACATAGCAGCAACACTTAAGACACTTAAGTCCCCTTAACTGGTATTACGAACGTCCGCCCATGACAGACCAAACTTCTACAATTTAACTACACCGGACTCCATCGACGAGATAGTTGACTTCCTGAGCCTTGAGCCCGTGCCAATAGCTGTGATGCAAAAAATAAAGCTAAGCAGCTGCCCAGATATTTTGAACCGGCCTGGTTATAACAAAATTCGCAAGGATCGCGAGCGATACCATGATAGAGGCCTGGCGTGCATCCTGTACAACAACGCGCGGTATCATCTAATGAACGGCGAAATAAACCACAGGGATACTAACCTAAAATATCAGGTCAAAACTATACATTCGTCTTGTTACTTGTTACCCAGTTGGATATCGTCCTGATATAGCTGCGGTACTCAGAGGTGAAAAACGTTTTAATGACATTCTAGCCTGGCAAAACAAATAGACGATTCGACATTCTTCTCCATCTAAAACGACTCTAAAACATAGTCATTGTCTGGCGGCTCAAGCTGACCCTAGTATCAGATAATTTGCCCGCAATTGTATCGATTGACAGGCATTTCGAGTTCGTTTTCAAAGACCATCGGAAGTTTGTTAATTTCAAAAAAGACAGCTTTCAGTGCTCTCCCATTCAGTATATAACATAACCTTAATGACTTAGACTAGTCTCGCCTGTTTCTAAGCGAGGTTGGAAATCCGTTGCAGCAACAAAAACAAGGACAACAACAACAACAGCAACAACTACAACAGCAATAACAACAACAACTACAGCTACAACAACAACAACTACAATGACAATGACAACAACAACTACAACAACAACAAAACAACAACAACAACAACAACAACAACAACTACTACTACTACTACTACTACTACTACTACTACTACTACTACTACTACTACTACTACTACTACTACTACTACTACTACAACAACAACAACAACAACAAAAACAACAGCAACACCACCAACAACAACAACAACAACAACAAGGATAACAACAACGACAACGATAACAACAGCAACAGCAACAGCAAGGATAACAACAACAAAAACAACAGCAAGGATAACAACAACAAAAACAATAATAATAACAATAACAACAGCAAGTCGTCTTCGTGCGGCTGATTAATTGTTTTTTGAGGAGCTTTAACGTCAGAAACACACTTGCAGAAGGGGTTGTAGAATAAAAATCCGGCGAAGATTGTGCTCTAGTCGTTTATGTCCGGTTGATCGATTTTATTTATTTAGTAGACAGACCAAATTGATATTTGCTTTTAGCAAAAAGAACTTAGTATTCTTCTAAGAGTATTAACAGAGCATCTAACCCTAAGACAATTTATAAAATCGAGCAAACTTTTCGCAAACGCTTAGTTGCGTTCCCCGTGTAGAGTACAATGAGGTTGAGGTTATCAACCTTCCGCTTTCAACCAACCAACCAACCAAACAACCAACGAACCTAACATATCTAATGCAATTTTTTGATTTATGCTAAATTATTCTTAAATCGGTTCCAGAGCGTAAATTATAGGTATATGTATCTTCATTCCCTTACCATTCATGGCAGAGCCATGAATGCAAGAAAACAATAATTTTCAACTAAATGTTTGGCATAAATTTCATAAACACAAAAAAAAAAGCGGATGTATGTGTGTACATAACGTGATTTTTTTTAGTTTTTAATTAATTGTTTTACATTTAATCACACCTAATTCCTCCCAGTGGGTAGTATGAACGCAATAGCCTAAAATAAGCATAAAATCTTTCAAATAAATAATAGGCGATGGCAAAAAACTGAAAATTCAGCAATAATGATAAAGAAATATTTATTTGATGAATTGAAATGCCCATTCCCTTAGTTGTTACAAAGCAATGCAAATTTTGAATTAAAAATGCATTTTATTTCGAATTTTTAATGATTTAATTTAAGGTCAAATAATGGAGCAATTTAATTGATGTGAGTATTTTTTTTTTTTTGTTTTTTTTTTTTTGTAGAGCAAAAAGGTGAAGAAATCTGTGGAAAATTCAAGCAACCACTGAGTAGTGTGTAAATGTGTAATTTTTGCTTAATAATATTTTATTACCAAATATATGCATAAGTAATTAATTTAATTTATTTATTAATTGAGCTTAAATTAATAATACAAAAATTGAAGGTTAGATTTAAGCTTTGATCTTTAAAATGTAAGACGGATCATTAAATTAAGAAAAATAAGGGTTAATTAACAAAATGGTCTAAAATTTTGTCATTTCAGTCTTCCTCTGCTCAAAATTCTGTTTAACGATAATGCTTAAGAGAGATGGAGAAAATATAGGCAAAGTGAGCGCTTTCTTGTAAGCTGATCCAAAAAGTGGTCATCTAGCAGAAATTATTGCTCTGACATCTTGTCTAGTTATCTCTACTAACCATGAACTGGCGGCTAGAACGGCTAGAACTGATTTCTTGCTGTAAATTCCAGTGAGACAGAACTTGTAATTTTCCACTGGAGGCATAAATAAGATCATGTTAGGGGTTGCCCGCTAAATTGTGGCAGTTCGCCTTCATTTGTTCGAGAAAGTGAAATAGTTGGGCATAGTTCTAGACAAGAAACTGTTCTGGTAGCCAAACATTTAGACGAGGAAGGAGAAAGCAAAAGGTAGATTTAGACCGCTGCAAAGCCACAGGTGGTGAGAGATGAGGATCTACATAACTTTAGTCAAGCTAATCTTATCTTATGGATTTTTCGTATGGTAGAAACCCCCAGATAGAGTTACTTCTGCTAGCGGCTCATCATCAGCACCTGTGTAGCATTATGGACTGCTTTAACCTTGTTGCTTAACGTAATGTGTAGGGTAGTGCCTGTGTTCACCGCAGATAGGTTTTACTCTCAAAAGTCGCTAGTCTGAATTTTTTGGTCGGCTCAAGCGTGTGGTATTCCGCTAATTTTGAGTGGTTCGAATTTATCACCGATTGTTTGGATTATTGCTCCACCAAAAACTCTTCACGTGAGGACTGAAGGAGACAGAGCCTGTGAAGGAAATGTTGGTGAGGAAGTCTTCAGCGGGTAATTATCCGTCGGTGGAGGGCGTAGGCTATCAGGGAGGTGATAGACATTGCTCCGAATTATGATTTCCGTGAGATAGGCCAGCATTCACTCAGGTAGCATTGGTCTCACTGATGGTGAGCTTCAAAATATTTATGAAATATTTGCCATCGCTATCTATGGCGTCGCCTTATTTCGACTGATATCAGAGTTAAATTCATATGAGCACCAAGTCGCAGCGCAATAGCTGCAATGATGGTGATGCTTGTATGGGCACCAATATTTTGTTAAAGCCGGGCAAAGCGGCTCCTCAAAACACCCGGGTTCGCTTCTGGACAAGTGAGCATTGAGCCGACTTAACGAGCGTTGGGCATTTGCTATATCTTTCGGATCTAAGGTGGATCGTGGAAAGTCAGGGAAGTTTCTTTCTTATTAAAGATCTAACTTTCACACTAAGAGGGAATTTCGTGCGGATTTTGTCGGATGAAAATGTACGCGGACTTGGGATTTTCATGGATCACTACTGTCGTACATGCACTTTCTTATGAACCCTGCTTCGTTTGCGAGACTGCAACTGAAAATTCTCGCATCGCATACATCTACCAACCCGAGGAAGTTAACATACATTGATATCAAGCTCTTAGTGATTCGCAAAATAAAAACTTTGAACAGCGTTCGGCACATTTTTACTTTTTGCGGCATCATAACATACGCGTCTTATGCCTCTAAGTGAGATCCGATTGAAATCAGCTGTTTCCACCAAACCTAACATAAACTATGTAAAATTCGATTGGGCGATTGGAACATGAGCCGTATGCTTCTTTTGGAGGTCTAATATTCCTACAGAAGTGGAAAAATTTCGTTTTTACACATTTCTTTTGGGGTTATGTTGGCCTGCTCTATATGTTAGGTGACACTTTCTCGAACCAATGGGCCTCATAAAAACTTTATTATTTCCCAAGAAGCTAGTAATGTTTGTCTCGGTCCTTACGGGTAACTCGTAACTCGTAACGAGGCGTTTTGCTTTCATTTCCAATAAAGCCCAGCAAGGTCAAAACCGAAATACTTCTCAAAGCACCTGCGAAAATTCATTAAATATAATTGCAATCCTCCTATTTTTCTTAAATAATTATGAATTTTAGTAACATTTTTAATTATATTTTTTCACTTCCGTCTTTATACGTTCATACCAACAACACCGCGCAACCCATGCTATGCGCACACACACCTTCAATACGCTCCTGGCCTTCTACAACTTATTTCGGCACCAAATGAATGAAAGTTGAATGTGCTGGCGGCGCGCGGAGTGGGGCAAGTAACTCACTCACCAAAGCCAGATCAGACCAGACCAGGCCAAGCACACGGACCGTGGGTTCAGCACAAGAAGTGAGCCAACAATACAGTTCAATAATAATCTGTTGCACCAATCAAACAAAATATGCGATCAGTCAAACAACGGAGCAGTCAAAGCAGCCCAAAGCAGCAGCAGCAGCACACGACAAACACGCTGCCCTTTCCTGCCGCGCTGTACGCGCTGTTTGGCGCTAAATGTGTGTGTGTGTGTGTGTGCTAAGAGCGGCCGCTTGTTTTGTAAGGTGTCGTATTCTACATTAAGTATACGCCCGGGCGTATCTATGCACTTACGAATATAACATAAAATGCGCTAGCACAATAACAGCAAATGCACATACATACTTATGTGTGTATGTACATGTGTGTGAGCGCTTATGCTTAGAGCAAACTAGAGTGCTGCATATTTCTGGCGTTTCGCTTTTTGGGGGGCAGCAGCGGGTTACGTGCTGCCGTTTGCTTGGCGCTCGCTTAACTTTGTTACAATTTTTCGCCCGACTTCTATGCCGTTGCAGCAGCGCCGCCGTCTTGGCTTTGTAGATACGTAAATGGTGAGCGCAAAGGCGAATGCAAACGCGAAACTCTCAAACGCAAATTCTAACTGTACGGGTATATAAGTGTCAGCTGCGGCCAAAATCAAGCACAGTACAACGGAGTACGAAAAACCAATTGGAAGTTTAAAAATTCCTAAATAAACAAAATCGATTTTTATAGTCCGATTGGGTTATTTCGTGGTGTAAAATATTGCATATTATTTTTTGTTACCGTTATTTCGTTACCTTTAAGGATTTAAAAAAAAAAAATTTAGAAAAATGTTCTGCAAATTGGTGAGTAGCAAACTAGAAAAAAATAATAAAAAAAATTAATTATGAAAAATAATATAAACAAATAATAATAAAAAAAATTAATTATGAAAAATAATTTTAAAAAAATTTTAATAAAGCAAATTAAAAAGTTACTTAAAAAACCAAAGTAAAGGAATAAAAATCAAAATAAAATAAATTAAATAAAGTTTCATAACGAGAAATTACTTTAAATTGAAAAAAAAATAAAAATTAAGATTAAAAATTAAAATAAAACCACAAAAAAAAATTAAACAGACACCGCCGTACTATGGATTAACTACAACTAAAACCATTTTTTTTTCCTCTACTCCACCACCCGCACCTCAGGCATTCATCTCCCTCTTCGCCGTCGCCTTGGCCAAACCACAACATCTGCCAGCCGCACAATATCCAGCTGGTGTGAATCCACAGGACTGTCCCGGTTTCCCGATCTGTGATAACGCACGCCTACACAATCCACAGGCACATTGGGGCGCACCAGCACCTGCTTGGCAGCCACAACCACAATGGGGCGCGCCAGCACCCGCTTGGCAACCACAACCACAATGGGGCGCACCCGCCGCACCCTCATGGCAACCCGCACCAGCGCCCAGTGCTGGTGGTGATAAATTCCCAGCTGGCGTTAATCCACACACCTGCCCCAACTATCCATTCTGTGATGTGAATGCCGGACATGGCGCTGTTGCTGCACCACCACTACCCGGCTGGACTGAACGTCAGTACCCAGCTGGTGTGTCGCCACATCAATGCCCCAACTTCCCATACTGCAACTAAATACAAACAGGCTCAACTGCAAACCTACATACATATGTGGAGACGATGACACAGCTGGTGCAGATTACACACTCACTGTGTTAGGCTGTGTTAGTTAATGCCTGCAGCCCGTCGGACGAAGTCCCGCTACACCTGTATCCTGTATCCTATCGAAATTCAATCATACACACACCCCCTGCCAATGTCAGCCAACTTCAAAACGCCGCTTCCATAACACTGTTATCATATATCGTACATACATACATATACACACATTTACTGTTATCTTCTTACAGCGCCTAAAGTTCTCAAGTTCTCATTACTATTGTACAGCTGGAGTTTGTTGTTGGTCCATAAGTAAATAAAAGAAAAATATGCATTTGGAATTTTATTTGTCCTTAAAAAACAAGAATTGTTGTTGTTGTTGTTTTTTTATTTCTTATTTGAACACACATATCTAATAAACATCACAGCATACCAACAATTTATTAACTGCATACACTTGACCTTCTCCTACTACGCCGACCGACAAGTTCTCAACCACATTCCTCATTAAAGGTGCCCGAGTGTGTTGTTAAATTGTTGCTTTTATTTGCCCATAAACAGCGCAATTTGTCCACTTTACACACTACACGATCACATCAATCAAAATGCTGCTTTGCTGACCGCCAACCACTGCCCGCCAACCGTTGCCCGTTAACCGCCAGTCACATCCAATCCAATGCACGCCGTCGCGCTCCGCACCGCCGTTGCTCTCTTTAATCTTTAATCAATGCGTGCAACGCCCACAAAATTGTCAACTTGTCACCGCCGTAGCCACGAATCGGCGCGGAACTGAACTTGGTACTTGGAACTTGTATTGAGTATTTTGTGAAAGTAGTTTTATTACAATAACAATACCTCAGTTTTCCCGCTTAGTTCAATTAATCTTGCTCCTCCGCCCATTACAATGTACAATGCATACCGCCGGTGGCACCGCTTTGTTCTGTGCTCTATTCGCATAATTGAACGCGCTCATTGCGTCTATTCATTAGCCACATTACGCCGCTAATATGTTCAAGGTCAAGTCCATGCTGCAGCACCGCGTTGCCTACCTTCCTACCATACCATACTCGTACATAGCTAGCAGCTACCGAATGGCTCACCACTTGCCGCGGTCGGCAACGTGTACATACCCATACGCCACATATGTAATTGGTGCGAGTACACGTACATATGGCCAACATTCACTACACACATTTGGGCAAAACAAAGCAAAAAAAAAAAAACATGTTTCACACGCTGCGGTTATTAGTGCTGCAGCCGCTGGTCGGCTGGTGACGCTATTTCTTTGTGCGGCTCCATTCGTTTTGCCGCATACCCGCGACTTACAGCGATTAGCGCGTGAGTACTGAAAACACACGAGTCTTAGAGTTGTAACGGTGTTTCGATTTCGGTTGGTAAAGCTTGTAGTTCGCTTTAGAGCTCCGACATGGATTCATTATAGTAAAATCAATATTGAAAATTTCTTGTTTTTTCCTTCTTTTCATTGTTGTTGTATCGGCTAACTAACCACGCGAGTAGACGCGAGTCCCAGGAAAACAGCTGTTCGGACCAGGACCTATCTTGAGGCCATCGAGTCTGAGTATGAGTCTGAGTAGGAGTTGAATCTACTACAGCGTCCAGACCTTAGTTGTGTCAATAGTACTCGGGCCAGACGAAGTAGCTTGAACTCTTCATCTGCTTTGGTTGGAGGTTGTATTCCAATGACGCCATTCACTGGATGAGATTTGATGATGGTAATAGCTGGCTCGCAGTGAATGACGTTCGTTGTTGTTGTAGTCGAAGAAATATTCTCTAAATTGTATTTTGCTATATTGCGGCTATATTGCGGCTCTCACAGTACTGGGCCGGCTGGGGTTCTGAATCGTTCCGGTATAATCACTCAAGCTTCGTGGGAACTATGACAGACATACCTTAACGCGTGTAATTCCTTAAAACCCTGAACCGCAGAAGGTGTAACTCATCGCGTCCAGCATCGATACTATCTTGATACAGTGCGGTGTACAGATCTTCTTTTCCAATATAAAATATTTACAGATAAGCTTACGACTTTGTTACGATTTTCAGCTGATCTTCCCTTACGATTTTTATTTTTTCCTACGAAATGGAGAGATCTACAATTTTTAAGTCGTATGCAAGGTTAGGATAGGTTGCAGTGGCCGCCGATCTAGTTTCATTATCTATCCATTTTGATTCTCTAGTGAACATCATCAGATTCATAACTTTGACGTCTTCGATAGACCATCCAGCAGTTCCGAAATCTGGACCTGCTCAAAGCAGGACAGTCGCATAAGAGATGGGTGATCGTCTCCTTATCTTCATCCTCCTTGCAGCTTCTGCAGCATCTTCTATAGGTAGCCCCTAGTCTTTCTGCGTGGCGTCCTATCAGACAGTGGCCTGTCAGAACTCTTATAATGTCGTATGCAAAGGACCGAAGGAGTTGGTATCCCTTGTAGAGGGGCAACCGAATTTAGTGAATTTTTTCCCAACAATTTCTGATAAAGTCTGGCGCCGTATCTTGGCACGTACTGCCAACTACTCAGGTACTGAGACCACCTGGGATTTTTCATTTACAGAACGAGATACAGGTTCCACTTTGCGGAACTTTTGATCGACATCTGTCCTATGCCTTATTGATTTCCGATAAAACAGGGCAAGTAACTCAACTTCGTCTGCTCCACAACACACTAGGCTGGCACTAGTTTCCGTCTAATTTTTCCTACAGAGAGAGGTACTTGATCTCAGGTGCTGCTTTTGAGTTTGACTTCTTCTTCATAATTGGCTTAAATGATTATAGTCGATCCAACTAAGATCGTTTCTTCTCTTCCCAGGCCCAGTCAGCTAAACCATTAAGGCCAAGTCCTTCTCCACATCATTTCTCCTTTAGTGGAGATTTCTGTTTTCCTCTTTTTTTTACCGGCGGATGCTGGTGTATGTCTTTTAATTCCATCGTCTGCGATAATCGCCGTCACCCATACGACGAGGACCATAACTGTTCCGCTAATACTTTCTTTCGAAAAGTTCTAATGCCGACTTATTAGATATTTGTTCGAGCTCTAATCCCGATAAACTCGCATTCATACGCATTATTTGGAAGATTGAACGCCTAACATATGACGAAATTTAGTTTTCCGTCGGTTTGAGTTGTGAAAGATAGGAGTTTTCAATTAATTTTAACCTCTTTGACTCTGGTTTCTATAAAAAAATATCAAAAAAGCGAGAAGTGTTAAAGAAAAACTCTGCACCGCAATAAAATTTGGCGAAATAAGCGAGACTAAATTGAGCTCTAATTGTGGTTGATTTATCGGCTCCTCCTCCGATGGGAATTTTACTCAAAGAATATAAATTGAAACCCTCCAGTACCGATTGCTCTGCCGACGAGCCCAACTCCGTGACAACCCTAACCTATATTCCACACACACACACACACACCCGCATGCACACACCTGTTTGAGAATAATGAGTACTTGCTCTGTAAGCACTTTGTTTAATGGCGTTTCTTAAATTATCTGGTCAGCTTGCTTATGGTCATTTATGGCTCTCAAATTACAGTTATGTGACAATTTTCCATTGCAACTGCCACCCACTGTGTGTGCCGTGCCGCTGCTTGACTGACAAATGTGGAATTTTATTGGTATTAATTTTAGTACAAGCACTTAAAAATGTTGAGCGAGTTTTTTTACTTTTTTTATTTTTTCAATTTTATTCTGTAAAAACAACAACAGCTAAAGTGAAACCGTTTTACATTGCAGTAGATATACATATACATATTGTACATACACACATGTGTGTATGAATCATATACAAGTTTTGCGCTTTAAATTGTCTTTGGTTAAGCTCTTTATATTCATAAAATCAATTTTTTAATCGCATTTTCAATTAGTTGGACATTGTTATAGCTGAAGTTATGTCTTCCTTGATGCCGTGTAACTTACATACTCGTACTCACTTCTGAATGCGTGGAAAAGAATGGTCACACAGCTAACGAGATTGGAATAAATTAATATCAATTACTTGCTGGGTGCATAGAAATAAAAAGTAAAGAACGAATACAAAAAAAGTGAGAAAATTTAATGATCTGGTTCATTTGCTCACTGGGTGACGCTGTGAGAGTCTTATTGATCAGATAATTGTACGCCATAAGTCTTTACACAGCATATTAACCCCCTCTAACGGCTATGAAGAGTTTGTAATCCCCTCTAGTTTAAAACTCTATTAGGTAAGCATGCTCGTCGGAATCTGTCTTTGCACAACTTGGAGTTAAGAATTTTGGAACAGGAAGCTTTTTATTGCATCTTATGTCATGCTCACTATAATGGACTTATAAAGAAGAATACCTCACGGTGAGGCAGATAAAACAGTTTCTTTTACACTGAGAAAATGTCTAATAAAGTACGCAATGTAAATCTCTTGGGTCATAGCAGCAAAAGGGTACAGGGGATAGCTTTTACAGTAATAAAGAAACTGTGGGAATAAAGAGATACTATTCTTTTTCTTCTTCTTTATTGGCTTTGGCATTGCTTACGCGATTGTAGCCGAATCAATTATAGCGCGCCATTCCTCTCTTCTTTTCGCTGCCTGGCGCCAGTTCACTCTCCACCTGATCCTTCCAACGGAGTGGAGGTCTTCCTCTTCCTCTGCTTCCACCGGCGGGTACTGCATCGAATACTTTCAAAGCTGGAGTACATCCATTCGGACGACATGACCTAGCCAGCATAGCTGCTGTCTCTCCATTCGCTAAACTAGGTCAATGTCATCGTATAGCTCGTACAGCTCATCGTTCCACCGTCTGCGGTATCCGCCGTTGTCAACGCGCAAAGGACCATAAATCACTCGCAAAACTTTTCTTTCGTAAGCTCCATCAGATGTTGACAGCGTCCACCTTTCTCCACCATATAGTAGGACCGGTATGATGAGAGACTTGTAGAGTTTGGATTTCGTTCGCCGAGAGAGGACTTTACTTTTCAATTGCCTACTTAGTCCAAAGTAGCACCTGTTGGCAAGAGTGATTCTCCGATGACTGTTTGTGGGATGACAGGAGATATCTCGTCTTGCCCTCATTCACCACCAGACCCATTCGCTATAAAGTCTGGAGAAAGCAGAACTCACGGCGCGGTTGTTGAGGCCGATAATGCCGATATCATCGGCGTACGCCAGCAGCTGTACACTCTTATAGAAGATTGTACCTACCTGGTCAATATCTGGTCAATGGTTGACTTATCACGTCTAAAGCCACACTGATATGGTCCAATCAGTTTGTTGACAGTGGGCTTTAGTCTTCCATACAATACGCTTGATAGGACCTTGGTATCGAACAGCTTGTCGAAAACTAAGAGTATTTGCTTGCAGCTATACGTACGAAGCTTGAAATGCCATCCCACAACTCCCTTACACCGAGTTTCTGACGCGTGCCCTCAGAGAGCAGGAGCGTAAGCCGAATAGAAACCCGTTCGGCAGTCTGTTGTGATTGCAGCTTTTCGACGTCGAACCGTCTTTGTGTGTTTCGACGAGCGTTCTTTGCTGTGCTGAAACGAATTCGTATCCTTGCTGCTAAACTGTAGTGGTCCGAGCCGATGTTGGGTTCTCGAAGTGTGCCCACGTCAAGAACACTGTAGACAAGCCGTCCGTCTAGCGCAACATATTCGATCTGGTTGCGAATATTTCTATCCGGTGACAGACAAGTAGCTTGAAGAATTTTCTTATATTTCGTCGTCTCGTCGAAGTCGATCAGTCGCCAACCAGTTGGAAATTTTTCGTCGTGGAGGTAGAATTTACAGCCTGTTGTGCCGAAGATATCTTCGCTTAGCTCACTTTTGACATGTTAGCATAGACAGCGCTCATAAGTACGTTCCAGGTGCTCATAAAAGACATCTTTGGCCGCATCGTCTTGCTCTTTGGTTGGGCGCATGTTCGGAAATCAGCGATATGTAAAAGAATTTCGATTTAAAGCAATATGTGGAGATATGCCCATTCACGGGGGTGAATGCCAGGAGTCTGACTGAGTTTCGCTCCTACCACAAATCCGACACCAAATTTTGGCGTCTTTTGTATAGCCGCTGCAGTAAAGGATGTAACCCTTTAGTCTTACGAGGACATCAACCAACTAGGCAGCGACACCTAACCACTTTAGGAACTGGATATTCCATGCATGCATGCCTTCCAACCATAGTACTTGGTCGAGGTTGCGAGGGTCGTCATCATATTTGGCGTTTCTCTTCCTAGGCTGGCTCTAAGTGGCTTTTAAATTTTGGATATATAGTGAGCCGCTCGCTTCAAGAACGCCGCCCGCCCGCTCGTAGTCGCAGCTCAGGTTACAGACGTTGTGAACTAGGGCTCTAGTGAACCCTTAGACCGGATTCGTTGAAGTGGCGTGATGTGTGACGAAGACGCAAGATTGATGTTTTTCATTTAGACAAAAATTCAATTGATTCCGAACAACATGCAGAAACAACAACTTCCTTTAAACAATTGTTAATGACTACCAGCAGAAGTACAGTACGAGCAACAACAGTCGTTTATAGATCACATGGAATTCATGCGCCACAACAAATTTATATGAAAATTGCTGCAATTACTTACCAACTCGTCAAACATGAGTCATTTAGCGGTAAAAGCGGGAGCTAGGAAAAAACAAAAACAAAAAAATGCCAAACAAAAGTCCAATCAGTAAGACAATGCAGACGAAGCGCTAAGAGCTGTCTACAATTGGAACGCAAATTTTGTGACTTGAATTTTTTTTAAGTATTTCCTGCTGCCGTAGTTGCATTGTTGTAAGTGCTTACATACTTACATACACATAACACAGATGTATGTGGGCTACACTGTTGGTTGAGTAAAAATGAATGTAAGAAAAATTATAAAATAATAAAAAAAAATAAAACTAAAACAATGCAAAAAAATTTTTTTGCACATTTATAAATAACTGTTAATGCACATAAACATACACACGTAAATTTTTATATACATGTGTATATATGTATGTGTGTAAAACAAAATTATATCACTTTTATCTGTTAGGCTCGCCAAGTAGGAAATAAATTTTATACATTTTCACTCACAACAACAAAAACATGATTTTTCGTTTATTTGATATTTTTTTATTTGTCTTTATTTTTATTTTTTCTTTTACATACATTTTCATAGATCTATTGTACATAGATGTGTTATAAACATACAAATAAAACTAATTCTTGCTATAAAAATTATTTACAAAGAAAAATTACGAAACAAAAAATTGAGTGCTTGTATGTACATATGCACAGTAGCAACAAAAATTGGTAGAAAAAAAAAAAAAAATTGGAACATTAATGAAAGAAATAAAGGCAATTACAACTAAATAGACCAGAATAAAAGTAAATTCGAAAATATGTAATTAAAAATAAGTATATGTCAGGTAAAGTGAATGATTTGTACACATGGACAAACGCGCGTGCGTTTAAATAACACTAAAAAAAAATAAAAAATTTTGAACCAAAAAAAAATCCAAAAAATTATGAAAATATTTAAATCAACAAAAAAATAAAAAATAAAATTAAACAATTGAATTTCCAGACAATTGCTAAATTTCATACATGTTCTATATACGAGTATATGTATATGTGGGTTTGTATTTACACAGTATATAACTAAAACGGTATTTAGAGCATTGCCAACGGCAACGCCTTTACGTGGCAAGGGCACACCCAACTCCCGCTCTAATACCAGCCACCCTTGTGGTAGTCGTGATGATCTTCTTCGATATGATGATGTTCCTCCTCGTGATGGACATGCACCGGCACATGCACCTCCTTAATGACGGGCACATGTACCTCCTTGTAGATGGGCACGTGTTTGATAACTTCAACCTCCTTGATTACGGGCACCTTCTTGATGTGATGATGGTGGATGGTGTGCACTTTGTAGGGCACGTGAATGGTGTGATGTTCGCTGTGGTGGGTGATTGAAGAAGAGTGTAAGAGTGTAAATATGATGGATTAGTGCTAAAGAAGGAAAAATATTCTAAGAAAAAATAGAATCTGTGGTGATAGAGGATAAGTGGACTCATTTTTTGATGGCAGTAAATGCACGTCTTGTTACTAAGAAAGAAATAAAGTGAGGTTAGTTTTTCCGTAAAACCGACACAGCTGCTGTTGCAAATCGGTTCACGTCTAGTTCTCATATAAAGGTAATTTTGAAATGTACAAAAATGGCGATAATTCAGTAACAGAAAGTGTGTGGGAAATGTGAAGGAGGAATAATGTTTGAAATAGGCGTGGCACCACTCAATGTGGGCTAGTTTTGGACACCAGAAACCGCTGTACAGAGAACAACAATAATTAAATAAGGACACAATTGAGGAAAAAATACGCCTTTGACCCATATAATACTTTAATGTAAAAACAAAAAAAAAAAAAATAAAAAATGGCTGGACGAAGCCTTCCCGAATGGCTGATGATTTTAGGGGTTGACGTTCACTGCCGAAAGACGACGTCGAGTAGCAAAAATATATTTTTTTATTAAATTTCTATAATTTGGATCTTTTTTGTTGTCTGGCCAATCTTCGAATCCTTGACCTTACCCATGGTAGCACGCACAACTAACCGCTGGGCTGCCGTTTGCTGGGGAAAATATAATTTATGAAATTTTATTACGAAATTTTTTAACTCAATCTACTATTTTCGCTTGCAAACGCCAGGTCCGGCCAGAGGGCTAAATTTATTAAAAGAGATCTCGAAGCGGAGTGACTCACGACCTCGTGGTTCGTTAATAAGGAAAAGTTTTTCGTTTTTTAACCTTATAAAACTAACCTTAACAGTGAATAATCATTCAAGAAAGTCAGAAGATACTTTTGAAAGTTGAATGAAATGTTACCAAAACCAACAATTTCGTACGATTTGAGAAGGTCTCCTCAGCTTAGTTATTTAATAAAGAAAAATATGAAAAAAATTATTCGAGGTTCATCTTTTTATAAAAAGAAATCTTAAAAAAAAAAAAAAAAATAATCTCGAAGGTATGTTTTTACGACCCTTCCACATTAAACGTAATCGGCTTCTGCGCAAAGGTCTTCGATTTGACTGAAATTCGGCATATGGCTTAATACCATGCTGAAACCGACAGAAACTGAGCCTAAATATTTTTAATTTTGTTTTCTGTTGTTTTTTTGTTGTTGTTGTTGTAACCACAAAAATATTGCTTGAAATAATTTTTGGGGAATGTGGCGGGAGTGACAGTCCTCGGCCGGATAAAAAATCCGGTTCGTTCCAGTATAAAGACCCGACTGTAGCGGGAACTATTGGATTTTAGCCGCCTCTTACGATGGGTAGGTATGCCTTACCGCGGGTAAATTCTTGAACCCCTAACCCGCAGGTGTTATGGGCGCGGCAAAAACTGAGGATATTATGAAGGTTGTTCTACATATAAAATAAGTCATAAGACTTGGCTTATAGTTAGCCGACTTAAGAAAATTTGGTGTCACTGGAAAGCTGTTGTATCGAACTTAATACTTTTTTGAACAAATTTTGTTTGCTTTATATACAAATATTTAAAAAAAAAATTTAATCATACAATATAAATACAACGAAAAAAAGTATTCTTTTAAAATATATTTTTCCGGAGTTGGAGTCTTTGTGGTTTAATACATACATAGTTTAGGGAACTACTTGAAACAAAATAAAAATTATTGAAGAAATAAATATTTTTTGAGAAAAATGAAAATTTATTCCATTGTTTGAACACACCACCACGTACCATATATGTATGCACATATGTATATATGTATAAAGAGTGGGCTTATTTTTTTAATTAAAGGAAAATAGTTTTTAGTGCATTCTTCAGAAAATTGCTCCGATGAATGCAACTTTAATTAAAATATATTTTTTTTTTTCATAGAAATTTTTTTAAATTATTTTTCCTATTCATAATAAAAAAAAATGCTAATATCACTATCCTCATACCACACAATTAAAATGGGATTTAAATAAAAAGTGAAAACGATTCAATTATTCCGCCGTTAGTCTGTCTGAATGCTATTACCGCATTCGCGGCGAACAAAGTTGAGTGAGTGCCATAATAAATAATAACGAAAAGTTGACAATTTACGCAAGACCGGGAGCTACGCATGCGCAACTGACTAACTGACGACTAACTGACTGACTGATTGTCTCCACTTGTCGTCATATATGTTTGACTGTGTGTCTGTGTGTCTGTCTGTCTGTCTAATTAAATGCTATAATCTTTGTGTGTGAATATGTGTGTGTGTGAGTGTGAGCATACGATTGCAGTTATATCGCTTGGCAGAAGACCAATGTACGCTATCTTTCAGTAATTTATGCTTATCACAGCTAATTATTTTTTTTCTAACAGCACCGGCAGCAACAACACAACAACAATAGTAATAATCGCTGCAATAGTAACGGCAATGGCATTGGCAGCCTGCTATCTGCTGCATGGTGACAATAGAGTGTGTCCAAGAAATTCCTGTGTTTGCAAGCCGATTGATTATTTTCTTTCCTGCATACGTGCATATATACACGTACATACATACATTTATTGGGAAAATTTATATTGATATAGCATTAATATGTATTTAATTAAAAAATGACAACCAATCGAGTCTACAGCATAAGTGGTGATTATTTAGTTGACAGTGGTTTTGGGTTATTGACCGGTTTGTTTTTTTATAAAAAAAAAAATAATCATAATAAGAAAAAATTGCTGCACATATACAATATATGTACGATATATACATATATAACAAAACTGTGGTTAATTAAAATACAATAAGTGTAATTTTTAAAGAAAGGTCTTGCATAAAAATTTTTGATTTATAAATCAAGTTGAGCTACCATTTTTCGCTTTTTTCTGTTTGCTACTTACTGTTTGCCACCACCGAAGAAACCAGGATTTGGCGCGCAATAGGCCAATGCGAAGAGCGCACTGAAGATCACCTGAAAAAAATAAGCGTTAGTTAATAATTTGGGTTTATGAAATCACATAAATAGCAAAAACAAAAAAGATAAAAAATAATAATGGTAAACTTGTCTACAAATGCAATAAAATACTGTTTATAATATGTTATCAAATTAGTAAAATTTTAAGAATTTTTATACAGACATGTTTGTAAATAGGGTTGCCATTTCTTTCAAAATTATTATATATATTTTTAGTGTTTATATAGAAAATTATTATGCAATAATTAATAAAAAGAATTAAAATAAAAAATAGAGAAATTTAAAAAAAAATTTAAAAATTCAAACTCTCCAAAATATTTTACCAAAAACTATAAAAACTAAAATATTAAAGCTTAAAATTGATATTTTCACGATCTGTATAAGATCATTTTTCAAAAATCACTAATAAATTGCTAATTGTTGCTGAAAAAAAAAATTGCTACCCTAACAAAAAAGTTCTGCGTGTGGAGTTTGGAGAACAGATATAAGAAATGTTCAAGTACGACTCACTGTATGATCAGTTATTATAATATTTTCGAGCTAAGCAAAACCTTGGCCAATTTGATACTTATATACAAATTTATCTAAATCTTTAAAAAGGAAGGATAATTAAGTCTCTAATTTAAAGCATCTCAAATTTTTATAAACTCACTATAGCTGGAATTATCGCTCCTAAAATTATGCTGTAATAGTATTAATAGTAAGCACTATCGAAGAGAAGAAAACTTGCATCAAATATCAATGTCAAAGCTTGGCATAGTTTTTGGTGTAATATTTATTTCGAAAACAAGAAAATATATTAAAAAAAAATCAATTAGATGGAATAAGAATATTTAAATGAAGTATTAAAACATTTTAGAAGAGATTTTTTTTGGTAAATCAGAGTTAACACATTCCACTTTCTTATTTGAGAATTAGCACTTAATACAGTGAAACCTGTTGAGGGGAGAATTCAAGGGACCGTGACTTTTTTCCGGTCCTAGAGGTTACTCACAAATACTAGTTTCCAATTTATAGATTTTTGGACGAGAAAAACGACTGTCACTTATACAGGTTTTTGTTACTCGCTTATAGGGTGTTTTAAGAGGTAAAAGTTCGGGACCTGAGGATTATTCAAACTCTTAGAGATTTCTCGTTTACCCAGTTCTCTCTTAAGCAGGTTTGATTGTATAACTAACACTTGCTTCATTTTTATGGCCTAAATAAGAGGGTTTCAGTAGGAACTGCTTCTTAGACGAGAATCTTAAGAAGAGAGAAATGAACGGAAATTTGCAACAGATCTTGGAGCTATATCAATCTCTTCGCTGACCGTTAACTCACGCAGTCAATACTCAAGATACATAGTACTCAACATGAGTATTTTTAGGCTTTGTGATTTTCGAAGATTTTTAAGCTTTATATGCATTTTAGGCCGTCGAAGGCGACAAGCCTATACCATAACTTTCAAGCGAGATATTTTTTTCGCAATATATAAATTTCATAAAAAAGAAAACATTTTTAAAGATAATTTTAAAATTTATGCTTTTGAGCTTCTTTTGCTTAAATGTACTTATAATAAGCCTTAAAGAATCTGATACAATTTAAGAAACCGATGAAAACAAAAATTTCATTTAATATAATTTTAAGTAGCTAGCTTATGGTGTTATGAACCTTCTTCAAGAACTTATTAGCATATTATCAAATATTTTTCTTCATATGTCATTTATATACTTGTACTAATTTAACATTTGAGGCGTATCCTCAGCATAGGAAGACTGGTATGGAGTTCTAGCTTTAGAGCTTTTCAATTCTGAGGATTGAGAGGACTTTTATTCAATGTCTAAATACAGTTTTGGGTAAAAAAAAAAGAATTTTTGAAATATAACTGACTAAATAAAAATGTTTTATTATTTTAAGGTTCGGAGAAAATACCCATTCCCAGAGTTCTGATAAAACATTTTTGATATTCAGTATTTTTTTATTTAATATTTACTGAAATAAAGATGCCAATCTTTTTCTGTGGCCAATTCAAGTTTAGTTAATTCTCCTATGACTATTATAATTTTATTTATTTTATGTGATTAACTTTAGCTTTCGTTTTAACTATAACATTTTTTATGGAAAAGGAAATAGTTTTATGTATTTTAAAAAATTTAAGCACGTGAAGAGCAGATAATACGCTTCGTGAAGCTCTAAACAAGAAAAATAATAAAAAAAAATAAAAAATAATGAAAAATATGAAATAAATCCTTCTAAGTCATATTATAATTATTTTTCAAGTCGAATGCATAAAAAATAATGATTTGAAAAAAAATAAAGAAAAATATATAATAAATCCTTCTTCATCGTATTATAATTATTTTTCAAGTCGAATGCAGAAAACGCCTCCTTTGCAATCCTTGCGAATTAAGATGTTACTAACACATACGAATATTAAAAAAAAATATGATATATTGCTATACAACTTCAAATACTATTTTCGTTCGACACACCTTTCTAAATTTACATTTCATTTTGGCACGAAATTAAAATATCAAAAATAATTTTTTTTTGTAAATGGAATTGGTGACAAGTCAATTACAGCCATTTATTCTTGGCGTTGTCGCTATACCCACACAAAGTGTAAGCACATATATATTTTAAATTTTTGTTATATAATATTTACTGTTCATTGTTCTCTATTTATTTTATTTTATTTTTTAAATTTTCTGACGTCACTTCTGCATAAACTCAACCAATAAACGAGTCACTTTTATCGATTGCACAACAAAATATCCACAAACTTGCTTGATTATTGTTCGAAATTTATTACTCTATTAACTGTTTGCCACAAGCCATTTTACATATTGTACACACATACATATATATGAATGTATTAAATTGAAACACTGTTACACAAGGTGCCTTATGGCATATTTTGAACAAACAAAAAAAAAAAAAAAACGAAAAAAATAATAACTGGCAGCACTTACGAAAACTTTGAGGGCGGTCATATTGGGGCTATGTGATAAGCGTGTTTTTGGTTGTTAAAGTTGGTAAGGAAATCCAGTAACTTTTAACCGGCGTTGCAATGTGTAGAGCGACTAAATTGAACTGATAACCGAACAGTGGCGCTGTGATGTTTTTATATGTTGCGCGCAAGCGTGCTGTCCGAAAACCAAAAACAAACAATCAAACTAACATACAAATCCACCACCAAGCAGGTGTGTGTATATATGTATGTACATACATAAATAAATACAAATTTCTGCCTGCATGTAATATAAAGCAGCCGCAAAAGTGGCAGAGGTAAATAGCGACAGTGGCGGCGCTGCGCTTACAAGTGAATGCAATTCTCCTGCTTTTGTTGTTGCCATTTTTTTCTTCGTTTTTCACAAAATTAAATTGTGTATTGTATGCGTGTGTGATTATGTATTTTTTTATATACATACCTATGTACATATGCTACTGTTGCTGCGCTTTTTCGCTTTACCTAGCGGCAGCAATTTAAAATTTTTGAGCGAAAATTTCAGCAAATGCGCCAAAAACAACAACGACAACAACAGCAAAAACACTAACAACAATTTGAACGCGACATAGAAGCAGCGCATGAAGCAACCGAAGAAACAGGAGCAACGTCGCATAAAAATTGAAGATCTGTCGTCGCAATTGTTGTTGAGCACACGCGAAATAATGAAGAGACAATTGTTGTATGACTTTTATTTACCTCACATATCTACACAAATTCGTATGTATGTATATTATGTATGCGATTAATATATTTTTGTATGCTTGTAGCATGCACGTGATGTCTGAAATGCTCAACCATCCGTCAGCTTGCATTATGTTAATGTTACATTACAGCGTGATTTATAGCTGTTAACCTGCCCTGCTCACTGCTGTTCTGCTACTGTTGCTCTGTTACAGCTGTTACTGCTGCTCTGCTTGCACTGTTACTGTTAACGACCGCGCAGTCATTAGCGAAGATGGCTCAATTGCATGGACGTTTTTTTTTTGTTTTGTCCCCTTTATTGTCGCCAAATTTGACTAACAAAGGTTTAACCTTGAGGTGAACCTGCTATAGATTGAGTTAACATACACACACATACATACGGACGTATGCTTTTTAATGTAAAAAATTGTTAAAGCTGCTTTGAAAGCAATTGTTGTTAATAAAGTTTCCATTTGAAATAATTTTCATCTTGTTTATTTCATTTGCATTGTTTTCTTTTGTTATTTTTTTTTTATAAATATGTTTTAATTTTGTTTAGGGTATGGTTTTCTTTGTAATCTCGTTTGTTGGCATAGACATCTTATAATTAATATTTTTTAATCATGTTGTAAATATTTTTTGGATTTTATATATTGTTGTTTTAGTCTGCTACTCTGTTGTTTGGCGTTTTCTTTTTAATGTTTTTTGCGTTGTTTGGAAATGAATCTCAGTTTTCAAGCGATCTTTGACTATTTTGATCTACAGCACTCATACCCGTTGTTATACTTTTTTACATTTTTTGTATATTTTTGTGATTTTATTACGTACATACTCGTAGACGTAATCGCCATGAGTAATTAAAATATAGTCACCAAAAATATATTACAATATCTTAATTACAAATAATCGCTATCAACATTGCTGCATAGCCGCATAAAACCAGCTCTAAAAAGCAAATATTGCGGTAAAATAAAGAAAATCTAGATTTTGACTTTAATTAATTCATTTTTGCAATTTTATAGCTTATTCCGCTGCTGACGATGATGAAACACAAAAGTTTGCCTAAAAGTCATTTACACTGAAGAGAATTCGCGAAAATGAAAATTATTTCTTAAATTGGCAACAAGTGCATAAAAATAAGTGCATTATCAAATTCGATGATCGGCTCGCTTTGAAAAGGATAGGTTAGGCAATTGTCTGTTGTTTCGATTGCACAAGAGCTAAATATTGGACAAAAAACAGTTTGGAACCACTGGAAAGCGGTTGTAAACACAAAGAAGTTCGATGTATGAGTGTCACATGAGTTGACGAGAAAAAACTTCATGGACCACAGCGAATCACTGCTGAATTGTAAAAGAACCGACCACTTTCTGAAGCGGCTAGTGGTTGATGATAAAAAGTGGATCACTTACGGCAATATCAAATGAAAACGTTAATGGTCAAAGGGCAGTAAACCGGCACAAAGGGTCTCCAAGTCAGGATTGACGGCTAATAACATTTTGTGGTGTGTTTGGTGTGATTGGCAAGGAATTGTTCACTATGAGCTGCTCCCCAACGATGAAGTACTTTACTCGGACTTCCACTATCAGCGACTGGATCAGAACAACGCCAGAGCACATACATCGATAGTGACTCGACAGACGCTCCGGGAGCTTGGTTGGGAGGTTATTATTCATCCACCTTATAGTTCGTGATTACCCTCTGTTTCTGTCTAGACAAATTATTTGGCTGGTGAAGAAGTTTAATGACATTACCTTCAAAATGGCCAAAAGTAATCGATCAAAACAGTGCATAAAATAAATCGTATAATTCCAACTATGGCAAATAAAGTCTTCAGTTTATACCTGTGCTGACACGGAACCAAAAATTAATTAAAATAATCCAGAACAGCTAAAACCGAAGATACCACTCTAAGTTTGATCAATGGTACATAAAAAATTTATGCCACATTTATTTAGAAATTAAATTCCAAAGACAAAGAAAAAACCAGAAGCTGCAGTTTCTACTTCAACTTCCACAGCTGGAAGCTCCCTGGTTTTTAAGGAGTATTATCACGAACTTACGCGTCAGCTTCCACGTCTTCGTATTTTTTCCCATAAAATAACACTGTAATCAGTCATTTAGATTGAATAAACTCATTAAAGAACCGACGACTGAGGAGCCGAAAACTGAAGCGCTAAAAGAGATCAAGCATATTCCACTTATTATTATATTAATTTAAAATATTTTTTGTAAAAAAAAAATGCACATAAATAGATTCAGAAAGAAAAACATGTAATGAGTCTGTGAAGGAAAATGGGTCCTCTAGATGATGCATGAATCGAGATGAGAAAAAAAATTTGATGGAAAATTTAGTTCGCTATAGAGAATACATTTGTCAAGAGAATCAATTTTTACTTTGTTATAAATTAAAGTCTATCTAAAAAACTGGAATTTTTTTTTACTGTGCTTATAGGAAATATACATAGGTACATACATTGTATTTGTCTTGGATCCACATAAATATAGTATTTATGTAATAAAAATTAAATTTGCCAAAGTGACGTAAATATAAATATGCAGTTGGAGAATAAGCATGACTAGAAGTCATGCCAATGCGTTTACTCGTATATGTATGTATGTACATACATACACGTATACGTGTATATGGTATATGCCTGTATGACTACGCTCATAAGTCACCATCTCATCGACTAGTGTCTACACAGTAGCTGTTGATGGTCATCTGCAGCAATTTTCTAAACTTTAAGGCTACAAACAAACATAAACATGCACCTAACGTAATGTGTGTGCAGAGATTTGTTGCTTGTCTAGACGGGTACCGCTTATTGCTGATAAGCTAACAACTGTTTCTGTGTTAAACTGGCGCAATTGCAGTTTTGTGCATGCGGTTGCAGTTAGTTACCAGTTTTTTTCTTTTAATATTGCAGAAGTAAAATTTTCGTGAACATTTTTCGGTAAATATGTATTGTATTGAGTCCTTTTTTTAATTACCAAAGAGAGGCATAATACATTTATCGATATAATCGCTTCTAAAAAATTTAAATTATTCAAAACGTAAAATAAAATAAAATAAATTAAAATAAAATAAATTAAAATAAAATTAAGTTAAATTAAATAAAACATAATTAAATAAAATTATATAAAGTAAATAAATTGAAACAAAATAAAAAATTAGATAAAGTAAAATAAATAAGTTAAAATATAATAAAAAAATTAAATAAAGTAAAATAAAAGAAAAGAAAATAAAAGAAAACAAAACAAAACAAAATAAAATAAAATAAAATAAAATAAAATAAAATAAAATAAAATAAAATAAAATAAAATAAAATAACATAAAATAAAATAAAATAAAATGAAATAAAATAAAATATACCAAAATAAAATAAAATAAAATAGTCTAAACTAAAATAAAATAAAATTGAATAAAATAAAATAAAATAAATTAAGATAAACTAAAATAAAATTAAAAAAAATTAAATAAAATAAAATGCTATAAAATAAACTAATCTACAATTAAATAAAATAAAACAAAATAAAATAAAATGAAAAAAAAAATAAAATAAGAAAAAATAAAATAAAAGAAAATAAAATAAAATAAAATTAAATAAAATTAAATTAAAATAAAATAAAGTTAAATAAAATAAGATAAAGTAAAATAATATAATATAAAGTAGAATGAAATAACATAAAATACAATAAAAGAAAATTAAAAAAAATAAAATAAAAAAACTGAAATGAAATAAGATAATATAAAATATAATAAAACAAAATAAAATAAATCCAAATAAAATAAAATAATGTAAAATTAAATTAAAAAAATAAAATTAATCAAAATGAAATAAAATGAAAAAATTAAATAAAATAAAACAAAAAAAATAATGAAAAAGAACATAGAAATAAAAATAGACAACTTTAAAAATAAATAAATTGAATTGAATGAAGTAAAATATAAAGAATATAATAAAGTAACGTAACATTACTTGTGAATTTAGGAAATATTCATTAAAATGCTATCTGGTCAATCTTTATTTCTTAACCAGCTTAAACATAAATATATGCATATATATGTATGTATACTGTGCTCGCAAACATGACTTTTATTAATACATTTTCCTTGTTGACAGCCTAATCAGGTGTTAAATCACCAATCTACTCCTGCGGTGAACTGTCAATGCTGCAACCGAACCCCCAGGGTTGCTGTGAATTATGTCGCTCATTTTTAACAAAACCGCAATTGTGCATATTAACATTATAATAAATATACCACTAACACACTGCAAATTTTATTTTGTTTAGGCCTGTTAACCCGCCTGACGTGCGTGCGACACATCTCAATTGCTCTGCGTTTGTTTTGGTTTCCAAGCGTATGCATACTCTTATGTGGAGTACATATTGTATTTCTGCATTTATTTATAGGTATTTTCTATTGTTTTCTTTTCTCAATGAATTTATATTAAGTAATCGAGGCAATTTAAGCAGACAGACCGAACGATGAAACAATTGCGATTTGAACGTAATATGAGCAAATGACTTAATTCACTTGCTTTATTGTTATTGTTTAGCTAATGCGTGCTTCGTCTCCTCCTTTGTCATATTCGGTACATTATTTTGACATTGCTTTTTATGTGTTTTTTATTTACATATTAGATATATTTTTCAAATACCTACATATGCCTCGTACAAGTAAAGCCATTTCTTGCATTATTCATTACATATCAGCAGCCATTGTGCTCATTGATGCGTTAAAAGAAAAAAATATATAGCTATGAACATATAAACTCTTATTTATGTCAAGATTAATGACTTGATTAGTGAAAATTAGTCAACTGTCAAAAGCCTTCAAAATTTAAGTTATCCATTTTTTATGAGCAAACTGACAATAATTACCAGTACTAAATGTATTTATTTCAGTAACACTACTAGTACTACTAGTATCACTACAAGCACTACAAGTACTACTAGTACCACCACTACAAGTACCACCAAAAGTGTTACTAATATCCCTATGTAATATTATCCCTCCAGCTACTACCACAAGTACCAATGAAGTTAATTTTTCTAATTACGGTCGCCCCATAAAAGCTCCTCGCAAAAATTCTTCAGCTACTCCGATGCACTCAGAACCCAACATGGACTCTCATCACTATCTTGTCGTAGCAAAGAACACTCTTCAACAAAGCCAATGAAGTTTTGACGACGAAAGGCTGTAATCACAACAGACAGCTGTTCTCTGAGTTTACCTATTAGCAACCCAGTAAAAAGGAACTGTGGGAAGCTATAGGTTTTCAGAAAGGTCAAAAGAACAACCATATGGCAGTAGAGAGAGAACGGAACTACCTCGTAGCGTTGTGGTCGACCGCTACAAGTACGGGCTGGGATAGATAACAAGAGTAAAGTGGATATGCAGTAAAAAAAGAGGCCGAAATGCGTGATTATGAAGCTGACCGACAAAGGAAGAGTAATACTAGAAAATTTAACAAAAAGATGCGGCGACTGTCAAAGGGCGCAAGACCTCAGCATACTCAAGTAAAACACAAAGAGTTGTTTTAGTGATTGATGCCCAGAGTATACCGAATTTATAGAGAGAAAATGTGAACATGAAACACCAGGAGATGGCGAACTCGATTCCCCAATCCATGATGATGGAAGATATGTTCCACTGCCAGACAATGATGAGCTTCGAGTAGTAATTGCGCGCTTGTAAAACAACAAGGCGGTCGATCTGCATTGGAGTAAACTCCATTTGTTGGGAAAGCTGTCCTCTCTTTCCACAGCCTACTGCAGAGCATGTGAATCAAAAATGCAACCCCTGTACGAGATGCGCTGGCCAACCCATAGGTAAATATGATGGAGTTTAAGAAGAGATCCCCCGACACATGCGGCTTAAGGATTCACCGAAGTTCGAATGCAACCTACGACGTTGGTTAGTGACAGTGTCAATATTTCTTACCCTCCAAGCGTGCTCCGAAGACCTATTCTGTTTCGATTGGGTTATATAGGGAAACCTCACAATTCTCAAAAGGACTAAATGAACCTTTGGTCTTACGTTCACTTTTTTATTTTGGTAAATATGAGGATGACCGAACCGACGCTATTCTAAGCCAAAGAGCCAAGGTATCCGTACTAAAAGCTGAATGGCCAGTGGGAGTTTATTGAATAGTTAATCATGAAGGGTTCTCTTGGATACTGAGGCGTGCTCGGAGACATACGTAAATGCCTTCCGACCTACTCAGTAGCAAAACAGCTGGTGAGCAGGCCATTTCGGGAGCATCTTTTGACGAATTTAAAGCGAAGTTAAAACTATATCTATTAGAAACAATCAAGAGAGAGTTTCAAATAGCATTGAACAGCTTGAAATCCATATTGAACGGTAAGATAATGGAGCAGATTTGATTTAAAGATGACAGGAAAGAACTATTTAACAGATATTTTAAAAGTTCATATAGACTAACAGTCTTAATATCATTGGCCCTTCGGTGAGCATTCATGATATCCGTCTGACCTGTAACAGCCTTTACCACTTCTTGAGTGGCTGTCCATAAAAGTCATAAAGGACATAAATACTTTTTTTGAGATTGCCAAGTGGTTCGAGTGTAACGGTGAAATGTAGTAACAGGATATTAAGGTCCTACGAATAGTTTATCAAAATGGGCATGTAATGCTAAGTGGGGTAGAGGTTATTTGGGCAACACTTCAACGTATTTTTAGTTGGTTATCGTACTCCGCTGCTAGATCGATGCAGGAAACTATCGCTAGGAAGAGATTGCTATATAAATAGTCTTCCTATTTAAATTTTACGCCATACCGAATGTGAGCAATTTTATTTCCGGTAATCTCTTGCCATCAAATTTACAAAACCTCTCACAAATAGTGCCAATTAAAATATAATATGACCACTTGAAAACAGTAGTGGAGCCAATTCAGTTAAGCCCCAAGTAGAGTGAAATTAAAATCTAATCAGCTGTGAGTAATCAGCGTGTACTCATTTGTATTGCACGAGTATTTATGAAAATATGGCACAAGTGCGGCCGCAAAAGGCGAGTGATTAGCATTGTGTACTAACATTCGGAAGGCCAGAGTTCGAGTGCTGCTCCGATTGACAACCAAAATTACAGAAATTTTCTAATTACGGTCGCATCTCGGTAGGAAATTTCAAAACCTCCAAATGTATTTCTGACAAGAAATAAAGCTCGTCATAAAAATTCAACGGCCGTACGGGGCGGCTTGGAATAAACTCTAGATCAAGATGCACATCACAAATTGTAGGAGGAGCTCGGCCTAGAATGTCTTCAGCGGTTACAAAGTACCAATTAAACATTTTACAAGGTTATCCATTTTGCGGTTTCGAAAATAAACGTAAATAATATGCATTTAAACATTTTTTTTGAAATTTTAAATTCCTTTTTTATTATGAAGTTTGAACCATGAAACATCATCAAATGACCACCTAGCGAATTTTTGCAAACTTCGATCCGTTTGAGGAAATTTTTGACCACTTTTTGGCACATATTGAGCGGTATCTCAGCCATAGCTTAACGAATGTTGGCTTTCAAGTGCTCAAGAGTTCAAGGTTTATCCGCATAAGTACGCTCTAGACGAAAGATTTCTCAGCTGAAAAACTTCTGTAGCAATAAAGCCATATTCGCTCATGTTGTGTTTCATGTGTCACAAAGAGTGTTTTCCAACTCGAGTCCTTCAATTGCAGGTCGAAAAATGTCGGCTATCGTACGACCATCACGCTCCGATGCTGACAGTGACAGTCTCTCTGGAGACGTTTTCAAAGAAATAAGGTCCAATAACATCTTCGGTCCAAAAAGCACACCAGACCGTACATTTTGTTGTGTGTGTTAGGACCTCTCTTCATTTATTTGAGGATGCTCGGAGTCCCACATTCGGGTCTTCGGCTATACTTTCACTTACAGTAGCTGTATTTGAGATGAAACGAGCAAAACGATGATGCACAGGCCTTATAACATCTGTAGCCGATTCAGCCTCTTCAAATTTCTTTAAAGTAGCTCGAGTATTTGGGCGATTTTATGCACCAAAATCTCCTCTTAAAGCACGAAACGTGGCTATGTTCGAGTCACCACTTTTGTAGTGGGTTCTAACAATTTTAACACGTTGTGCGGTGGTTAGGCTAAGCATTTTCATAAATGGTTAACTTTTAACTAAAACAAAACATGTTTGGTTTTGCAGTTAAGTTTGACAGATGCCAAAATACAGCCCTGTACTTTTGAAGCCACGAAATTGATAATCGACACGTTGGCCTCTACAAAGCGCTAATAACATGTTGCATGTACGTACATATGTATGTATGTATGTATGTATGTACATACTCAACAGAGCGCAGTAATAACTGTGAGTATTATGCAACATGAATGAGTGAGTGGCGCAAATTGTTGCATCTGCTGACGATGACATACATACATACATACATACATATGTATGCATATAACTATTTTAATTGACACTCTGACTGCAACAAAGACATTCATAAACAAATGTTATTGTTTTTTTGTTTGTTTTAATGTAAATTATTTTATTTTTGTTTTTGTTATAATTTGTAATAAAGTGTCATTCACATATGTACTCGTACATATAAATAAGTATATGTCTCGAGTGGTGAAAAGCTGAAAATTCCGCTGCTGACCTTTATGCAGACACATATATGCACATACATACATATATAACGTACGTATTGATGACTATCTTTTGTTATCATTATCCCAAACACACACACACATTTACTTTATATTCTGTTGATTTTATTTTGATTTAATTCATTATTCGTGTCACTTTGGCTTTCGTAGGCCTATTTTGTATGTATGTCTATGCGCGTATGCACATCATTAACCTTGAAAGTGAATTTTTATGCAATATTTATTCCGGTTTTTATTACCACAAATCACATGCTTACGTTTACATATACATACATATATACATGCATACAAACAAAGCATACATACAGATAAAAAAAAGTAACTCTGTGCATATACATACATACACACGCACATACATTTGGCTTGCAACTTGTTAGCGGCACATGAATATAGGTCACTGCTGCTGTGCAGACAGAAAGCGAAAGGCTTGTCCACACGCACACATTCATACATACATAGATATATACATACATATGTATAGCATGTGCTACGAGTGGCATATTGATTTCAGCTCGTCGCTTCGACTTAAATTGCAAATATGGTAATGTTAAATATGTAAACAAAAAGAGTAGGAAAATTAATATCGATAAAAAAAAAAACAACAAAAAAAAAGATATAAAAATGAGCGGAAAAAAACGTGATAAGTGTGAAAGAGGTGTGCAACATAACTGGAAGAAAAAAGGTAAACTAAAAATTATTGACAAACGTCCTTTTAGAGAGGTGGTGCGAGTTGGGAAATGAAAGCTCAGTTAGGTTTTGAATTTTATTTTAATTTTTTATTTTTTTTTTTGACGAATTTCTTATTACTCAATCTACAGTGGCATGCAACATACGATGTAACGGTTAGTTAGTAGATTTGCTACATGTAATTATATTCAAAGCGTTGAAAGGTATTTTCATTAAATAATAATGCTAATTACGATATAACAGTGTACATTTATATTTATATTATATATTATGTATATGTATGTATATATGGTAAAGGCAAATGAATATGACTAAAAGGAAATGAGGAAAGTCGAAGTGAGGCTGACGATTTGTGAAATAACAGGCGTAAAATTATGAGACCTTACTAATTCTGCATCTAAATCTGTGCATAAAAGCATAAATTTGTATGCTCTAAAGATATAGATAGGGTCTAGGTAGAAGTGCTGCCCGAACCATTTTAGCTCCGGTCTCAATTAGTGCTAGATGCACCATTCTGATGCCCCAATTGTATCCACCAGCGGGTACTGTTTCAAATACTTTCAAAACCTATTTGAAACCAGTTGTTTCAATGGCAGCAGTACGTAGGGAGTTTGACATGCCATGCCACAGTTCCCTTATATCGAGTTGGTGATGTGTACTTTCAGAAGACAGGTGCAAGTCTAGTAGAAAACCGTTTGGCCGTCTGTTGTGATGTCAGCTTATCAACGACTTCGGAGCGTACGCACACGCACGAACACTGGAGACAGGTCGTCCGTCGATCACAAAATGATCAATATGGTTGTGAGGATTTCGATCTGGAGACAGCTAGTTAGCTTGGTGAATTTTCTAGTACTGGAATCTATTGTAGTACTACTGACAATCATATTTTGAGCATCGCCGAAGTCGATCAACCTCAACCCATTTGGGAAGGTCTCGTCGTGGAGGCTAAAATTTCCACAAGTTATGTCGGAGACACCTTCTTTGCCCGCCCTGGCGCTGAAGTCGATGAGTACAAATATCTCTCCCAAATCAAATCCCCGCCTTTATATAGGCGCCGAAGTACATGCCTTTTCCGCAATTCTTGGGCGTCAGTGATGTCAGCCTTTAGTCTTATGTGAACATCATTCAGCTGGACAGCGGCATCTTTCCAATTAAGAGACCGAACATTCCACGCGCATGCCCTCAAATCGTCATCCTTAAAACGTCAAAATGCGGGTCACTCATCCGAGGCTTTTTTCATTATTTCATTAGAATTTAGATGTCATGAGGTGGATTTCAAACCCTATGTACAAACGAATTCGGATTCGCAGTGTCACTTTAGTTCGTTTACAAATGGATGTTTGTTGACTATGCAGGGGATACTTGGACTAAGACCGGAAGTCGTGAGCTGCTTGAACTATATGCAAAAGAATCCTGTCTGGGCACTTCCAGGTGAATGGCAGTCAAAAACTGTCCTCTCTTGTGTAAACTTCTATATATGGCTCCATACTCCTCAATTGTTAGAATTCATTGGTTCGTTGGTAATGCTAACCCCAGCAGTGCCGCTTTGCTATTAGAGGTTGTGGTTACTTTTTGTATCCTCTCGTAGATGTTTATAAATGCACTACACGGTTCTTCTACATGTAGTACTTCACTTCGTAGATCCCTAAAAGCTATCCATTTTGGAATGATCGGCTTAGTTTGAAATGGTACCTTCCTCAGATTTACTATACCTCTTCTCCATTTATGTTCGGATAGTACCATCCGCACATGGCTGCCCTGGGAGTATATAGTCCGATTTAGTTAAATGTGTTTTCTGTCCACCCCTTATGCTGGCCACCAATCCAGTGATCTATGTGTAAGGGTTTGTCAGAGTGTTTACAACATTATGAATATAACTGGTTTTAGTCTCAGTGGTAAGTATTCTCTTGCAGTTGTAATATAAGGTCAAGTAAAAATTTCGTTCGGTTTTTATCTAAGAGATGGCGTTATTGTCCATGGTACTAGTGTTACGTGTCGCATCATGTCATACTATACGGCGCTGAAAACGTGTTTATTCGCGCTAAACGTTTGTCTTTGACAGTTTTTCGATTGATTGACTCAATACGTTGTGAGCGCTCGTCAAAGATGGACACCAGCAAAGAGAAAATTCGCTATATTTTACAAATTTCCTTCGATCAAGGCGAAAAAGCAGCCAGAGCGGCTGAAAACATTAATTTAGTTTATGGGCCTGATACTGTAAACGGATGTGTAGCACAAAAGTGGTTTGCTAGGTTCCGTTCCGGTCGGGAGGCCTGTCGTCGAAAACTGCGATAAAATCATGGAAATAATGGAAACAGACCGTCACGTGAACACTTATTTAATTGCTGAGGAACTAAAGATAAGCCAGAACGCCGTTTGAAACCATTTGCATAACCTTGGATTCAAAAAGAAGCACGATGTTTGGGTGCCACACGAATTAACACAAAAAACATGATGGACCAAATTTCCATCTGCGAATCGCTGCTGAATTGCCACAAAATCGACCCATTTCTAAAGCGTTTGGTGACTGGCGGTGAAAAGTGGATCACTACGATAACGTCAAGAAAAATCGGTCGTGGTCGAAACGCGGTGAGCCGGCGGAAACGGTGGCCAAGCCAGGATTGACGGCCAGGAAAGTTTTGCTGTGTGTTTGGTGGGTTTGGCAAGGAATCATCTACTACGAGCAGCCCCCCTATAGCCAAACGTTCAATTCGGCCATCTACTGCCAATAACTGGACCACTTGAAGGCAGCACTCATCCAGAAAAGGCCATTTTTGATCAACAGAGGCCGAATTGTGTTTCATCAGGACAACGCCAGGCCACACGCCAGAAGCTCCAGGAGCTCAGATAGGAGGTCCTAATGCACCCACCTTATAGTCCGGACCCGGCACCAAGTAATTACCATCTTTTCCTGTCCACGGCAAACGTGCTTAATGGTGAGAAGTTGGCCTCAAGAGAGGCCTTTGAAAATTGGCTCTCCGAGTTTTTTGCCAATAGGGACGCAGCCTTCTACGAGAGGGCATCTCATTGGCTACAAGTTTACGAACAAAACGGCGAATATTTGACTTAAATCGGACAAATGTACACAAAGTTATCATATTTTGAAAAATCAATAAAAAACCGAACGAACTTTTTACTTGAACTAATATAATATAAAGCTGACGCTGAGGCATTTACAAAAAAAGAGAGAAAGGAAAAGCCAGGAAACGACCTGTTTCGGCAATATTGAACCAAACGGCGATAAAAGCTATTGGCAACCGCTTAAGGTAAGGTAAGGATATTTAGTGCGTTGATATCGCCTCGTCTTCTCTTGTCCTGTGATAGGTGATGCCTGAGTTTCTACCACACACTGTTTGAGATTGTTGGAAGCGTTAGGTTAAAGTTAGCTATTTGGAATTTATGGAGCAGCTTAAATTTTTTGGTTAAGGATATAACTCTTTACATCTTTAAAGGGTCAACGGTCAAAAGAGATCTGTAATTTTAGTGATAATTTTGGAGAAAGGGATGCGTTGACTCCAAACTAAATTTAAAGAGACTTACTAAAAAGCCAAATAGGTTTCACTAGTAAGGTTAGTGTCGTCTGCTGATGAAATTTCGTGAGTAGTGAATTAAAGAGCCGCTTTGTTCTTATATTAATTCATAAAAATATACTCCAATCACAAGTCTCTTAGTAATGACCAATACAAACTCTGGGTATAAAGCCAAACTGTAATTTTTGATTTCTTTATTTATTACTTATTTTTGCACAAAATTTAAGCAACTTTTATAAGTAAGTGTCGCCTACATTTGTGTGCAGCGAAGCGTAACAAACGAGTGTTGCACGTTGCACATACGATACTTGCGCTTAGTAGATATACCAGTACATATGTACAAGTATATATATAAAACAAAAAATTTAGGGAAAAAAACTAAATTAAAATCCAAGAAAAAAAATAAAATAAAAATGCAAAATAAAATTATTCAAATAAACATATGTATGTATATGTATGTAAAAAATTTTGTATCACCAGCAGCGCGTGCAACTTTGGCAACCGAGAATTGCGCCAACTTTGATTTTATTTCATTTTTTGTTTTCTTCTATTAGTTATATTTTATAATCGTTAAATTTATTAACTTCATAAGCATTCCTTATGGTTAAATGTGGCTTTTATTAGCTGATTGCCCTAGCTTTACCGCTGTTTATACATAACTACATGCATATGAATGTACATACATACATTAGATGAGCGTTTTGAATGAGGTCAAAAACACTTGGAGGGAAAATATGTATGTATTCGTATGTATGTATGTATGTATATATGTAATAAGTAGTGACTTAAGTGATTTTTAAGTTGATTTCGAATTTGTTAACTTCTTCGAGGGCAATGCACGCTGATCGCTGTTCGCTGCTCGCTGTGCGCTCGAGTAATTTTGTGAATTAAGTTTTGTATTTTGTTGTTGCTTACATATAAGGGAATTACATAAAGGGTGTATTTTTTGGACGTGTGTTTTTCAATTAGGCAATACTTTTTTTCGAAGGTCTTTAAGGGTATTTTCGACAGCTCTCACTTTATTTATACTCAGTTTGGTTTGCTATTTCATTATGAACAGACCTACTTCGGGACAGTTTAAAAAACGTGCAAATTTATTACCAAAATAATGGTTCGTCCGATATTCGATCAACAAAATCACCCCGCAGAGTCGGTTTGTACCACATTTACTCTAGCCTCAGAGACGCCGTACAGTTCGCACTGAAAACGCTATTGCTGCTGCGGAGTAGGGTATCGAAGAAAACCCGAATGAGTGCAATAATTGGAACTGTACCCATCCACTTTGTGGAAGATTTTGCGAAAGGATCTTTTGTTTTTTCGTGCAAAAATTATAATCGAACGATCACCAAGCGCGTCGCAAGTTCACTGAATGGTTCCAAAACGAGATGGTTATCGATTCCGATTTCTTAGGGAAATTTTGTTCAGCGATAAAGCTCACTTGTCATTGAATGGTTCAGAAATGAAACCGGCGGTAATGTCTTAATGTCAATGGGTAACTCTATATAGCGGCGATTAATGACTTTCTCGTGTCTAAATTGAAGGATGTTGTTGTGGACGACCTTTGGTTTCAACAAGACGACGCTATAAGACATACAGCCAATGAAACAATCAATTCATCGAAGGAAACTTTTGGTGAGGGCATTATCTCGCGTCGCGGGCCTTGGTGGCGCGGCCTACAAGCTAACCCTTGTCTTTCTAATAAAGTTAATTTTCTTGGTCATGTCTTCTTGAAAACCACAAGTCTAAAAAAACATCCTTTACGTGTCATATACCTATGTTGCAAGCATGGTACGTAAGCGCCATCTATTGGTTGAAGCAAAATTTTGCCCGCTGTTAAAAATTTTCAATGCTTTTATAATATGAATATATTTATATGTGTAATCGATTTAAATGTACATTTTTACTCCACATACGCTTACACTGAACAATATTGAGTTCACATCGAAATTGTGGCATAAACATACATAAGCATTTCGCAAATTGCGCACATTTCTCGCTGATATTCGAAAATGATGTAATCATTTTAACGGTCAACTTACACTAAGCATAGACCATGGACGTACAAACTAGCTGTAATAAAGAAAATAAACGTTCACCAATCGCACGCTCGCACATATGGTACACCAATACAAATCAAAACTTTGGTGTTTTTCGCACGCGCAACGTTATCCCACACACTTTTGTTTCTTTGTATCTTCAAGTGTGGCACTGTGTCGCGCTCCACTCCACATTACATTAGCTCCAGCTGTCTTCGTTGCTAACAGTTTTTCTTTATAACTGGTTGTAAAGCGACCAAAACTGATTGTCTTCAGTTAAGCTTAGCGTCAGGATGCTTGGCGCTTGCTTCCTGTTAAGTGAGTTTTGTAGAAAAGAAAATTATGTTTCACATCTGTCTACAATTTGTCGTTGTTGCCGTGTAAACGGTGGGTGTGTGACAGGCGAAATACTGATATTAGTTTACTATGTTACGATATGAGGACAGCAGACTGGCTGGCAAAATAGATTTGCATATGCAATTGCTGTGTTGGAAATTATAATGTTGGTAGTGAAGTTATTTTTAGGTATTATATGTATTACATTTCTGTAATACGTAATATACATTTTTAAACGTATCTTTGATGCTTGACGATTTGCGGAAAAAGCCTTTAAAATTTTCACATTGAACTGGTGTGTGTCTTGGCTACTGTTAATAAAAATTGTGCCTAATTGTAGGCAACGTTTTCTTACTGGGCCTTATGGTTGTTATTTTTTGCAAAATTATTATATATAAAGATCCCTGGTTTGGATAGGACTCAACGATAGAACGTCCATCCACACTTAATTAAATTAATTTTTCTAATTTCAGTCACTCTAAGTGTATTTCTGATGTGTAACAAATATCTTCTCACGGAAACTTTCATAGAAAAAATCTAAGATGCACACAAAAAATTGAAGGAAAATCTTTCAGAACAAAGGAGTTTTAAGACCCAACTACATATGTTGTAAGAATCTGCTTTGAGAAACTGAAACATCCTGAAAGAACTCTACTTTTCCGATCATCCCAATATATTGTATAATTCGATTTTGAAAAGAGCCTGTTAAGCGAGGTTTCTAAAAGGTAAGAAGCAACCACCAAAGTAAGACCCGGAACTTTAACACCTTAACAAATTTTTGACGTAAGCACCGGCTTCATCTAAAGAGCATCAGAGTAAAATATATAAAAAAGCCTTAAGAAAGGTAAAGAGAAACTCTTGATGAAACTTCTGCAGTAGTGTAGAAATAGCATCAGAGGGGACCAGGCTCCGGAAAGTACCCTTAAGTAGTGCTCGTTCTGCACCGGGATGTTAGCAAAAGCCCAACTGAACTTGGATGGTAACTACAGAAGGAATTCTTGACCTTCCCTATTATTTTCTGTTGCATCAATAAGTAGGTTATCGGAATATCATAGCATACGCAGATGATCTGGACGTTATAGGGAATGGCAAATTCGCTCAAACAATGTGTGATGTCGTACAGGACGTATTGAGATGGATAGAAAAGTGGACTAATGATGCTGGCTAGGCATTAATCCACAAAAAACTATGAATGTAGTCTTGCATCTACTCCTAATAGCCTTAATGGAGATGTAAGACTCTGCTGTACTGCGGTGCAGAAAGTGTCTTAATGGCAAGAGGGTTTCGTTCTCCAGATCCTGTATAACTTTCACTGACTTTTGGAAAGACCTTGAAGTGGATATTGCACATAGAATACCATGGAACAGGGGTTTTCCAGCAAATGCAGGCTCGATCTACAGTTTTCCATGCGGAACTGGTAGCCATAGAGGTGGCTATCGACTGCTTAGGTTGAATAGTACTCTTAGGGAAGTTTATTTATATTTTCTCCGATAGCCAGGTACGACTAAATCTGAAATCTATCAGAATAAAATCAAAGATAGTAGAGAACTGCTGCAAGTTACTAAACGCGATGAACAAGCACCTAGTATGGATACCAGGATTTAGTAACATAGTAAGGTAGCAGACGAGCTGCAAGGAAGGGCACTTCCATTCCACTTTCACCATCACGGAAGTGTCTGGGACGGTCGCTTTCCACTTATAAGTTCGTAATGGGAGAGTCTTTCGTAGGAGAGTCTTT